>CM033623.1:16684774-17249774 GCA_019453435.1 Rhinogobius similis | reverse complement strand
GAAGGAGATGGAAACAGCTCAAAGACATGAATGCAGTTTCTGAACTACAGTACCAGTCTCTCATGGTCAGTGTGGGTTTGTGTAGAATATAGTGATGCACACCCATCCTTTTGATTGCATTATTTGTTGTGTGTGTTGTAACAAAAACATACAAACATAAACTGACACTAAAATATGTGGCCTTCCCTTGTCGAGCTGCTCTGCTGCAGAAATTCTCAACATTTTAGGCTGATATATATAAATCATGTCTAAATCAATCAATCAAAGAGGAACAAATAAAACTAGGAGTAATTTAGGGATACATTACTAACTTTTACCCGAACTATGCAAGGATTAGGCCAGAAAAAGCAGTAGGTATGAACTAAATTTTAAAGAAAAAGGTGTGTTAGAGTTGTCAGATAAACAAAACAACAACAAATACTAATTGATACATAAAAAAAAAAAAAAAAAAAAAAAAAATATAAATATATATATATATATATATATATATATATATATATATATATATATATATATAAAAATTCATTTGTATTATCTGAAAAAAAAAACATGTGTATTATTGGTAAGGGGTGAGCAATATACCGAAATTTAAATAGTACCATGTATGTTGTTTTGAAGATATGCAAAATTTGAATATTTTGTCATCTTTTATAGTGACAAAATGGTGTCAAAAAGAGCTGATAAAATATACATTTAAAAAGTGATGTTGTAAACTTAAAAAAAAGGTATAAGGTGATATTTCTGTACTTTTGTAATTCATTCATACAGATATTTCACATTTGTCTGACAACTACACCTGAACAAATAAGTTTAAAGACATTTCTGTTGCATAGACATAAAATCGTACAATTATCGTTATCAGGATACTTAAAAAAAAACAAAACTGAGATTTTCAATTTTGTCATCATCACCCTCCCCAAATGATCATTATTGTATCAATATCGGCATATAAAACCTTTTCCATAAAACTGAGTTTTAAATGTTTGTATCACGACAATCTAACTCTGCGTACTGCCATTTGAACTACAACCACAGTTTCAGAACCCTCATACCTGAATGCTATTCATCTCTTGAGAATTTACCAGAAGACACCTAACATCAATGGCGATATCCACGGTGCCACCCATGTGATGTGTCTTATGTTTTCTATACTTGGGGATGCCGCATGCTATCTGCCTTCTTCCATCTCATCTCATGTAGAGCTTGGCACATAAATAGCTCCATCTCCCCCCTCCCTTTAATTGTCCTATCATAGTTAGCCACCACAGCACACTGACAGGCTGCATGCGCTGTCAAATCTCCCAAACCCCAAAGGGACATCTCTCCTCTCTACAAGACTTCAGCGAGTGCACATCAAATGAAACGCCTGAAATGTCCAGGACTAAAGGAAAGGAAAAAAACGGAAATGGGGGAAGACGTGGAAGACAGAAGTTGGGCATATAATGAGTAGTTGCTGAATAAATGGCGTGCTCTGACAAAGTAGGCCGAACGCTTCTCATGTGACAAATGCGTAATTAAGAATGATTTTATAGCCCCCCACGTGAGCAGCCATTGATAGACTGGAAGGTGGGTGGGAAGGAACAAAGCATTCCTGTACTTGTCTTCAGCACTGTGTTTGTATTGAGATAGAACCCTTTAATTATGCCGCTAATGGAAATTAGAACTACCCCAGCCCCCACTGTGCACTGATACTGACGAATATCACTGGATGTCATTTTGGTGACGGGCCTTCTTTTTTGTGTTTAGAAGTGACACTATATTTCTTCAGCCAGAACATGTGGATTTTTAGATAGCATTTTCATCCCACATACTAATTATTTTTTACTGTTTTAATTTAAGGTTAAATAGGCGTTTGAAAGTGTGTGTGACCTGACTTAACACTGGAGCTTGCAAGATCATCCCTGAAGAGCCATGTATAATTTCATTTCATTTTTTAATCTTTACATGTATGTGCTCATTAATTAGCGCACAGTTAATGAGGCAAATAATTATAACACGGCTTGTATCATTTAAGTAACATGGCCAGCTTAACTGTGTGCTGATAAGGCTTGAGATCGTATTAGGTGTAAATCAGCATTTGGTATCTCACTGATCCCAAATTAGAATTTGTTCACCTATTTAATGTCACAATTCCACTGGTCATTCCACATGACAAAAAGATGTTTGATGAGTTTCGTTTAGTCTTTTTTGAAGGCTCATGAAAAAGCATTTGCAATTCCTGATTTTCAGGAATAAATAGTGAGAAATGCGACTGTTGTCGACTCGCGCTCACACACACGCACACGCACACGCACATGTACATGTACATGTCATACACACTCACACACACGCACACACACACACACACACACACACACACACACATACACACGCACATGTCATACACACTCACACACACACTCACAAAGACACACACTCACACTAGGTGCGCACACCGAGGTGTTTTAGTCTATCGCCGATCAAACATAATTTAATGGAAACAGGAACTGAAGCAGATTGATACAGTTTGGTACAGTATTGTTTTGGTTATTTGTGTTCATCAAGGTTGTTTTATTAGGATTATTTGGTTCATATGAGGATCGTATTGGACTCCAGGAAATGTTTCCCATGTTATGTTTTTCACTGCATTAGTTTTGACATTTAGTTACGATTCTGGCCATTCACCAAATGCATCACACCACGCCCTACTTTTGCTTCACTCCGCCTCATATTTTGGCCTGATCACACCTCTTGTTTAGATCTCCACGCACCACAATGTCACCGTTTGCACTGGTGCAAAACATCATCCTTAACGCCAACGCCGTGCTACCACCAGGGCCAAAAGACAGCCCACACTGTGCATCAATTAGTTGACTAAAAGGGTGTGGTGCTGGCACTCAAAACTAGGAAGTATCTCTATAATCTACCCAAATCTGACCTAAACTGCACTGACACAAGCTCACACAATTTTATGCTAAAATAGCTAATTTTGGTCGACTTTTGCACAGTAGAGGATTTGTAGTCCGATTTAAAGTGGCTACAGCCGAGCATCGCTCCTGATACAGACACCTCCTCAGAGGGCTCCTCAGAAGAGATTTAAAATCCTCTAGTGTTCAGACGGCTTAAGACATCATTGACCGATTAATCGACTAAGTGACTAAAGACCGACAGCTCTATTGAGAAAACTTTGAATAAAAAACATTTCTGTTGCTACAGGAAGTATTCCTTCTCTTGCAAAAAATCTGAGACCAGGGCCCCAAATAAATGACACATACTACGTATATTAATAAGTTGTAGTACTTTTTTCCAATGACCTTCACATCATGACCTCTATTTTACTCACAGATTGATCTTGGACTTTACAAGCGTCACTTTTATAATTGTCCATTTTAATTAACATGCATACAGCAACCTATCACATTACATACATCTGCTGTGTTTGTGTGGCTGTAGAAGTGTAGCTGTCCGTCATCTGCTCAACTGCATTAACCTCGGCCTCGTGCCTCGGGGGCTCACCACTTCCATTTCACTGAAACGAACACAGGTCTTGGCGCGGGGCACCGTGGCAGCCTGCATACTTAACGTCTTATTTACTGTTTAATGGCTGTATAGTGCACCACAACAACAATTAATGAGAAAATGCCACATTCACAAGCGGTGGGGGAGGCCAGGTGGTGGAGGTGATTTTCTCCTTCCAACTTTATCTCAGCTCTGCCTTCTGCTTGGGCCTGATAAACCCACTGCACTGCACCTGACTCCCAGACAGACAGGCTGACAGCTACTTTTTACACCGACCCTAAAAATACCCCCTTTTTTATAATTGTATTTTATGCCCTTTTTTCTACTTTGCCTTTGTTTCTTGATTTTGTTCTTTTAAGCACACATAAATGGCACACTGCTCATCTGTTTATTACATATCTCCTCCGTGTTTATCAGTTTTTCTGCAGCTTCTGTGGACTGTATTTCCCTCCACCGTCTGTTGTTCTTGCCGGCTCTCTTTAGCCTTGTGAATGCCATCGCTCAAGCAGTGAGCTGTTGCAGGCACTTTGTTGCTGACCATGGTGCTGAAAGCCCGCTGCCTTCCAATTGCCAGAGTGTTCATTTCATGGTTCATATACCCCGTTCTCCATTTGTCAGAGTGCCGTTAGCCCCCTTGCTTATTTCTTTAACCCTTTCCCACACAAAAATAACAAATCAAAGCTTATTTGTTTTGTCTCAACACTTCGGAATCTGCTCACTGTGTTTGCTTTCAATTAAAGCCCTCTGTAATGGCTCAATATTTCTGCATACCAGGTGCCAAATTTCAAATCTCTCTCTCTCTCTCTCTCTCTCTCTCTCTCTCTCTATATATATATATATATATAAATAAATAAACATCTGTGTGGAGTATGGACTGGGTGGAGAATGACCGAGCGAAGATCCTGTGGGACATCCAGATACAGACTGACAGAATGGTAATGGCAAACCAACCAGACATCGTGGTGGTGGATAAACAGCAAAGGAAGGCCGTTGTGATTGACAATACCAAGTGATGGCTACATCAGGTGAAAGGAACACGAGAAACTAGAGAAATAGCTCTGAGAAGAGCTGAAGATCTAGAAGGTGAAGGCCTGTCCTGAAAAGCGCAGTGCTAACAGTTAAGATAATGCGCAGAACCCTCAAGCTCCCTGGCCTCTGGTAGAAGACCCGAGCTTAGAAAAGGGATGAGACCCGCAGAGGGTGAGAAGCGAATTTATATATAGATTTAGATATAGCTATCTAGATTATATATATATATATATATATATATATATATTTTTATTTTTTCCCCATTTAGAACTGCACCTCACTCACATACTAGCCAATTAACAAATGGGTAATAAAAGACATAATTACATACTGTGTGGATACTTCATGGACTCTTCTTGAGTATATTTTGATTATCATATCAAAGAAAAGCTCATAACAATGCCGATAATGCTGTTATTTTCTATTCCGCTCCCCTCAGTGTCCTTCATTTAGTGGGTCTGCTAGATTTTGGTTTCAAATTGTCCTTCATGCCAAGCTGGATTTTACCCGCAGTGCTATGCCAGACACTAAGTAAATGTGTTTTTCAATCTATCTAGCGGGCGACCATCCCATTCTTGCCCTCTTCCCTCTTCTGCCTGTGGACTCTCTCTAGTCCCCTGTGTTTTGGGACAATCTGGATGTCTTGTGATCTCTTTGCCTCCCCCTACCTGCCATCACTCCTCCTAGGGTTCAATAAATAACCTTGCACCTCTCTGGCCCTCAGCTTTACCAGCAGTTGCGGGATCACATTTGTTAAAATATCACCCGCTGTAGAGAGGAAATTGATACGGCTGCAATGTGCTCCGGGCTATGGAGTTTTTCTGTGTTGGAAGTAAAATGCCACAATACGACAGTTGTTGGAAAGTTCACTATTTCAACAAAGGAAAACAACTTCACATGGAATTGAAAGTGAAAAAGCAATGATATTTTTTGCTGCAAAGCTGTGACTAAATGGTGGGTCATGAAGTGTAATTAGCTAACGGAAAAACTACTTCTGTAAAATGGGGATTCACAATTCACATTTAGCGGAGTGTTTTTGTACGGGGACAGAGGTGAAATAGCCTGGATTAGACACACAAGGAACTCAATTTATGCCAAAAAGAGAACTTCATTAAAATACTGCAAACTGTTTAGCCTCCTTGGTTCTAGTCCATTGCCCCACCAACAGACCAGTGATCACAAGAGACACTCCCAGTCAAACAGGTAAGAGGAAGATGCAAAACTTTCCCCACTCCAACCTGCCATTATCCAGATGGCACCATTAGCACTAAAGCCAGCACATTTCTCCGCTCTTATAATTGACTCCATAGGCTATTAGGCAGGTTGGCACTGGGCTAGGTCCACTGATGCACACTCCAGATGTTCTCCACAAGTGTGTGCGGTGTGCAGTGAGTGCGGCACGAAGCGTCAGAGTTTTGGTGGTTATGGCAAAAGGGTCCAGGCTGCCTATACAGATGGACCGAGGCCCGGGAAGTTGGGCGTGTGCAGAAAATAAGTCACATTCAATTATATCAATGTCTGTATCAGTGGGCTGTTGGCTGTGCATCGCTCCATCTCGCTCTCACCCCGGGGGAGCAGAGATTAAAGTGTTCTGTTTTCTGTGGGAGATCTTTGTCGCTGCTTTTTGGTTTTATCTGAAGATTAAATTATCTCTCATCCGTTGTCTGTTCTTGAGCGTGCGTAAGCTGAGTGATGTTTAAAAGGCATTATTAAAGTCAGTTCAACTTAAAGAGACACTGGTTCTGCTCCCATCTTTAGTCAGTTTGAAGCAAACTTTTGAAATGAGAAAAGCTAATTAAAAGGAGTTTTAAAATGGACTGGAAAGTTATTGGCAGTTAAGTGACACTAAAGGCTGCCAAAAGCTGTTGCACCAGTAGTGGATACATTTGTCTGCCTGAAGATCGACTTGTGCCTTCGTTCTGTCTCATTATCTTCAAGCTGCGGTGCCCTCATATGTTTACAGGTCAATTAAATATACAATCTCGATCAAAAGCTTGAGACCAGTTGAATAAATGGCAAAAGTCACATTTTCTATGGTTGGATCTTTACAAGGTTCCAAGTAGGGCTTCGATATGCAACAAGAAATGGGAGTGAGACAAAAAACAAAAGTTTGAGTAAACTTTTATTGAAATAGGCTGGTCTGCAGCTGATTAAAAGTTTAGGACCACATGCCTTTAAAAACCCAAATCTGTGCAAAAATGCAGATTCAGTGTCATTTTCTGTCAGGTATTCACACTGTCATGATGTTCTGGTGGCAAAGGCAAAAAACATTCTCTTTTTGAACATGGTCGGGTTGTTGAGCTGCATAAGCGGGGCCTTTCACAGCGCGCCATCACTGCTGAGGTGGGACGCAGTAAGACAGTCATTTTGAATTTGAAGATGCTGAAGATTAAGGAACAATAAAGTTAAGTGGAAGACCCAATGACACCAGCACTGAGCTGGAGGATCTGATTGGCTGTCCATCAAGACACTGGACGATCCTCCAGCCATATTTTAAGGGAATTACTGGTGTCGACTGCAGCCCAATAACCATCAAACGACATCTGCAAAAAAAAAAAAAAAAAAAAAAGTCTTCAAAGGCCTCGTCTCTCTGAACGCCACAGAACTGCTGCTTGGATTTTAGAGACACCAAACATGGGACATTGAAAAGTGGAAGAAAGTTTTATTCTCTGATGAGAAAAAATGTAACCTTGATGATCCTGATGGTTTCCAACGTTTCTGGCACGACAAGAAAATCCACATGATGTTTTCTACACACCACAGGGAGGGGGCGCCAAAATGATCTGGGGTGCTTTTTCCTTCAGTGGAACAGTGGAGCTCCAGGTGGTGCAGGTCAAACGGCCCCTGGCTCTGTGCAGATGTTGCAGAGAGCATCCCTGACTGAGGGCCCTCGTCTGTGGAACCACTGGGTTTTTAGCAAGACACTGCTACAGTTCACAAAACCTTAGGAAAAAGGACTTCTTCCAGGAGGATAACATCACTCTTTTGGACCATCCTGTGTATTCCCCTGATCTAAATCCAACTGAGAACCTTTGGGGACGGCAAGGGAAGTTTACAAAAACTGACCATAGTTCAGACAGTAGATGCTCTTTGTGAGGGCGTCTTCGCCACTTGAAGAAATGTTCCCACTCACCAAACGCTTGCATCAAGCATGCCGCAACACATTTTTGAAGTGATCAACAATAACGTTCCTCATTACTGAGTTTATGTTTGTGACGCTGATTTCTATTTTGAGGGGAGTTTGAGGTTGTTTTTTGAGGTGTGGTCCTAAACTTTTGATCAGCTGCAGATCAGCCTATTTCAGTTTAATTGTTGTTTGGTCAAACTTCTTTTTTGTCTTGCTCCCATTTCTTGTTGCTTATTGAAGCTACTTGGAACCTTGTTAAGAGTCAACCATGCGAAATATGATTTTTGCCATTTATTCAACTGGTCTTAATCGTTTGGTCTGGAACTGTATTATTTGATTCAGTGCCCTTGGCTCTAAGCATTGTGCTTCAGAACAAAAGTTTGTCCACAAAAAAAGAAGACAGTAAAGCCAATCCAGACTGAATGTTGTCCGGCCCAGTGTTTGTATTACATTACCAACTGGACTTTCAGTAATCCTTTTATGGCTAAAAACAGAGCTAAAAGCCATTAATTATTCATTTGTCCATGGCTGGTGGTAAAGAAGAGGGCAGGTCTTGGGTTTCCATCAGCTATTAGTAAACAAATCAATGCAGCAGGCTGGGCTTCTGTCAGAACAGAGCCTTCTGCCCTTTACCGTGACTTTGAGGGTGAGGCCCAAATGGAGCTATGCATGACACTCAATTGTGCCCCTGGAGAAAAGGAAACACAAAGTTTGTTGACAGATTTTCATTAGGCTACATGTCTTTAGTCTCTCAAAGTACAGCGAGTAAGTCTGCACCGCTCATACAAGTGCTTGATTTATTCATGCGATCCATCTTATTTTTATGAACAGTTGTAGTTAGATTAGTAGCTTGAATGGTTTAACACATCATACCACTGGGTGCACATGTTCCCAAATTTGTCCCAGCACACAAAACGATAGGTATCTGATGTAATCAAACGGCACAGTTTGAGGCCTCTAATCCAATCTCTTTGGCGTGATACATTGTAATTTGGTATCATTGTAATTATGAACTGAATTGTGAACTGTCTGTTAGGGAATTAAATTAGCTGTAGAAGACGAGTAATATGATTGGGAACTGGGAGGAATCAATACAGCAGTCCATGGCATCTCTACACTGACCTGAATCCTGCTTCACTGTGAATCTTTGGGGATTGAGTTTAATTCAATCTTGTGTAGCTAACACGCTCCCTGTCCCCTCCACATGGCTGACAACAGCTCTGTCTTGATTTAGGCTCCACGACACTGGAGCCCTGCTGGGGAAAGCTGCTGCTGCTGCTGCTGAGAAAAATGGCTATGGCTTGATTTTATCCATCAGATTGGATAAAATACACACAGACATAAAGCGTAAACTACTGGCACATGGCTGTATGTTACTACTGAGGAAAGTTGATGCAGAGGCTGTACGATAAGCCACACATGCTACATCAGTGCACTTGATAAACAGCCTTTTCAGCGGCCTCACCTGGCCTGACAAATGGATGTAGTGTACAGTGTATAGAGTCTCATCCTTGTGGGTGCAGCTCATCAACGCAGCCTCTTCCCTGATGGAGGAAGGAGCTGAGAGAGATGGCTTCAGCCCAACTGTGGACTGCTCTGATGGATGGCCCTAGAGAACACCAAACATGGCCATGACCATGGAACAGGAATGCACACAGCTGACAAAGGCTAGTGAATAGTGCAAACTCATATTATACTCTCTCTCTCTATATATATACTGTGTGTGATAGGAATTTGACAAAATAACTTCATAAGAAATAAACAACTTACATTTTTGGAAGATCCAATCACAACGTCTTATTCGTTGCGGACATTGATCAAATATGGAAGACATTTTCACTTTCACTTCTCCTCGAATCATTCATAACTAAATTTTTAACAAAATGTGTGCAGTTTCTCATAAGCCTCCATGTTTTTTGTTTTGTTTTGTTTTGTTTTTTTGCCAAACATGTAGGCCAACTAAATGTTTTGATGTTTCATAGTAGATTTAATTTGTGGGTCATAATCAGTTTTTCTAGTTAGATCCAGCCCAGGCAGAGACTGTAAAATACACATGAAGTACTGGATCAGACTTATTCCAAGTAAATGTGGAGCACTTTATCATACCAGAACTGTTTACTGCAGTCTTTTAGGATGGCGATAAGAACTCAACAAGAGGGGCTGTCGTCTTTTATGGACAAATGCTGATTTAACCACTTTTTTAGCGTGACTGATAAGATTCGAACGCTAGCCTTATACTACACACAAGAGTAATCAGAGCCTAGAGGAAAAAGCATGTCAGATGCCAAGGAGAGCCCAATGTCAGAGAAATCAATATGTCTACCCCCTCCCAAAATCAAAGTCTCTTTTTCTCCACCTCCTTGCTCCTGATAACAGCTTGTGTGTGTTGTCTAAAATCAAAGCAAGTGTCACTCCAGTCACTCACACTGTTATTTCATTTATTTATGTCATTTTTTAATTCATGCCACTCAGGCCTCATGTATATGTGTGTGTGACCAGAACATTTTTTCCTCCCAGTTGCGCTGGTGTGTTTCATTTGGGTGCGTCGAATTTGATTGCTCACATTGTGTTTGTCAGTGAGGAGAAGCTCGTAAAGGTTATACAGAGCAGTGAAAGGCTATCTCATTCAGCAGAAACAGAGGGGAGTGTGTCCCAGGAGGCAGCCGCAAGAATGGACCCAGGATACAAATAATGCTCCCTGGCCTTGTTATTGGGAACGCGGCGATAAGGTGAAGGGTGATTACCAGGGGTGGTTTTAACAGACTTCCTCGTGACGTCTGTAGGCCTTTATGCAAACTCATTGTAACACCACGCTATTGTGTCCACACATCACCTGAACACTGTATTTGGACATCCATTTAATTCCCAGGGGCCATTTTGTAAGTGTCTCCTCAGTTAAGTCTGCAGTGGATACATGTGCTGGTGTATGAGGCAGAAGGCCTGGGAGAAAAAGGAACGCTATTCACTGAGGTGTCCATGGAGGCAAAGTCATTTCCAATAATGTCCTCTGCTGCGGTTGTGTTTAACCCCAATGGCTTCAGCTCCACACTATTTGTCACTGCAACTCTTCCTTCTGTCCAATAACAATGGAAAAATGTTTTATGGTTTCACATACTTTCAAGACTTATCAATGATGGCAGATCTGTCTTTATTGCAGTTTATGATTAACCAAACTGGAACTATTTGCAGTTTCAACTAAATATGATTTTTAGAATAGAGAGTCATGAACCAATTTTATTTTTATTTATTTTTATTTTATGTTCTAAAATATCCTTTACCATACCATACAGGGCTGCAATGATTAACTCTCTAAAACACATACAAGAAGACCCTTTTATAACAATGGTAGTGGCATTATTAAATCAAAATGGCAAAAATCGATTTAAAAAGTGTACAACAGAAATAATAGTTTGACTTGTTGATTGTTTCAATTATAGAATTAATAAAGAATCACTGACAAGTCAACTACTAAAATAATCATTATTTGCAGTCCTATACAATAGTAAACATTTACTCCAAGAAGAAATATGCCATATACACATTCATTTTGTCTGCTACTGCATCCAAGCATTTTAGATTTCTCATCAGGGCTTCCCCCTTTTAGTTCTCAAATCTTTGTGCTTTGATTTGTCTTTGATTTTCAGAAATATGCAGTTTAGTCTATAGATGTCTGGGATAAATTTCCTCTCAGTAGATTTCAGGTGCACAAATCACTCCCTCTGCCTTTACATTCTACCCTCTTTGATTCCTTTTACTGTCTGGCTGTCCCTTCTCCTGCCATCTTTAATCTTTTGGTCCCCCGCCCCGTTCCGCTTGTCCCGTTGCAGGGGAGCTGAATGTGGTGATTTATCTAAGGCTCCCACTAGGTCCTCCCGCAGTCTCCACAATCACACACACGTTACACACATGCACTTTGCACACAGACACACAGGTAAGCAGCAGCTGTGATATGTTTTAATTACAGTTTTAGACAGAACTAATTAAGCCTTTATATCTGGAGGGGCGGCTCTATTCCCATCCTTCTGCACATAGACCAACGGCACATGGACCAGACATGACAGGGCTTTCAATAGATCTGTACTTTAAATACTGTACATGAAAGTAAGGCTGCATAATTTAGGAAAACATCTAACTACAGTCAAGTAACGTGATTAGATTTGCAATATATGGTGGAGAGTTACAAAGTACACATGCATTTGTGTGTATCTGTATTTTAATTTACAATGAATACTTTCTACTTCACCACATTTGAAAGCAGTTATCTGTACTTTCTACTGCACTACATTTTTAAAAGGACTATAAATAATTTTGGTATGATCTGAGGGGTTATTTCTTAGCACATTCATGGTGACATCTGGACTAAAGAGATTTGAGATCACTTCTTGGCTTTGAGCAAGCAGCAATATACAGAAATATACAGAAATATATGATTGACTATAGTGATTTAATATATATAATGGATGATATTCCATTATAAAAAAATATATATATATAAAATTCCTTCTCACCCTCATGGTGGTCACATCCATCTCTGAGCTCGGGTCTTCTACCAGTAGGCCAGGAGCTTGAGGGTCAGTATCTTAGCTGAAATTCTCTAGCACTGCGCTCTTCTGGACTGAGATGTAAACTGATCGTTCCTCCAGGGATCTGCTGTAGCCACTCCTCCAGTTTGGGGGTCACTGCCCCAAGATGATATATATATATATATATATATATATATATATATATATAGCGTGTACTCGTCCACCTGTTTCTCATTCACCTGTTTCTTCTTCTTGAGCGACTGGACTCCTGTCCGTGCTGTCCCGTTATCCCGTACACTCTGCTGTCGAGGAGGCTGTAATAATCCTCACAACCCAAGATCCAAAATTCATATTTTCGGCAGTGCTGGTTAAAGGCAAACGCCTGCAGGTTTTCCAGCACATCCCTCTGTCCATGTGTGTTGCAGTGCACATCTGAACTCTGGATAAATGCACAGAAGGACTTTTCATAATTTCATAAAATTTCATAAAAACATTTATGTGCGATACATTCAAACTAATGTATATAATTTTTAATAAGGCTCTTGGCCTATGAGGCTAGTGAATATCATCATTTATCATCATACTGTAACTTCTTACATGTGTCTGTTCTCCCAAAGAAGCAGCAGCAGAGGCACATGCACATTTGCACTTCCTCTGTGTTCGCAGTAAACTCATTTACACTTCACATTTGCGCCGCTAATGGTACACGCAGTTTCTGATGGTAAATACGATGTAATGTAAGTAGTACTCACAATTTAACACCTGTCTTAGTAAATCTGGGCCATATTGTATTGTATGTTTTGTTTTAAATCATCTTTGTATTCCATTTTGTGCTACTTGTGAATGATTTAACAGGAGAAAATTGCTGTTGCATCGGGAGCCAAAAGCGCAATAGTCCAACAAAGACCTACTGTCCAGCAAGAGCTACTTTCATTGTGGATGATGAATTGCTGCAGTGGTTGTATTCTAGCAATTTTTTCAACTTCCCTGGATTTATTGCATGAGAGACATGAGAGAGCAATGAGACACAGAAAAGGATGGGATCTGCTATTGTGGCCTGGCCTGAGTTACCTATTAGCCCCAAATGGTGAGAACATTCAGTCCACTCGCCTAAAAGCAAACCCTGTGGAGCAAACCTTTAGTAGCTACTGCCTGTCTTCTTCCCTCCGGTGTAGATGTATGTACTGTAACTCCAAATACTGTAGGGCAGTAACCACTTTTCTGTGAAATCTCACAATTCGATTCCATCACGATTCAAAAAAGAATAAAAACTGAATAAAATGTAATTTAATAAAAACAAACAGTCTTAATATTTTGATATTCTGGGACTCTTAATTTTTTTTTTTAAGTAGTGGGCCCTATCTTTCCTATATCTAACATAAATTAACACTGTTTAAAGGGGCCACGTTTTTACTGTTTTGAAACGTGAAAAACAGAACTAGTTTGTTTTAAACTCTTTACATCAGTCACATGTTTCACTCACTTGACTAACCCAGTCCTAAATATTCACTGCGAGTTTATTAGCACTTTTCTGGAGTCTCCTGGAAAATAAAATTCTCTATAATGTAGATGCAGAGAAAGTTCTGTGATTTAATTTTCACCCGGATAGATGCTTTTACAATATAATGGGGAAACACAGATTTTACCTAATTACACTCAAAAGAAGATCATTGAGTACATCAACTAGTTCTGCTTTTTCTACGTTTCAGTAAACAGTAAAAAATCAGGTACAGCCCCCTTAAAGCTTAATTTTAAGTTTAAATGTACTACTTAGCATTCTACCAGAACAAAAACTGAAATTTTGGTGCAACTTTTCTGGTGGAAGGCTTGTCACCTGCTGGTTACCTTGAAGATGTTGTTGTGTTGGCTAGAATGTTTTACAGTACAGAATTAAACCAGAATTTATTTTATTAATAGCAAGAACCCACAACCTCAGAATACAGTGTAAATATGACTTTATGTCATTTTTCATGGTCAAAAAGTGACATTTCAGTGAGTGATAAGTGATATTCAAAAGCCAGTTTAGGGCTTCTGACTCCGCACTTGGGTTTGTTTGTAACTGCCCTAGATAGATAGAAAGATAGAAGGAATGAGAAGTAGAAAAGAGGGAAGTGTGGGTGGCGAGGTGTGGTCCTGCTCCTGAACTTAAGATGACTATAAACTTATCTTCATTACGATCATTCCTGAATTAATGAGGGATTACACCAACTTTATTTACGAATGTTTTATTACTCAAAAATACCATGACAAATGCATTCGTGCTGAGAGGATAATCTGCTTGTCTCCATGCAAGATAATGAAGAAGCTGCCATTTTAGCCTAGGCCTATTTGCTCTGCCTAGTTCTAGAGGGCACAATGGGAGTTTATGAATAAGATATGTGGACTCAGGAAACCATGGTGAGAGAGAAGAGAGAACTGAAGGGTGAGGAGGTGATTTGTGCATAAGATCTGATGGAGGAGCTCATTTGGAAGACGTTTATGTTGTCAAGGTGCGCTTGGATAAAATATGTCGAGAACTGCGCTAAAGAAAATGTGTTTGATGACTTCTGCCTATGCGTTGTGTTGGAGAGTATGGCACAGATGGAACGTCTTCCCAGGGATTGCGGTGTTACTGGAAGAGGAGAGAGGTGGTAATTGCATTTTAATTACAGTGTTGATGGTTGTGTGCTCTGCCAGATGGAAGGTTCTTTACAGATATAAGCAGCAAATAAATCAGCCCACTGGAAAATGAGGCGGCCCTTAGGTGACTGCTTACCTGCTGAACTGAGGCGCTCACCTTGTCTTAAGTCTCAAATGAGAATGATTACTCAGGATAAGGGAGAATGCACGCTGCAGAAGAGGTTGATAAAGCTCATTTTTGAAAAATAAAACTTAAGCTGAGGGACAAAGAGAGACAAACATAACTGTGATCTCATCCCTGTAACAATCTGCTAATTTGGAGATACGGTCATACCGTGATTCCGTGCTTCTCTGTTTAATTCAACTCTCCACCCACTCTTCCTGTTGGTCAGCCTTTGTGACAGGTGGATTTACCAATCACAGAGAATTGTTAACTCACAGGAGGAGTTCGGTAAGATTTGAAGTCCTATGTATTTTCCCTATAGCCATTAGCATTAGCCTGCAGTGGTCGTGTCTGAGAAATGGGCAGAGATAGAGAATTTTGTGTCAATGAATGTCTATGGTGGACCCTCAGCCAGAATTTTCAGAACTCAAATTCTTCTCAAAATGAAAGTAACACATTTCATAATATAGTCATGTATGCTTGCTTGATATAAAAGATTGGAAATTATTCCTTTTCAGTGTTAGTCGTTGTTTAACACGCTGCATATCTGGTCGTGTCATAGCATTTGTTGTGTGTACTGGATGAGTTCTCTCGCTGGCTTTATGAGAATGACCTTTGCCTGTTGCCTCATTGGGATCAGCGTACCAGTCCCAAACTCAAGTCCTCACCTTCTCCGCTTAATGAGGCAAGAATTCACACCACATAACACCTGCACTCAGCAATTTTAGAAGTCATTCTTACTATTAGGGTCATTTGTTTTCATAAATTTGAACTCCTGACTCAGCACCAAGGTAATAATTAAGTATGGGCTACGAAGGCACTTGTAACGATAAAAATGCTGAGTGATGGACATCTATTGGGAACTGATAGCAGTGCTATAGTTTGTACAATGGTTATATTGTTTTTGTGTGAATTTATTTGGTAACACATTTTGAGCTTGTCCTTGGAGTGACTTAGAGAGGGTCAAAGAGACATTTTTGACCCTTGTGCCGCTCTTCAACTCTTTTCACAAACTGTCTGAGCGCGATAAGGCAGAACTGATAAGCTTTTCCCTATCTAAACTGCTACCTCCCTCTCTCTGCAGACTGGACACTGTTGGAAAAGCGGTATACCATTGCTAAATTGGAATAATAGCAAAACTTATAAGAACTTATTAATAAGAGAAGAATTCATGACCAGATTAAATTGTTATTCTCAATTACACATTGGAAATCATTTATCTGAAATTATTTAGGCATTTTTAATCAAAGCAAAAGTTAAAAATGCCCCTGTTTTTCACTTACTACACTTACACCTACACACAGTAAATGCAAAACTAATGACTGATTCTGTATTCAGTCCTAGTAAGTTAGCAGACGTAATGGTAATTTGAATAAATGTACAAATTACAACATTACTACTTTGAATGTAACCTACAGCGTGTGTGTGTGTGTGTGTGTGTGCGTGTGTGTGTGTGTGCGTGTGCGTGTGCGTGTGCGCGTGCGTGCTTGCGTCTGCGTGTGTTTTTTTTAAATCAAAAGCACAGAGTGGTCCTGTACATGAGCTATTCTAACCATCAGGGCCATTTGCTGAGAAATTACCTGTGTTACAAGTGCGGCAGCTCGATTAAAAAACACAATGACAGCCAGACAAAATGTCTTTAGACTAAATCCACTCTGTTGAACACACAAAGGACTTGAATAAACCTGCTAGAAACCTTTTACAAGAACCGGCAGCCACTTTGTCAGTTATTTAGTTAAACTCTTTAATTATGTTTCTGACGCATAAAATATTTGAGGAATACACAGAAGACTGCAGAGAGGTATTCAGGAGAAATGAAACTTAAAACCTTGGTTAATTCTCATTCCATTTTTTTTCCCTGAATCCCTAACAAACAAATGGTTTGGTTCTCCCTCCACATTGTTTATTTCTGATGGATCCGTCAGAAGTCTCATGATGTGGCAGTGATGCTCTGTGTACTTAGCAGGATTTAAGGATATGGTCTATTTGTGTTGTGTTGCACAGTCTAATCTGCTTACTGTTGACTGGAAGTCATATAATCCCTTTATGGTAGAGGAAAACACATTACATTTGATGCTACTGCAGCACTGGGCGCACTAACCAAGTCTTATCTTTCTTAAGAGGGTCTAGACTAGCATGGAAAAATTATTCAGTGCATATTGTTGTGCCACAAAACATTTTAGACTATGCATTCTAAAATGTCTCGTTCTCTCACTTTTAAATGTGTGTTCTGACTGTTTTGTTTGACTGTTGACTGTAAAATCATATATGGAATAGAAAACATGCAGTTCATAGATCAGTGCATCTTGCAGTGGGATAGCATCATGGTAAGAGAATACAAGTATAATTTACATCTCAAAAACTTGCTGCTCCACAACTGCTGTGTCCACCATTCCTGCTGCCAAGTTCGGTGCTAGCTGAGTCGCATTACGTTTTCTCTGGGCTGTGGATTTGTCAGCTCATTTTTGTCACCATACATAGATAAAACATACATGCACATTTACAAACATGTCTGATGTTGATGATGCGACAGGGGTTTTTAATGAAATTCCTACAGGACACAAAAACGCCACAAAGATTATATACAATCTTTGAGAGTTTGAGAAGACATTGTTCCAGGAAGCACTAAAATCATGCTGTCCGCCCTTATTATGGTGCCTGAAAGGGAAAAAAAGTGAAAGAAAGTTTATTTGCTTTCAATCCAATCATATTTCATCCCATCACACATAAATACATACGTTTTACGTCAAAACAGGCAGAAGCAAAATGCTTGTGTGCCCAATTTATGCATCCATTTACATTGTACAAGTTACCTTTTTAAACATTTTAAGAATAATTATAATCTTCGACGTTCTTAACAAACATACATCTTTCACAGTTGGACTGTGACAATTTATTTTTAAATGTAAATAAAGAATTACACATTTTCATCTCTTAACTGATTTTGTTCCACAGCTGAGCCCCAAGAAAAGACAAACATCTTTGTTTAAGCCCTTTTCTGGCTTTTGACAAAATACATTTACAATCATCTCTTAAATTATATTTCGTTTTTTGAAGTTTTAAGTATTTCTGAACACCTGGTTTAAATTAACTTTGAACACTATTTGAAGTACTTTATAATTGGCAAGGTCTTTAAATTTCATCACATTTGAGTTAACACATTATAGATTTTTATGTTGATAATATCCACCTATATTTATCAGACATATGGCTTGTTTCTGTAATAAAATTATATAATTGATTGAGGTCTTAAATATAAAACCCCACAGCGCTACACATTAGGTCATGTACGAAGTATCAATGTAGAGTAAACAATAAATCATGCATGTGGACTGAGCAAATCTTTAGAGTCTTTGATATTAGAGTCAGTTACAACAGCTAGAAATTTTGTTTCAAATACCAATCAAATACCATCTATTTTGAGTTTTATAAATTTGGTTATCCCTTTTTTGTTTACAAATATCATATTTAGTTTTAGATATGTTAAGTGACAATTTATTTATATCAAACCACATTTTAAGCAAGTTTTATTCACTTTCAATCCTCACCAACAAATCATTTAGGGTTTTGCCCAAGCAAATTATAGTTGTGTCATCTGCAAACATGAAACGGAAAAAAATTGAGTTATTAATCATGTCATTAATAAATATAATAAACATGTTTTGGTCCAATCACAGAGCCTTGTGGTATCCCACATGGTATAGTCTTTACTTTTAGTTTCCCAAATAACTTTCAAAAAAGCTTTTCCAAAATTTTTGAAAATTGAGGAAAGATAGAGATTGGTCTATAATTTTCCATGAGATTCTTATTTCCACTTTTTAAATGTCATTACTGTGCAAACAGTAATGTTGCTTTTCAGATGGATATATTAGATTCTGTTGATTTTTGCTGGATTGTTGAGAGCCCCTGAGCAGGAAGGTGCAGTGGCAGCCATCTTAGGCTCATCATGTCCAGGATCATTTAGGATAAGATAAGATAACTGTTATTTATCTCACAATGAGGAATAACAGTTGAATAAGAAGTAATTAAAGATATTTAAGATAAGAATTGGGCATTTTAGGTCACTGGTTTTAACTAGAAAATAAATATATAGTTTGAATAAAATGCTAAATAGTGCAAATAGTGGTTTGACTGTGGCTGTGGTTTGTCTTTGTGGCTGCCAACAACTCACTGAATGTTATCAAGTTCAAATATTCAGACTGCAAACTGAATAACTGTATTGATGAAAAAAGAGTCATATTTATTTGTCTGTAGTTTGGGCCAACTTCCCTCTTGTACCCACGCTGGTGCTGTAGTACACTGGTCTATATTGTACTTTCTCTGTCACATCATGTTGTCTTCTGCTCCTGCATCCTGAGGGCCTGGGAACTTGTACACTTTCTGTTTTGTACACAGGTTTGATGAAGTACTGGTGCCACGGAGGACAAACAGAACTCATATCCTGTCACAGGCTTTAGACCTCATTTCTAGTCTCATTTCCTCCCTTAGCACACAATAAAATAATGCCACTTTATAGTGCATCTGTCTGCTCAGGTTGCGCTGGCTTGATGTAGTGTTGTTTGTGAGTTTTCAAAGTGTGGCTCTGGTCCAGCCTCCTTTCAGTACAATCTGTGGCAGCAGAATTTCCAGATTGTTTGGATTCATTGCATAACAGTTATATAATATGTCTGCTGAGTAGTAGCATGTGCTTCATCTACAAAAATGTGAATATTAAGCCATTTAAGAAAGATTTTACAATTGACTCTGTGCGTAACATTCGACAGCTGCTCCTCCTACCGGCAAAGTCATTTCCGGTCTAGCACTCCGCTGCTCTTCTCACCAGGATATTTTATGTTACCAGCAAGAAGTTACAAGAAAATAGTGTTGTTGTGTTAGTTGTGTTAGTGAAAACGAGTTATTAATGAAAGTTAGATAGGTATGCAGCTTAAAAGTGACACATGTTGCTGCGTCAGCACTGCTCTTTAGCATAGCCTACTTACCCTTGTAGTTGTAGATGTCGCTGGAAATATACAATTTCAATCCCTTTTCTCACTTACTTAAAGGTCCCATATTCTGCTATTTTGCCCTTTACACAGTCTATTCTAAGGGCTTTGTTGATAAAATTTGCGTTGTGCAATATCCATAACATAACAGTTTCCAAAAAACACCCATTTCTTGGACTGGCCCCCCTCCTTGCAAAAGCAAACGGCTCACTCTGAGATCTGACCCCCCCGAACAGAGAGCAGTCTGCCTCCCCCGCCCAACCCACGAGTCTCCCTCGCCCGACCCGCGACGAAGCCTAGAGCGGAGATAGTGCGCATGCGCCGTGTGCTCCGGTAAACAGCGATACACAAACACGGGAATAAACATTTTATCCGTCCTGACGGTGCGTCGTGCTGAGTCCTACGTCCTGCATCTGACCTGGAGTTTGACGTGCTCCAGTACCTCAACTACGGATGTTGCTGTTTGGTAAATTACAAGCTAACTCTTCTATCTGTCGTATCCATCGTGTAATTACTGTGTAGCATTAGCATTAGCTGTTTTTGTTCTTGCGGCTGCGCGCTTCCTGGAGGCGTGGCTTAAACACCGCGTCATCCATGGGAAGCCGCGTCATCTTAGTGAGGAGCCCCCGTCTGCTGCTCAGCCGAGGGGGACGGAAAAGACAGTTCTCTAGCGAAAGCATGTGGGAATCAATCAAAAAAACACTTTGGGCACACATACAAGGCCCAAATAGCACTGTAGGAAGGTTAAAACCTCTGGAAAGTCGATTTAGCATGTTATGGGACCTTTAAGGGAGCAGGAGAGAGGGAATCTATGGACATCATTTATACTAATTTTCGGCAGGTCCAGGAGGCATCTGAAAAGCGCGACATATGAGATTTTGAAGCCAGACGCAATGCATCAGCTGGGCTACAAACTGAACCGGAAATGACTTTGCCAGTAGGAGGAGCAGCTGTTAGATCGCGTCGAACGTTATGCACAGTCAATTGAATCAATTATAGCCCGGATCAGACATTTTACGAGTGACTGTAAAAGCAGGGATTGTATTGGTTGACTACCACAATTCTAATCTACTTCAAATAGCGCTGTTGTAATACTTAGAACTTTGTTACCACATTTTCCGGTTCACCTCAAAAGCTACTGCTATTGTCTGGTTCATTGAATCCTAGAAAATGCTGAAAGTTGTTTGAGTTCACTCTTGATGACAGATGCCAAATCTTTAGTGGGTTTTTGCCCCATAAGACAAAAGAGCGGGCATGCCTCCATATGATTGGCTGATTGGTGTTTTGCGGAGTTTTAAGTCATATTCCCATCGCGAGGCGTGCAGTCTGAAGTAATAATCCTGTCTAAATGGAAAACATGGCTTGGTCATAATCCAGCTGCCTCTGTGTTCCCTGAGTGTCTTCGTTAAACAATCTAGCATGGTAATGAAGTGCTAATCTGCTCAGCTCTTTACACAAAGCATCTGTAAGTCTCCTGGAGCCGCGCAGGTACACAAGTGAGGCCTCTCGCTCTGAGTGCTGCTTAGAAAAGCCCAAACCACTCACACTCTCTGTGATGGGGAGAACTAGGCGGCACTAGTGGAGGTAAGCATGGCCTGACATTCTTGCGTATTGCCTGTGTTGATAAGGTAAGTCTCCCTCCCTCGCCTTGAATTGTTGTAAACCTGATTACATTGCTGCTTTTTAATAGAACGCTCTATCCATCAACAGCTTTTCCAATCATGTTTCCCTACTGAGAAACACATACATATCATTTTTGGCTGGCGGGCACCGTAATCGGTGGCATTAGCCTTCTAACTATATTAATCCATTTGCACTTTCCCCTGTTGATTAGAGCGCATGGGGAACAGGGCTGGTATAGGGCAGCTGTAGCCTGAGGTCCTTATACGCAGCTCTGTCCGCATTCAGATCATGATTTATTACCCCCTCAGCCACACTCTCGCTCACACATGTGCATATCATACCTTTAGCCACAGAGATATCGACACCAGCTTACACGCTACAACACGCTGTTTGGCATTTAGCAGAGCAGAAAAACACAGGCTGCTGCTATCCAGTATGACACCCATGGGTGTGCAGTACATGAATCCATTAGTGTGATTTGGACCCACATGTGGCCGTATGCTGTGTGGGGTTAATCAACCTGAGCCCCTGTCTCATCGCATTTTCAATCATTTTTCTTTTTGGAACTTTGTTATGTGTTCATTTTCATCTGTCATCATTTCGAGGCAGGCAATGTTGAAAAAGTCTAAAAAGAAAATATAAAAGATAATAAAATTTGAATGGTTCAGACAATTTCAACCAGTAGTTTATCTTTTTCCTTAGCCTTATTAAACTAACAAGTGTTTATTTTGGCAGCACATTATAAATTGTTGTTGTTTTTTTAAGTCTTGGTGAAGACTAGTCACATCCTGCATCATCATGCACACACATTTTCATGCATCTTTTTAAATAGTATTTAACATATATCTCCCCATGGGGCAATAGATTGTAGGTCAAAATTTTACAATTTTGAATAAAATAAATAAATAAATAAATAAAATAAAGTCTATGTCAATAAAAAACAACAGCTTTACTTTCTGTATGTGGACTTACTTTTTCACCAACTCTGCTGGAATGGTTTGCAGTGTTTTCTTAATATAACAAATTGAATTGCTCTACATCTTCACCTTTCGTTTGGCACACAGTTTGTAGGTTGTTCTTTGTTTCTCTTGTACATTGTATGTAAGTCTGCCTGAGCAGTAAGTGTTCATGAGTGTAGCAGTGTCACTGTGCACACTTTAATTTCCCAGAAAAATAGAAGGTGGCTGATAAGAGCGCAGGGCGAGCAGCATGGGGACATCACAAATCCCATACACTGGAGAGCACTAGTCCATTGCAAGTGTGGCAGAGGTCACAGTCAATTTCCAAAGCAACAGCTCTTGTATATTAGAGTGTGAAGAGATGGCAGAGCCTCTGCTCTCTATGACAGCGTCCCCTGGCCCAGCACAGCCACATGTGATCAACATGGACCTGTGGAAATTCCTTCTGAACCTCACTCTTTTACTACAGCCAACAAAAGCACAACACTGTGTGGGAGAGTGATTACGCACTCACCCAAAGGACTCACCTGAACTGTGAGGAAGTGAATATTTTTAGAAATATTAAGAACTATGATGAGTGATGGCTCCTATTGTGCTTTATTTTTGCAAAGAGTTCACCACAGCAAACCATTAACCTTTGATCTTGTTGTCTTGAAAGTATACTTTCAAATGTTTGTATTCATAAAGTGGAGTATTAATTTTGTTTGCATAAATAAACCTGTGAACACTGTACCAAATGGTTGCATACTCTGAATAAACCCTGAATATGTTCTCTATTGCGACTGCTGTTATTTATGTGGTCCTGCATCTGGCAGCAGCAGGCTAATTCAGCGTTCAATTCTAATCTCACAGTTTGCAACAGTACAAAAGACGAAAACATCACCTCATTTGACTTACTCCGAGTTACCTGGATGTAGCTCTGTGCATCACAGACTTGACTGTGTGTGCTTTCAAGCATTTGACAACAGTTGGAACAGACTTTCTTTTGGGGGATTTATAGTGGTCTGACAGATCTCTGTGTGGGTGGTGCATTAGTCATGGCTCCTCATCACATCGCTGCCAAGATTTCATCTTGGCTCTACCTAAACCAATATGAATTTAAGTGAAAATCATTTGCACAACTGCACACTTTTGCAGTTTGTTTTTCCCCTCAACTGAGTATTTGTTCTTCTTTTATTTTCTATCGTGTCTTTTTGTACTGCTTTTAACCTGGTATTAGTTTGTAACTTAGCGTCTACAAACTGTATTTTTAACAATTCCACTTAAGAGACTAAAACGTGTTTTTTAAAAATGTAAAATAACACTTTAATTTGCGGAAGAGTTGTTTGATTTCAAAAAGATGTCAAAGATTAGTGTTAGTGTTGGATTGCTGAGTACCATGCACATTATACAGCAGATTTGGACAATGTACTTGACTGTGTTTCATAATGTTGATATTGTTACAGGTCCAATCCTTAGAACAAAGTCCTCTTATACTTCACTGTAGTCCTGGTGTAGATAATGCTATATCGCCTCAGTGGTGCAGGCAGGCCAGCAGTCTGTGGTAATTGATGTGAGTGGAGTTGACATCCCGGGCAGAGCGCTTCAGGTTGGTCTCGGACTGGGAGCGAGCAGCCCATCATTGGCAGTTATTAAGCAGCCTGCGCTCTGCTGCTCTTACTCAGAGGGGTGCGGCCTGTCTAGGCTTTTTACATAGAGATGTCTTCATGAGGGGTGGGAACAGTTCACCTATGCAAACTCTTTTTCTGAATGTTAGTCACTTGTTTGTTTACATCACTTGGTAGACAGGAACTTAAGTCAGACTCTGTAGCTCTACACTTCAGGGTTGAATGGCTCTCGCTCCTCTGTTTCTGCTGAATTGGCCGACAGTTGGCCACTTGTTCACTGTCTTGATATAGTTGGCTTTGGTGTTGCACACTGCTTTTGTTAATGTGGTGATAAAGCTATCAGTGTTGTGCAATGTGCTGGGACATCTGCCTCTGCTCTCTCCCCTGCCACTGCTGCTACTGTACTTGTTTACCACTTGTAAAACGGTTTTGTTTGATCACTCGTGCTGCACAAATGCTTCAAATGAGCTGTTAACAAAATATTAAATGACTGTGTGAAAATTTTTTCTTAATTTTAGTACAGTACAGAACAGTGTTGTGTACATGAGTAAATGTGTTATATTGGGAATATTGTATACGAATGTGAAAAACATAGCATAAGTGCATATAATCTGTACACTTGAAAGGAAAATGTTTAAGTAGAGGAAGTGACTGAAGTAATATAATTTATTTTCACGGTGAAATAGAAAGGGCCTTCAGTCTTTCAAATTGTCACCTGGAAAGAAATGTGTTTTCCCCATCCTTTATTTTCCTCACTTCAGACAGCAGTCCTCCAGATGGAGCTGTCCATTGTCCTGAACTTCAGCACTTACCTCTGTTAGAGCTGATAGAGAGGACTTCCCCTGTTACTCACACCCACAGCCTAATGAATATTAAAACAGCCCGGGCGTGCAGTGGGGAAGCCCAGGAATCCTTCATGAATATTGATGAATGGCCCCTCCTGTGTTCCTCAAATCTCCATATTGGTTTGGTGCCCTATATTTCTAAGTCCCTCTGTGCTAGTGGGCTATGAGAAACCTTGCATAACCATGCTCAACTCATTAGGTTTTGGACTGCAGCTGGGAATAGCTGCCTCATGCGTTCTGACTTTACTGTAGATTAGACCCTTTTATTATTGAAGAGGTTGTCCTTTGAACTGTCCGAGGAGCTGAATGCAAACCCTTTCTGCTCTGAGAGTTTCTGTGGACACTCTCAGGTGAATTTGTGCTACCATTTCCCTATGTAAATCACACTCAAACCAATGAATATTAATGCTGGCACCTCTATTTGCTGCAGGCAATATTCATGGCTGACGTGGTACTAAGAGGGATCCTAGGAGCCCTGGACTAACCAACACTAACCACATGGCACTGTGAACATAATACTGTAGTTAATATATAGCACTATGTCATATATAAAGCATGTCAAATGTAAGGAAAGTAATACAGTGTGGAAACGATTGCAACATAATACATTATAATTATTGTCAGACATGTTGGTTAGAAATACATACATGATCAAAATAAACACAATAAACAGTTGGGAAATGTCTTCCACATGCCTGGGAGGATGTTTTCCTGTTTTTGTTTTTGTTGATACATCAAACAGGTCAAAACATAGCATCATGACTTTAAGACCAATTTAATGCCAGAACTCAGCTACAGTAAGTGTGTTCAATGGCATGTGCACAAACATGCACACTGCAGTCACACAAAGTGTGCATCTGGTGCTGACAGATCCAGTGGCTCATGTGGGCCTGCTGGAGTGTGAAGCCCCCTCTTCAGGAGAGTGAGGCTGCTGCGGTGGTCCGGGTCTTGGCTGTGGCTCCCTGAAGCCGCTCCAAACACTGTCACTCAGTTGTGCTGTCCTGCATGCATGAGAGCGGCAGGACAGCAGAGCACATTTCTCTGTGTTTCTCCACACTGGTGAAGGCAGCGCCTGCCAACATACATCAGCACTGTGGCACCTGAAGGCAGTTGACTCCCTTTTCATTACTGCGGCCCAACAGCTTGTTTTGGGGAAAGATGTTCTGCAGCGTGTATTTGTGTAACAAATGCGAGCGGCTCTTATCAAAAGGGACAAATTCAGATAAATGATTTATGGCTTTACAAGATGGTTTCTAGAGCGGAGCCATGTTTTCTTCCATTTTGTGCTGTCATTACTTTCAGTGGAACCCACACTCACATCACACCAGGGACATATGGATTAATTGGCTGTAAAATACCATTGTGTGCTAATAAATTTTAGGTGTCAGTCTACCTTTTTAAAAATTCTATTCAACTGTGGATGTGACCGTGCAGCCCTTGTCACTGATAAACATTCAGCACATCCTCACTAATGAAAACTGATGTTGTTCCTTTATTACCATGGGTTCCTGTGACTGGCCTGGCGCACATTTCTATGCACGAGCAGCAGGGAGCATTGCTAATTATTCTTTTTCTCTCCAGGAGGCAGTACAAAACATTCAAGTCTACCTTGGATTCATTTTTTTTCTTTATTCCCACCCGTACCTTTAGAGTTGCTAACTGTCAGTTTACCCGCCTATCTCTCTCACACATTTTCACACATTTTCTCCTACTTGTCATATTCTCAAAGGATATCAACTTTTCTGCTGGAGTTTAGATAAATATAAAGCACACAAAAGACCAGCAGTCTTTATTGTGCTTTATGGCGGTCTCTTTAACTCTCTTTTTCCCTGTTCGTCTTTTCGATCCATAATTGGAAATCTCCTCTGCTTTAGCCCTGTCGGTCGGTGTGAGGGGGACAATGCGGCAGCATGTTCAGTGTAGCATGGTGGAGAGAAATAGAGCATTGTCTCATGTAGGCGAGGTGAGCAAGGGTCCGGGGACTTATCTAAATTGAATATCTGTCTTGTTTTTTAGGCATATAATGAGAGTGACACAGTGAGCATGAGGGTCTTCGGCTCTGCTGACAGCCCGCCTCTCTCTGAAAAGTTGACAGATAACATGGAATAGGATACATAAAGGCACATAATGCACTCTGGAATATGGGTAGCTGAAGAGTGGCATTACACAAAACTGTGCACAACCT
The DNA here is from genome assembly GCA_019453435.1 of Rhinogobius similis. Taxonomy (NCBI): domain Eukaryota; kingdom Metazoa; phylum Chordata; class Actinopteri; order Gobiiformes; family Gobiidae; genus Rhinogobius; species Rhinogobius similis. Next base: position 17,222,614 of record CM033623.1, on the reverse strand, counting down.
ATTATGTTACTTTTAGTATGGCTCATAGATCCTTTCAATAGAGACACTGTATGGAAATGCAACATTTTGAAAGTCACATGTTTTTGACTTGTATATTTTGACTGACACAAAGATGAGCTATGAAAAAACATACTTTGATACTATACATGACAACTTTATCTTCACAAAGGTTTATTATTATTATTTTCAAATGTACTCCATCCACCAAGATCATTGGTACATTTCCCCATTCCTTTAACCTTGACATCTGATAAAGTCAACTTTTGAAAGCAATTAAAGTTGTTGTGAACGCTGATAAGATACGAGAGAATATTACACAGGTGGACGACGTTACCATATCGGCCATCGTTATTGTTTTCCTTTTGCGTATCAAATCACAGCATCAACAGCGGATGAAGAAGTAAGCTTCTGTTGATGTATTATTCCGTGTGGTGCTCGCGGCTAAGTGCTCTGCCCTCCCATTCGCTGAGGCGGAAAGGGGACGTTTGAGATGCAATGGAAATATCAATGTAAAGAAAACATGTCAGTCCAGAACAAGGGCTTGTGTATAATGAGTGGCGAGACGCTCTTTAGGAGAATACTAAGCAATGGTGGTGACAGACAGGCTGACAGGCTGGCACAGACCCTGCCACTCATAGGGCCAGGGGAGAGGCGCAGCCCAGCATCACTGTCACTTGTCCACCAGCGTGTGCTCGCTTCGACTTTTTTGTCTTTTACACCAGAATCAAAGCAAGTAAAAACTAAAATAAACAATCTGTGTAGTAAAAATAACTTTTATCATTCAAACTGAAATTCAACAGAGCAAAATAAAAGTAAACAAATAACTGCCGTTATCATGAATCAAACAGCATTCATTAAACTATTTACCCGGCGTTATCTTTGACAAATTGTTTGCATATTCAAATAGCCCCAGGAGTTCCTTCAAGTGTCTGTGAACTGTGTCAAGTTTGTCTCCACTTGTAAGCTCTTGATAGATGCCCCTTGTTTTGGAATCGCAGAATGCAATAAACCACTTTTAGTGTTGTAAATATAGCCTGTTTCAGAGCCACATTACTTTCATTCAAAGAACTCTTGGCACACCTCGGACTCCTCAATAAATTTCACAAGGACATACCCAAGTTAATTATTTTCCCTTTTTGTGTGTTAAAACAGTTTGGAGATTGTTTTCACTTGTTTGTCTGATCTCCCTCCACACACTTTGTCTTCTTCCTGCAAGGCCGAAACGAGAAGCCAAGGAAGATAAATGCAGAAATTGCGCTCACATGACGCTTGTTAATGAGGTTGCTAATTAACACTTGTACGAGTAGAGAAGGTGAGAAGTTTTGGGGCTTGGAATAGATGTGCAAGCTCTCACCAAGTTTGTGTCTGTTTCTCTCATGACTTTTTTTTTCTTTTCTTTTCTTTTTTTTTTTTTTTTACAGAAAAGGGGGTTGAACTTGTTGTTTTGATAAAGATTTTGAATACAAATGTCTGTGTGGCAGTTGAAACGAGGAAACAAAAGCTCTTTAATTGTGGACGGTGAAAGAGAGAAGAAAGTAGCTTATATTTAGGAGCCACTGTTACGTAACCAAGGCCATAACTGACTTACTATTGGCAAACATCGGTTGGACAGGATTTTTCATGATGAAATATGCCCAATACCTAACTTCATTGGTTTGTCTTGTACAATGCAGCAGTGACACCAAGTCGCAGACACTTTGTATACCATCTTAATCTTCTAGCAAATGATTAATTTCAACCATACCACCCTGAGAAGTCCCAATCTTGTCAGATCTCGGAAGCTTCATTAACATGAACTGTCCTTACAAAATAAATAAATAATAAATTAACAAATGATAACAGAGACAACCTCCATCTTCACTCAATATTCACTCAAAGCGCTTTACATCAAGGAACCATTCGATGTCACACTAGTGTTTTAACAATACTAAAGTTTTAAAACTCTGATGCCAAAGAAAAGGTTCAATACTAACCAAATATAACAAAATATAATTGTTTCTTTAATGTTTCCATGTGGAGTAATAGTAGATCTCAGTTTCAGCTTCCTCTTATAGGTAATATTTTACGGACTTACTTCATTTTCTTTAAACAAACTAATGCGCTGATGAAAACTGCACTGGTCTGTTTAAAAACAAATGTAAAAATTTTACCTTTCAAAATATAGGATATATTGATTTAGATTGTTAATAGCTATGGCATTGGTAATAATAGAATCATCATTCTGAAACCATACATCAATAGCATTCTAAAATTCTTCAGGAAAGAAATGATTTTGTTGATTTGAATACTATCAATTAGTATCTGGTCTTGATTTTCTCTGACTGTCCTGTCTCACCTACATGTGCACACAGACACTGGGCAAATGGGTAAAGTCTCTTGTCCATAAACATGAACAGCCAATGTTTGGGTCAGTGGGCAAACACTCTACCAACTGAGCTACTATCACCTTCAAATCATACAACCACACCTCCTGTATGAGGAAATTGGATGTGCTTTACTCTGTGGCCTCTACAACCCTGCCTTTTGTTCAGCCTCTGGAGATACAAGCACTGAGCCTTTAGGGGGGATTAAACTTCTGCTCAGTGCATTTTAATGAGAACCACATATTCCAATTCCACTTTATGTGATAGAACAGAGAAGAGTTTTATTTATATGTTGGTTGTTATGGTTTTTAGGCACTTGGTGATCCATTCTGTATTCATTACCGGGGCTTGTTCATTTTCTTTTCCTATTTAACCTTCATTATTCACTTCCTGCTTGTGTTTAAGTTTGAACTACTTTGTGTGGAATCAGAGGTCTTCTTGACATTAGCAGATAAGGTTCCTGGCAGCATATGCATGAGCGTGTATAGGTGCATCCTTCCTCTCCATTTCTTCCAGTGGGACCTCTGTGAAGGTCATCAGTGGAATTGGAAAGTGCACTTTGCAGAGTCAAACAGATGCGGGCTACCGATAGCACATTGTTTATCTAATCTTGTATCAGCGCTGAAACGAAGTACAAACAAAGTCCCCTCACAATCAGATGAGCGCCGCCCGGCTTTTACACCGTCAAGGACTTGATGTATCTGCCCCCAAACGTGTTTACGTCTTAGATTTGAGGTGCTTTTGTTTAAAGATTGAGAGAAGTATCACAAAAATATTCATCTACACAACTGAATTTCAAAAACAAATCAGTTATTTCTCGCTCTCTCTCTCTATCTATCTATCTATCTATGAATATAATAATTATTTCGACCTGTAGCTTAAACCCTGAACCCCAGAGCTTGTCCTGGAGCATACATAATAGACAAACTCCTTCAGGATTTTGTGATTACAGCTTTAAACTTCTGATATCTTTTTGAGAAGTAGACGTAGGCACATAGTTTTATTAATGTACATTCTAATCTGCATGGTAGCACTTTTATTAACCGTGTCTGACACAAGTGACTCTTTTTAGATTCTTTGAAGAACAGTGTTACAGTCACACAGCAGGACATTTTAGTGTCTTATGTGAAAAATCCAAAGAAACGAGAGACCACGTCATTCGAAAACCACATGTACTTTATTGAAGATCGTTTTGAGATTTCAATGGGAGGAAGAAAAACATTATGAAGTAATTTAAAGTGATAACCGAAAATGAACATCACGTCAAAAGTCCATTTACAGATTGACAATGACGATGACAATTCTGGATGGCAGCCAAATTGTCTGTTCTACAAATACTATCAGTATGTCGCTCTTGTTTTTCAAATTACTGTCCAATTATCCAACTGAGGAAAGCCTGAGATGTTCAAATGTGTATGTTTTTTTGCCATCTAAGTCTAGTTAAATGGTTAAATAAATCTTTACTTCTGGTATTTAATCTATGACATAACAATATTAAAATCCCCAACTCTGGACGGCAACAAGATAAAAAGACATGTGACATTACCAATAAACAGTAAAGATTCAGATCCTTTCAATTCACTGTACCCTGTTTGATTATTCCCTTGTGATTGCCACCACACACAAATCTGCCTATTTAGTTATTAGGTTTACACATTACTTGCTTAAAATGTTCTCATGTAAAAGTAAATTTGACTACAAACAAATGAGTCCAAGTTCGATTTGGTTATAAAAGGTAAGACTGCCCTAAGTAAGTCCCTTGTTACGTAAATGAGTGGTGCAGAAATTGCCTGTGATTTGGCTGAGGTCGCTGAGTGATTGTGCGCGAGGCCGAGTCGCAGCCCAGACCCTGCTGCTGCTGCTGCTGCTGTTGCTGTTCTGTGGGCTGAATAATGATGGCAGCTCATTGACTGAGGTCTTAAATTAAGGGTACTTATCTTAATTGAACATCTGAAATAATGTTTTATTTACTACAATGGAAGGAGCTGGAGAAATGAAGTGCCCTGCCTGACTCTCTCGCTCCGATAGGCCTTCTCCGCTTGGTTAAGCTTCAGTTGTTGCTGTATACATTTCTGATGAGATGCGTTTATGTGGAATGTGGAGGTAAAGGATGGTAAGAGCAATTCAGCGGTCATTTGATATTATTTATTTGGAATTAGAGGTGTGAAATGTTTCGAACTTTACATTATATTGTGAACGTTGTTTTCAAGATATGCAAAATTTGAATGTCAAGTATTTCCTTTTATAGTAAAAAATTTAACATAAATACGGTAAGCCGATATTTCTGATTAATTTGACAGACATTTCACATTTGTCTGATTATTAATCCTCAACTTTTTTGCCCACCCCTATTTAGAATTTAAAAAAATAAAATAAAGAATAACATTACACAAAAATTATCAAGAATGTTATATGGTATAACAAATTGTGGCCCAAACTAGAAAACAATGGGTAATTTAAACCTTTAATCTTATTGTAAGCAAAAATGTGTGCATTCTTTACTGCCTTTACTGTTTTGACTCACTTCTATTTGCATGTCTTTTGCTAGTCTTTTGTCAGAAAAGGGTGCACATTTTGAGTGTATATTGGAAATATGCAAGAGGGCATGTGGCATTCATGAACCTGTGTGCAAAGCTCCAAAACTGCCGTATGCAGAGTCGTTGGTGAAGAATGCCGCGGATGAAAACCAACATCATTTGCAGGAAACTCAGTGAAATATTCATGTTTCAAGTGGAGTCCCCCACAGGGTTTACGGCATAAGTTCATGGAATATGGCAAAAAGCAGCGTTAATTCTGAACAGGAAATCACAAAGAATTGCATGAAACAAAAAATTATGTTGTTGTGACTCATTGGAAAACATAGAAAGTTAATTGCAGGTCTAATAAAAATCTATAGAAAAATAACATATGTTATTAAATAAGTAATTAATGTTGAAGGGTTTATTTAAACGATCAACTTTAAAAAGTTATCAGATACTGTGATAGGTATGCAGTGGGACTAGATCTAAACCTAGAGGCACGAACCAGAGGAGCAGCTCTGGCTCAGGCTCAGATGAAGGAGCGGGGAGTGGCCTGAGATGGTTCGGCCTGCTCTCCGAGAAGGAACAAGCGCAGAGGACGAGCTGCTCCGAACAAGATCTGCCAAACAATGTAATGATTGAAGTCGATTCATGCTGTACTTTCATGGTTAACAATGCTGGTTTTGATTAAATAAATTATCATTATCTATGTTTTTCTCCACAGTCCTGTGTATATTGTAAAAGTAGCCATACATCATGCATACACTCAAATTTTGGCGTACACAACTTTAATGAATGAGGGCCATTGAATCCAGATGCAGTTCCGACTCAAGTGATTGCTGGCAACTGGCCCAAGGATTTAACAGAGCATTTCCATCTTCTCACCATTACCAGAAATAAACAATGTAAAGACTGAGTTTTTGAAGTAATTCTGAAGTTAAACATCAGTCATCAGTTGCCATTGAAACTGTGGCTTTTTGCGTTTGTTTCCTTTTTATCAGTGATTCTTTCTATTGAGCATTATTAAGTATAGTGGAAAACTTGATTATAACCACAGCATTGACCACACCGTGAATCAGTGATATTGTTGGAGTAATTGACTGGCTTCCCATCCAAGAGATTATGTTAATTTCTGCCAACCAAATGTCAAGTCCAGCCTGGGAGCTCATCTCCAGCGCGCTCCTTCAGCTAGCGTGACGGCCGTGATTGAGGGAGCTGATACCTTCCTCCGATCACTCGTGTGATTACATAAAATCACTACTTCTGAGGCAGAAAATGTCCAGCCAACAGGAGGAGAGGGAGAGAATTGATTGGGGATCTCAGCAATTACCCTTTATTCTTCTATAAACACGGAACCTGTCATTTTTCTGATACGTCTCTGTGGTGAAGCTGGTGCATTTGAATAAGATTGCTGATGATATTGTTGGATGTTTGCTTCATAAAGTTTGGAGAAAAGTAAGTTATCAGATAAAAGGGGAAGAATCAAGACTATGTCTCAACATTTGATGACTCATTTTTGTTTGTGTGTGTGATTTAAATTATGCTTTACTTTTGGCTTTTCTTTCTTCAGGTGTCACTGCTGCAAAACAGATTACCACATCTATGGCATTCTGGTGTTAAAGATGAATTAAAGGCTTCAGTTGACTTTATTTGTACCCATAGATTTGTTGCAACAATCAGACATTCACTCAAATCACGTGTTTATAAATACGATGAGAACTAAATCCCTTAAAATTGGGTTACAAAATTGGGAACAAAGCTGTTCCTAAAACTAAAATGTTCTGCTGCTTTAGATTAAAGAACTGTACCTGACTTTTATCTCTTTTACTTCAGGAAACGTACAGTAGCTTTTATTGTGGAGGTGGACAATATATCGAAATTTAGGTAATATCGACGTTGTGTTGAAGATAGGCAAAAAAAAAAAAAAAAACACTTTCAAATACGGTTATAAGATGATATTTGTATACTTTTTTCTTTCTGACATTTGTTTGATAATTAAACCTCAACTAACACGTTTAAAAACATGTTTGAATACATTTTTGATTGACATAAAATCGACTGTATTGACTATCATTCTCGGGATACTGCAAAAAATACCGAAATGTGAAAACTTGGGCCTGCTTTGCAACTGCATTAGAACTACCATTCCAAAGTTTTGTCTTGTAAATGCATTTGTAGACAGCATTGGGTGTGCCTTTGCTAGTGTCTGTTTACTGTATGTGTTTTTATGCGAGGGCTGTTTGTTTCTCTCGCTCTCTCTTCTGTCTCTCTCTCTTGCCATCTGCTGCCTCTGTCGGTAGCACCACCCAAGGCTGATGTTGTTGATGCGTCATCTCACCAGGCTCCAGCACCTGTCCCCGCCTTTCTCACACAGCACACTGACTAATGAACCCACGGGCGCGCCGACACTGGGGCTTCTCCATGTGTGACTTGGAAAATGCCTGGACCACCTAAACTACAGGTCATGACTTCTAAATGTTGCTTTAAACACTATTCTCTTCTCAAATGTCAATCTCCTGACCACATCAAACAAAGCAATTAGCAGTGATTTTAACCAGCGCAGTGTTTTCTCTTCAGAACAGTGTTGGCTAATCCTCCACAGGGAGCGATCATATATAATAGATGGTGCCCATGTCAGAAGCGTTTAGCCTTGAGAGCCCACGTTCCAGTGCGGAGTTGGAGATCAATGCTGGCCCTTGTCTGTGTGCTGTCAGTCAGAGCGCTGTTTCTGGCCTGTTGCTGCCCTGTGGAGTGACTCGGGGCTTATCTGAGCACTGGGCCGGTTGGGACCTGCTCTGTGAAGAGAACTTAAACCCCCAGTGACCCTTCCTCATTAATGCCAAACATAGTCTGCCTTTAATTTCTCCATCTCTTATGTGTCCGAAAGCTCTGCCTCTCATTTGCCTATATTTTCTTATTTCCCTTTTCATTGAGATTATCCCCTCACACATTCCGGCAGCTCACACAAAGCCTTGCTCAAGGGCACCTTGACAGCAGCTGTTCCAGGAGGGTACAGTTCAGCATATTCATTTTCCCTTCTAAGCTAGCCTTTCCCAGCAAACTGCAGCGTTTGAACCAGTGGCACTCCAGTGGTATCGTGTCTTTAGCCAAGCATGCACATGTCATTTAAATAAATTTTAAGAGGCAGTTTTGGCTTCAGTAAGATTTAAATTCCCACCCCAAGGCCATTCGGCAGACACTGAGTGCTTAACACGAGGAAGTTAGTTCCAAACCACTTCTCCTAATTAACCTCTGAGAAGTCCTGTGTTAATGCGGCAGAAACGCACACTTTTTTGAGGCAGTGCGAGTGCAGGGGGAGCTTGTGGAGGGCACAGCAAAGTAAAGAGGAAAAATGATGCTGTCAGGCTAAAATAGAGCTCAGATTCAAATACATCTTTTCTGTTTAGCCGTCTCCTCGCCTCCTTGTCCCTACTTTCCTTTCTCCCATCTCCATTCTCCATCCCTCTCAGACGCTCATCCCTGTCTGCCCAAATGACTGAATGTTCTGATCTTCACCTGTTTGTCGGCCTTCAGTGAAGAATCCTCTTTTTTAATTATATGTTTAACATTTTGTGTCAGTTTGAACTATGGAGTGGCCCAAGTGATGTGGCTTGGCTAATGTACTAGCAAACTGAGGACTTCAATATAAAAAAACTGAGGACTTCTACATGACATGTCAAAGTCTGGTTCTCTCACACACTGCTCATTGTAAAATTCTGTATACACTGTATTTTGGCTGCCAACGACATTTCTTTTCGTACAGGGTCTGGTTTAAGTTACTGCCCTCATAGATAACTTTCCCACATTGTCAAAGTCTTGTGTTCATGTCTTTGCTTGTGTTCATCATATAAAATCAGATTTACTGACTCTTAACTACACTTTTGTCTTTTGCTTGTTCTACAGTTAAAACATCCGTTGATATCATTATTTGTGCTGCACTAGAACCTCTGAGTGAACATTGATTGGAAGTGAGCTATCACAAACTGCTCATGGTAACAGCAGCAGCCGCGGCGCAGAGGGCACACAGGCTGTGATAGAGGACAAACTGTGTTGTTTTCCTCACCCCTCATTTATTTATTTTCTTTTCCATTTGTCTCCCTGCTGCGCCCCCAGATGCTTTACATAATGTTGATTCTCTGGTCTAAATAGGCTTCTATGATGAATTTCTTTGGGCTTTTATTTGCCATTGATAGATGGGATACAACAGACAAAGATGCGTTGGGTTGTTTTTATTTTGTGCTCACTGTCTTGTCATCGACTGGCTCTCTGTATGATGGCCTTTTAATTCATTAGGCCTTTACAGTCACTTGCAGAGGCGAGGTCCACCTGGCTGTGCTGCCTTCAGCATTTTTCAGTCGGACACTGTTGGCAACTTCAGCCCTGGACCACTGCCTCACATCATCAGGACTTCCTTTTCCCCCATAATGTTAATTATCTTATCGAGCAGAGAAATCTACAATGATGAATGCAGATATGGGCTTTAGCTGTTGCACGCTGAGGAGAGGGGCGAAGTGGGAGGAAGGATATAATTATTACTGATAAGTATCGATCCCCATCTCTGCCCCTGTGTTTGCCCTCCTCGCCCCCGCCCTTCCAGCCCTATTGAGTTACAGCGCTGCAGTGCCTAAGTAATTTGTAATGGGCATTCACTGTGGCAGTGCAGAAATCCTATTTTGTGATGGCTAGCTAATGTGATCAGGAGCATTTTAAGCTGTTTTTTGGTGCTCTGAAATTACATCTGTTCCTCAGAGGACTCTCCCTCTTTCTCTCTCGATGATCTGATTATATGGCTAAGCTGCATTGGCCTCCTTCCTGTATAACAACCATACATACACAACCTTGAGGCCCGTTTTGTCCTGTATCTTCCACAACTTACAAGCTCATTACCAGTGAATTATGCCAGTGCCTTTGTTTGGGTTGTATCTTTCTGTTTTTAAACTACTCTGCATAATTCTGTTTAAATTGTCCTTCTTTCAGACTGTGCATTAAATCTTTGTACGTCAGTGAGTTTCTGAAGCAGAAGCCTGAACATCAACTGCTTTTGTGCGTGTGCAAGTGCAGCCGCCCAGCCCAGTGCCAGAACACTGTCAGAGAAGTGTGTCGTCAGGAAACATATTTATTTCCTCTGCCCGCCGCCTGCCAATCCCTACGGAGCTGTTTAGAGTGAAGGCGCACATTTGACAGAGCAGAGGCAGTACACAAGAGACTTGGGGCTTTTGCACATTTATGTGTTTGATTCAAAGTGCTTTGTGTGAGCAGGGTGTGTGCTGTATACATATGTATGGTGTGTAACGGCATGGCTGATGGTTGGCAGCAGGCCTGAGTCTCCGCGTGTGTGGCTCTGAGGTGGAGGAAGGGCTGGGAGGAGGCGGACAGCCTGCTCCCGCCCTTGATCTCCCCAGACACCTCCACCGCATGGAGGAGGAAGAGGGAGCACGCACTACACTGTGTATGTGTGTCTCTAAACGCTGTGAATGTGCTGATGCAGCAGCTCGCCGCCGCACCTCGCTCTCCTCCGCTCTCTGCTCTTTATGGCAGAGCACGCAGGTCACCTTCTCAGCTCTGAATTTAATACTCAGCTGGAGAGAAAGAGTACAGCAGTGGCAGAGGGAGGGAGAGAGGGAGAGGTTTTCCACCCCTCAGAGTGGATTTTTGAGACCCTTTCAGACACACATTGTAAGGTGCTATAGGCTTGTGTTCACTATAGTGGATGTGTCCTGCAGCAGTAACAGCCACTGTACTGCTGCTTGATTAGCAGTCAGGTCACCTTTCTCCAGCTGTGAGCTTGCTTCATTTAGATGAGCCTGATAAAAGTGGGAGCACACTGTAGCTGCAGGCACACAGCAGCACTGACGGCCCACTGCAACAGCAGCACTACAGTCAGCACTCTCCCATTGTCCTTCAAACAACCACAAACAAACCCAGCAGACTTCCATGAGGCCGTCAGTGTAAATATGTAGTGCAATGTCAGATTTTTTCTTCTCCTCCTCTCATCTCCTCCACATTATCTGAGCTTCCAACGTACAGGCCATGAGAGTGCCTGGTGCTCCGCTCACTCCTGTATGTTTTTATAGAGTGTGCCAGTGTGTCTGCTGTGCGGTGCCTGTCTTTTGAGGCAGGACACAAGGCTCCTGTCTTTACCTGGTCGTGGCAGAATGTCTCCTGTTCAATCTAAGCTTTGTCAAACTCACTTATCTTTGAACAGTAACAACAGATGTCTGGTCAGCCCAACCTGCACCTCCGCTTGTTGTGGGTGCCCTCAGGTACCACGTCCACCTGAAAGCACTCACCAGCACATACGCTTGTGCTGTGCTAGCTCTCTGTCAGTTAGCATCATGAGCTCAGCCCTTTATTACAGAGGACAGCGAGTTGGATGAAAGGTGTGAAAGAGGAAGGTTCATGCACAGACGACTGGGTTCCACGGTTCAGCTGCAAACATCTAACTGTTGGTCCTACCCTTAGATTTTTTCAAGAACATCTTATTTTCTGTTGCATTATAGTCAGTGCTATGTTTGACCCCTACACACAAGAGTTCCTGTATCATTCTAGATATTACATTTCTATCTCTTATAAGAGAGAGATAGATTACTGCATGTGCACATTCCAGATCTTTGTTTCACATCTTGGTCGCGTGTGACAGATGCAGACGTGAAATTTATTGCTTTGCCAGATTATTTTTGGCTAATAAAACTGAATGTAGAGTCTATTATAATACTGCCCTGCTGCAGCCTCATTCAGACACATCATCACACAAGTATAGGGCGAGACTGCAACATCAATAGCTCCCCCTGTGGCAACTTAAAGGCAGCTGCTGTTTGAGTCTGTCTCCTCAGTTCAAAGCTGACTTCTACCCTGTGAAATATTCAAAGTATTCTTGTCACTAACCGGTCTATATGCACTACGTAATTGTCTATTGTTAGGGATTACTTCACAAAGTGTTGTTATTTTGAATATGACCGTTTTTCATCATAATTCAACACATTTTAGAGAGCTGACAATTGTCTTGACTTTTTTATAATAAAACTATTGCACTGAGGCTGGGTGTAATCATAACACTATCATACTTCAAATTACAGCAATAGAAAAAGGAAAATAATATCAGTAGTTCAATGCAAACTGTCTAAGGCATTAGGCTTATTAATGAAAGCATAGCCTCAAGGAGTCAAAGGCCAAGATGATGGATACAGATAACCTGTTTCACCAGACATTTTGCTAACAAAGAGGCTGATGATTTACTCTCACAATTCCAAAAGCAAACAAAACACCGTGGTTGGAATAATAACTTTTTTTGGGTTGGGTTATTGCATGAGTTCCACAGCCCAAGTCAAGATATAGTTAATGAAAAAAAAAAAATCCACAGAATGATATAGTTAGAAGATACAAAATGAGTGTGTGCAAATGTGAAGATGAGCAATTTAAAGCATGTCTTACATTTGGTATTGGATTCAGGCCTGGTGCTACGGAGATGACCAAATATAGATTGCGGTCATTTCCCCCTTAAACAAATCATTTCTGTGTGTTAACATATCCATTAACCTCAGCTGGGAAAATCATTACTTTTCCCTCAATGGAACGCATTAGTCATCAGGTCCACTCTGTCACTGTATGGAGACAGGCAGAGACAGTCGAAGACCCTCCATCACCAGAGCAGCAGACAGGCAGGCAGGCTGTTTTGTGAACAGTTAAACTAGTGCTACAAGTGTGGAAATGTGTGGGTTTCAGATGTACAAACTTGCAATAAGCCACCGAACACCTTAACTGTACAACGTATTGATGTTAAACCAATACCAATTTATGTAATGAAAAACAGGGGGTCAAAAAATGTGGTCTACAGGTGCTCTGCAAGGATAGGGCAAGTAATCTGGATACACAGATGGAAGACTGGCTATGTTGTTACCAGAATGATGTGGCAGCAGTCAAGAGAGGAATCCAACTCCTTTATTAGCACCTACAAGTCCCTGCTAATAAAGGACTTTTATTTTCACACTATAGTGCCTCAGATTCCTCACTTTACTGCTGTCACATCATTCTGGTAACAACATAGTGAGTCTTCCATCTGTGTAACCAATTTATGTAACTTGCTGTGAAGACAAGACTGAAGTATAGAAAAGTGTAATAATGGTAGAGTTTTTGAACAATCTGTTGTTTTCATGTGACTGTTGAAACACAGAGGGGTTATAAGTGCTAGCATGCACTGACAATTGTGGACTGTAGAATATAGAGATAAATCCCCTGCAGTTTTATTTTGTGATTGGACAAGAAGGTGAGGGGATTCATCATTTTGAATATGTTTGCTAGCATTTGAGTCTCTACGTTTACATACATGCCAGGCAAAAAGATGTGTTTGTTTAGTCACTCATTTTAGATCAGTAGAGATTACACAACACTTGCTAGTCCACCGCAGACATTTCGTTGTGTGTGCTCTGTGGAGAGCAAATACTTTGTGAGCTACTTAGTTCCTCATGCTTGAAAATCATGTTGCTTGTTATCTATATTTACCAAATTTGTGATTATACTACAGTTACCCAGCTTTAGTTACTAGACTCCTCTGGACCTCTCTTAGTCCATTGTTGGCACCTATTAGATTCTTTGACCTGATTGTAAACAAGAGTGTCTGCCTGGCTCTTGAAGTGAGACAACTTCTACTTTAGCCTAGTAATGTTCTGTTCTATTACCTTCCAGTAATGACTCTGAATTGTATTATTATCATAAAAGCTGAGGGCCATATGAAACGTTGACGTTGTACCATGAGTGTCTCCCAGTCCTCTCTTTGGTTTGTTTGAACTGAACAGACATTAAACCCGAACATACAGGCCTCTATAACCCCTCTATAGTTCTGCCTTTCTCGTTGCTCTTGAACGTGTGAACAAAGTCGTGCACATCCACACACTGCTGCTCTGTCGCAGGCTTATCAAGAGTTTTATTGTGCTTCACAATACTGGGTAATTAGGTGTCCTCCGCTCTGCATGCCTCTCTCACTAACGCTAGAGAAATAGACCTGTCACTATTTGGGCACTCGAAGATTCAACAAATGCTAAGCAGTAATGGCTTGCTTTGTGTCCCTGTAATACATTGCACTGACAGCGGGGACACTTTAAAAGTAGACACTGTCTTTTCCCAAAACAATCTCCTCCTCTTTCTCTCTTTCATTTGACTTTAACTTCTGGTGCAGAGGCCAAACTTAAGAATGCCAAAATCAGCCTAGTAAACCTTATTAGTCAATTAGTTTTGGTCTTGGTGGGGCTGTTGTTTTGATGGTGAAGGGCACTGAGGGACTTATAAGCCAACGTATCTGCTGCTTTATTTTCAAAACAGTTCATTTAGAGAATACTCTACCTAATAAAGTGGTGCTCCCATGTTGAGGATTTTTGCTTATGCTACATTTTGTAATATAATATTGTTGAACGGGGGGTTGTGGGTTCAATTCTTTGGCCACCCACCCACTTTATAATGGTAATGTCTCCTTGTGTTACTGTTGGACGCTATATCTTTGAAAGAAAGCTTGAGTTACTTGACCACTATCTAACTGTTATGTATGAGAATGCTTTATTAGACTAAAACATCAGCAATGACAATGTGACTGTTCACTTGGACATTGCTATACATACAGTATCATGTCTCTAGTGGTGAGTGCTGTAGGTGACTCTGTGTCAGCAGCCATAGGGATAAGATAAGAGGAGATACTAAGGACAGTAGAGGACATACTGAGAACGTTACATAGGGGACAAATAAGAGGAGACACTAGAGGAGAGAGGAGACAAGACAAGGACACTACATGCCTGGAAATAGAGGACTATAAAAACATTAGGATGGGGAGTATAATAGTTGTACATACAGTATATGCAATGGCATTGACATGGACCACCACCATCTAAATCAAGCCTATGGCCTCTTGTCTCTATGTTAATCCCCATCTAGAACAATTATTCATTCACTTGGGCCATTCTCTTGACCCTTTTGTTCTGGTTCACAGGCATTTGAGGCTCTACCCCCATAAATTGGGCTAGAAGTCCTTCACATGACCAACAAACATCTTTGACTCAAACGCCTCTCCTTGCGCTGTGATTAAGCTGCGGTGTAATATCTCTCTCATTAACATTAATAGCAGTCAAGGACAGTGCATGGCTAACATATATGTGGATGTGTCAGAGGAGAAGAGTGGATTTGTGGTTAAGCAGGCTGAGCTGTGAATGGGCTGTCCATGACCAGCACCAGGGAGCTCATTCCACAGACGCCATACTGTGTGATAGCATAGAGCCACGCTGAGCTGTCATGGACCACTGATCTATTTCTTTACCTGTCAACCCCTTAGAGAGACGCAGACAGCAGACCACAGTCTTCAGCACCTCTCTGTTCTCCTCCCTCACCAGCGCCGTAAATGTTGTGACAGAAGCAAAATTGCCATCTTTTGGAAAAATACACCATACAACCAAGTAAATTACAGCGTAATGCAAGTGTTGTGTTTGAAACTAGTCAAATCATTGTGGGGATATTTACATGGCCAGTAAAAGTAATATAATTACTCAATAAGTAGATCAGATTTTTGGTGTGTGTTTACATGCGTGTATGTTTACAATACCGGATGACTTGTGTCAGTTAATCAATAGATTTTTAGAGTGACTGTTGTATTTGGAAGAATGTATTTTAAACTCTTGAATAATGAATAATAATTAATAATATCTCTTTCATTTTTGTCTTTGTGACATTATAGTTTTCCCTTCTGGCATAGTTTTCCTTGTCAAAACCTGCACAGACGTGGAAAAAAAAGTAAAACATATCTCTAGAAATCAGATTACCATCAAATTTTTTTTGTTTACGTAAACATAGCCACGTGTAAAACACATGTAAAAGAAGGCAGCTTAAAGCAGTGAGACTAGAAGAAGCAGGTTAATATTGTCCCAAAACAACAATATCAGTTTGCATAACATAAGAAAAAAATTTGATACTCATGACCTATTTGAATCCAACAATAATGTGAAGAAAAAAAACCTTTGTAATATACTTTTTATCACTAAAAAGATCAGTGATGCCTGCGTAGTTTAGATGCTAGTTTTAGAAGTTAGATGTCAAGTAAAAAATGTCCTTATTTTAAATTTGGGATAATACTTTTGAGTAATAGTCAAAATTACAAAAATGTTTTGAAGTTTTATCAATAAGTATATTTTAAGAAAATTTACAGCTGTGTCCCAATCTCTATTAAACACACCATTTGCTTTGTTACTTTCTGTGGTTAAACGTCTATGAATGTCCGTCAGAGCTTCCATCACTTGAATGCTGTTCCCTCAAACAGAAAAGCCTGTTGTAATGGGCCACGGCCTCTGCCTGCAGGATAAATAGGGCTGTTCTGTAGTAGATAATAGCTGTGAGTCACATATTATATTTATCCAACTCAATAAAGCAGGAGCAGCAGGCAGATTACTGTGCCCTGAGTCAAGGAGATAATGATATCTGGCTGCTAGCTGGCCCAGAACAGGCTCCGGAGCAGCTCTAGCACACAAACACAGAGTGAGGCTGAAGGACTTGTGCATACAGGAGCAGGTTGGCATGGGGCGGATGTGGCCTCCTTAAGCTGGCCTCTGCTTGTGTCAGCCTTCTCCTGCTCCTCTGTCAAAGTCACCTTGGATCCTCACATGCACCCATCAGTCTGACAGAGACCTTCCTCCGTTGCATCATAATATACTCCATTGTGCATCTGGCATTTGTCTTTAATTAAATCATCACAAACAAACTTTACCAAACAGCAAACTCAAGTGAAGTATTACTTAGTAAATAATAATTTAGATGATCAAATAATTCTTAATTTTACTGTCCTTTATTGTTAATTCTATTGATATGTTGCATCCTGTAGTTAATGGTGATTTTAATTACAAACAGGCCTCTGGGTCACTAATGTTAATGGCTTGTAATGTATATGTTTAAACTATGTATTTTCTTAATCTTCTCACACCAAACATGTGGTGCTAATATGCCCTCCCATCATGAGAAGGAATGAGAGGAAATTTTGACATTGAATAGGAATTGGATTAAAACATGTCACACTGCTCTTGGTGTGTGAGTGGGTATTTATGTATTTGTATTAGTAATTCTTATTAATAATCCTCTAAATCAATGATCAAAATCATAATTATCATTAAAATTGTACACTGATTATCATTAATAATTAAAAGTTGGTTAATATGAAAGTTTGTAAGAACATAACTGGAAATAAAATAACACTTTACCAACTGTGGAGATTTATTGATCAATAAGCAAACAGATAAATATGATTCAATATGCAAATGAGTCGTTAACAGGTGGAAAAACTAGATAAGATTGTTCTTGATCTAGCCATGTGTTAAAGTTGATGATTTAAATCTGTGAAATCTGTGACCTCAAGA
Organism: Rhinogobius similis; assembly: GCA_019453435.1. Classification (NCBI taxonomy): domain Eukaryota; kingdom Metazoa; phylum Chordata; class Actinopteri; order Gobiiformes; family Gobiidae; genus Rhinogobius; species Rhinogobius similis. Next base: position 17,205,355 of record CM033623.1, on the reverse strand, counting down.
GTTATTCCAGCCATGGGTCCGATGCCGTGACCTGACGGTCAGATGTCTACAGAGCGTTGGATCGGGGCTGGGAAGGACACGACCGCTGGTCTGGGGAAGGAAGGCAGAGGAAGAGAGGGACGCTTCTCTGATGAGCGTCTGGGTTTGGCAGCATGGTCACAGATTAAAAGCTGAAGGTTGTTGTTGTAGACTGAAAAATCGCAAAAAGGTCCTCTGCTTGAAAATGCACATGTGCAATCAAAATCACGTCAAAAGATTTACAGATCTTGGAGGAAAGAGAAGAGTTAGATACTTGGGCCTTGCCCTTCTATGGTTTTTAAATAGAAAGCCGTTACTTTTGGCAAAGTTTAATCCGGCTTCCAAAGTGTTTTTGTTTCTGCTGTTTAGAAAAGCTTGGAATGGACACAGGATGTCCAGAGGAGGTTGGGCAAAAGTCATTAACTCTGATCCGTTTGCAGGGCATCCTGTCCTGTCCTTGCAAAGTTTTCCTGAGGTCCGCGATAGTTCGCTTCATCATGTCTTATAGTGTTCCATCTAAAAACATGCATATACTGTATTCTCCTATTATAAAGTTCCTTATTACAGTCCTTAAAACGTCCCAGTGCTCCCAGCGAGTCCATGTCAGGCTGAGTCAGTTATCTTTCATTGTGTCTAAAATGATTAACCTGCCACTGTCCAAAAATCAACACCTTACCTCAAGGCCAAAATTGCATGTAATAGGTTTTTACCCCTGAAGATTTATCAACAAAATAAGACAGTAGAAGATGAATTAATATGTTAATGGTGCATAAGTACATACTGGTAAACCCTCCAGGCAAAGCAATAAAATCTCCAAGAAGATAAGCAAGTGGCAGACTCTCCACTGGAAATAGTTAACTAATTAGTTCAACTGGAAAGGGAGCAGTCAGAGGCAGCGTTAGGCAGGTGCAAAGAGTTTCCCCAATATTTCATTGGTTAAGTTTTTACACGCAATTTTAGTTGTAGTCTCTCTCTTTTCAAAACAAATGTGCAGATTCGAGTGGATTATATGGATAAACATTATTATTTGGCAGATGACAGTAATGGAAATGCCACTTGTGTGTGGCGGTCATACATCTTTAAAAAAGACTTGACCAGACGATACAGCCGTCTACTTAACAGTAAGTACCGTGTTTTATTTAGAAGTTCATCGTTTTCTTTCACTTGTACAAGCATTGTCATTTAGTGCGCATAGGTCTGTTATGTTCTGTTAAATGCATTTGGTACATGGCTCATTTTAGTCATTGTTTGCTGCGTAAAGTGTTGTTGTGGTCGTGAACAGATGACATTTCTCCACTTTAGTGGCTTTGAACTCTGAGAATAGCCAATAAAAAGTGATGCTGTGTGTGGGTACGTTTGTTGATTTAAAGGCCAAACACATAAGACTAATCTTTTATTTGAACAAGTAGTAGGCTGTACTTTAATATATTTGTTTGTAATTATTTGACAGTGGAGGAAAGCAAGGACTGCGTAACTCTCCGTTGTGCCAAAGTGACACAATACGCGACTTTACTGTAGTTGCATTCAAACTGCACAGGCCAGACCTTGGTCTGGACCGAGACCTCCTCTTTTTCCTGAACCAAAGTTCCAACTGTTTGATCCGGACCTAAAGTCCAGACCAGAATGGTGAAAGTGTGAAAACAAGATCATAGTATTACAGCTAGTTTAGATAAAAGAAGCTTTGATTACTGACACGAGATTGTGTCGCTTATGTTTTACATTAGATTAGTCTTTATTGTCTTCTTATGGAGAAATTCGTGTTGGACAAACAATGGGCACAGAAACAAACAGAACCGACAAAAGACAGTCTAATCATCACATTCACACAACCAAGTACTTCCAGCACCCAATTGGTGGCAGTTACCATGAGAACTTGACAATCTCAGTTACCATCCGATTTCATATACAAATACATCAAGGAGTTCCATTCTGAGGCACCTACAAACTGCACCCAGTCCTGGTTTCTAAGGATAACACATACAATACAACACAAGTACAAACTGATTAAACTATTGCATAGAAATTCATCAATAATCCGCACAGTAAATTCAAGACCGTTTCTTATGATTTAGAACACATGGGGATCATGGAATGTTTATGTCTATTCAAGTTGCAGGTGCAGGTGCAGGTGGGCACCCTATATCTTAGGCCAGACGGCAACCGCTCAAACTCCTTGTGCAGGATGTGAGTAGGGTCAGCTGCCATTTTCTGACCCTGTTTCACGACTGTCTCCTCAAACGTTTCCTGCAGTGTGTGGGGGAGAAGCAAGCCAATAATCTTACCCGCTCTCTTAGTTAAGTTTAGGGTTTAGGGTTTGTGATTTTAGTTTCAGATCGCCAAACCATGTTGTGATGCCGTATCAAATAATAGATTCTGTGCAAACCCTGTAAAAAAGAAGCATTGCTTTTTTGTCAATCCCCTGTAGTCTCAATCTTGTCAAGAAATGTAAGCGCTGGTTCATTTTTGCATATATATGGTCCACATGTTCAGCCCAGTAGAACTGTGGGTCAAAGTAAACTTATGTACTTGTATGTAGTGACCTGATCCTTGATCAGGACCTCACTATGGTCCCTAACTCCTTTTGGATGAAAATTCATCTCTTTAGTTTTTGTTGTGTTTAAAATCAAATTGTGACTCTCACACCACTCTGCCATGTGTTGAATTTCTGATTGATGATGAGGTCTGTTTTTTGTGTGTAAGTAGACTCAGTATAATCGTGTCGTCTGAGAATTTGAGAATGTAGTTTTTGAGATGAATGCTCCGGTAATCATCGGTGTAGAGTGTAAATAAGATGGGTGAGCTTACTGCCCCTGCGGTGCACCAATCTTCACTACCTGTAAGCCTGACAGGGTGGAGTTGATTCTAACCTGCTGCTGTCTTCCTGTCAAAAAAGCAAAATATCATTTGATAATTTCTTGAAGATATTGGGAACTATTGTGTTAAATGCTGAACTAAAATCCATAAACAAAATCCGAACATATGCAGAAGGACTTTTCAACTGTTTTAAGTGTTTAAGCTGATGAGCCTCAGAGGCAGTAACTGAAGGCGTGAGCTCTTAGCCTGGTGGCACTGACGAATCTCACGCATACAGTATGTGCATTTCTATTCAGTTCTATTTCTAAACCAATATGTTCCTTATTAAAATATATAAAGCTGAATAAAAATAAATGTTTTATTATCATGCCTCCTGTTATATAACATTGACAGTGAGTTATTGAATAAAAATCTAATAGGCACATCATCGATGGATATAGCATTATACTTGATCAGTTTAGGAAATAATGCATCTGACAGTGAGCAATTTCTTTGAAGGAAAGGACATATCTTGTCTCATCAAACTGGTGTGTTAAAATAATCCAAACGTTTATTTCTAAACTAGATGTAATATTAGCACCCTGTGTGTCAAACGTCGCCTCTGCTGTTCCAGGCACAGACACTCTACCACACCACCACAAACTCTTGGGAGAGTTCACAAGGAGGAGGCATTCAGAAGGGCCACATGTGCTATGGGTTGGGTTGTTGTCTGCTGGACACAGCCAAGGCCTGGTCATGGAGGGTACTTCTTTGGGATTTTTAAGTGTGACATCATCAGAGTTGTTTGTGTCAGAGTTTCATAGAACTGCACAAACATGGACTTTGTCTGAACCCCCTGGTGAATTTAAGACTGATCAGGGGACAGAAACGTTTTCACACTGAATGATACCAGTGGGTTAAATAATATTTAAACTTGAATCACAGCATTTACCCCAAATATGGTCTGGTTTTGGATACATATGAAACAAATGCTTTTGTCACACATTTCCTTTATCATAATTACCACTTCCTTTTATATTTTTATGTATAAAAGCTCAAAGGAGTCCTAATTTGGAGCACATTGGCAGCTCATTCAAACACTTCAAACTGTCGGTGTAGCACTTTGTCTCCTCTACTCTTCTGCTTGGTCGTAAAGCTCATTTATCCAGCCCCGTCCTACAGTCCATTCCAATTTCTACCTCTTTGAACGTGACAAGTGATAAGGATGGATTATGGCCAGAGCTGAGAATTCCTCGGGATAATCCTTCACAGACAAAACACTTAAGACACTTTGGTGCAGTTGTTCCCTTCTTCCTTCAAAATGCCCTGGTTTGTCATGGTATTTATGTAGGTCATTAGGTGTGTTTTCTTCAAGATTTAATTTAAGTGTAAATCATTGTAGATTACAGGTATTTTTGCAGTTTGTATCAGATGGTTGTAAAAAGTGTTTTTTCAGTGATTTTCAGACGCTGGTTGGTTTTTGTGTGTTAAATATAGATAAGTCCTGACCATCACCGTACATTGGCCAAAACTCCTCAAAATTTGAACATTGTTTAGATGAGAATCAAAATTTCATTATTGTGTGTACAACATTCATTCATTCATTCATTTTCTACCGCTTTTTTCCGTTAGGGGTCGCGGGTGACTGAAGCCTATCCCAGTTCCTTTAGGCCTTAGGCAGAGAACACCCTGGACAGTGGCCAACTCATCATAGGGCTAACAGTGTATACAACATGGTTTCTTAATCATTCTAAGTAATTTATTTCCATTTGTTATAATATTTCTTTTTCTTTTTTTTTTTTTGTTCTACAACAAGTCAAAGAACGAGAGGGACTCATGTACGGGGACAATAAAACAGCTCCGCAGCCCCACGATGTAAGTCACTGCAGTGGCTACCCGCTTGGTAGCTTCTCTGACCGCTACCTCCCGGTCCTGAGTGTCACTATGCGTTTGTCCTTCCGAGAGATCCAGTGGGTTTTTTTTTGTTTATTTTTTAAAATACGCCACACATCCTGAAATATGAGCTGTGCTATATAATAATAAAGTCTCATTTGCGTCACTTCAATAGGCCAATAATAACGCATAGGAACTTGAAACTGCTCCGAGGGACGCCCACCTCTCACAGCATTCATTCATAAAGTTAGTTCCACCTGCTCTGTTCATCATGCAGTGAGCGTGATCAGACACACGCTCACACACAAATGACACACTCACACAGGCGCGCACACGCACACACACACACACACACACACACACACACACACACACACACACACACACAAATGACACACTCACAGGCGCACACACGCACGCACGCACACACACACACACACACGAGGTGCGCACTGTGTATTCGCTGTTTCCTCTGGACACAAGCAGGACGCCAGTGCCGCGCTACCATCAGGGGCAAAATACGGCCCCTGAACGTGACTCAAATGACCGTGTAAACATTTTTAAATGATGGTGCAATGCACTCTTGCACTCTTTTGAACCCTTGTAGACCTATTGTGAAGCTTGAACTAGCCATCTAGTCACCTTGCCCTTCTAAATAAACTGAGCAATGGTTTGAGCCATATACTTCAACTTTACACTATAAGTGTGCATAGGCTGAAGAAGAGCTTTAAGTTGAATTTGCCCGTCATTGCAGTGATTCTGATGTTGTGTGGCACAATAACAAAGGGTTTGCACTTCAGTAAATTCAAATTTTGTGCGTTATTTTGTGCAAATTGTATTTTTATAGGCCCTCTCAGCATTCTTCTTATTTTTTTAAATAAACCTGAACTGTCTTGCCTCTTTGTGTTTTTTTTTGTGTCAAAAAATAAGAGGGAATGTGGCCGCTGTTGTGAACTGACCAAAACTAAATTCCATAATCACATTGTTATACAGTAGCTCCATGTTCACATTCTGTTTTTCAGAATTGCTAAATGTGAAGACGATGTAAAAACTCCATATGATCACATAAAAAAATTACTTCCATTTTTCTTCGCATGTTTATAAAATCAGTTATGTTTACTTTGTATGAACGCTGCTTTGTCTTCTTCTTCTGCAAACTTAAACAATACCGTGTAGTTGATTCAAGTTGGACACACAAGACTTCAGCTCTCCTCATACTCATGTGTCTAAAGCGTGGTTATTAGCTCAGAGCCCCCTTATTCCCTTCTTTAGTGCTTGGTGCTAAGTAGGGACCTTGCAACCTCCCAACGTTCCATCTGTGTTGGCCACAGTCCCTCTAGGCTTCTTTTGAAGGTGCTTTCATTTAATCATTTCTTCTAAAAAGATTTTTTTCCAGGGCACGGAGAGGTCACAGATCACATCAGAGCTGCTTTCCGGCTCACTGACCATTTAATCAAGCTGAGGTCCATTTGGCCGCCACTCTTTTCAGACCACCTTTTCTTCCTGGGGCTCAGAGGTGAAACCCGCGCCCTGCCGCTCCCAATCCCATTCCGGCCCAAGCTTTAGAGGTGAACTGGGTGACTTACACCAATTCTCCAGGATTTAGAGCTTGACTGAGTGTCCCATACAGCCTCACCTGAACCGCTTCTGTGGGGCCGAACTAACCACTATGCAACACAAATGTTCACAAGTGAGCACTCTTCACTCTAGTCAAGATCAGAAATCCAGTTCAGTGGGCCAATATAAGTGACACATAAAAAAATATGATTGCAACCTTAAGTTATGTTGATTATTATTTTGTATTGTCACATTTCGTTAGCCTCATAGCCTAAACAAGTTATTTTTCAAGGTTTTCAGGAAATTATAAAAAACACTTGACACTTACCATAGACATAATTTACAGACGGGAAGTATTTTTTTGGCTGTAAAAATCTAATTGGCTGAGGATGGACCCAGTAACACCTATAGATGCAGCAGGTTCTGGAGTAGAAGGACACCATCATGCTACGATGACAATGATCCTGACAATGTTTATATATATATATATATATATATATGTAATATATAATCTTTCTTTTATAGTGCCTTACCCACAGAGGTCTAGGTCTGAAAATATGAACCAGAACTATACATTATAGAATTATATATTTTCTGCGTATAATTCACCATCTCCACTGTAATTCAACCAAAGCTGTGATAATTAATTGTGATTAGTTTGGTGACACTTAATTTCCACAGATATGCGGCAGGCCTTATTATTCCTCTGCTTGTGTATGTGGACCTGCTGCCGGAGCTGTATTGATCTGTTTTGCTGCCAGTCGATGATGGGTGTGGTGTTTTCCATGCTTATCAGACTGTAATCACTCAACTGAGGGAAAACTATCACTTTTTGTTCCAAAGGTTAGCCCACGCTTAAATTCCATCATGCATTCAATAGATATTGGACACTTTCTTGTCTCTTGCTCTTCTCCATTTTCCCTATTTGTGTCCTAAAATGATGCATTCTGTTGGAGATATGGCCACTGGTCTGTTGCTCCTAACCATTAGTAGCTAAAGCTATTATTCATGTGTCAAACAGTTGTTTTATTTCTTCTCTGTAGCATCTGCAGTCGTGTCCATTTTGTTGTGGTATGCACACACAGAAATAGAGCAGGAGGGGTTTAGACGGTGAAATCAAATGCTGTGTGTTGTTTTAACAGCGAGTTTGTGCGAACATGTGTGCACTCAGGCATGTTCAAGAGACACAAGATTGCTTTTTTACAGCCATTCAATCAAAGAACTAAAAAGGTACACATGGGAAAGAGCAAATATAAATGTACTATTTACTTTACCACTTGTCATACCGCTGACCTCTTATGTAGGCAAACACTATTCCAATACCAGCTATGAAATTAAGAAAAGTTATAAATTGAATGGCACAAAATGAATGCTATTAGACGTTTTCTTGCTATCGTTTAAAGAAGACAGCTGCAGTGTATATCTAATTTAAAAAATATATATTATCAATGGCAAACTCTTCATGCTTTGGGATGAAAGCTGATTGGCTGTGCCTTTCTGGTCCGCCCTTCTTCGTTTCAGTGAAAAAATGTTCAAAATCTGCATTTGCCCTAAACAATCATGTATGTGATTTTTTTTTTTTATAGCAGTGTGCCAAAGAGTTTGAGAGAGAGCTAGGAACTAGTTAGGCAAATTTATACTTCCTCCTTCCATGTATAAGCACTCCTACATTTACAGTATTGTCGCAACGTTTAACACTGATTGAGATTCCTTTTCCTCCGTATGCCTCATTGAGTGTGAATAGAGCTCTTCTTGCTGCCTGTGTGTATCCTGCAGGGCTGTGGGGTCCATGCCCTCCCAGACCTCCTCATCTCACCACTGTGACCTTTGCCCCCACTTAGTGCTGACGCAGTAGCCTGTCAGAGATGAGCCTGTGCGTTCTTTAACCTCACACACATGCACATATACACACATGAGCACGCACGCATACACACACACACACACACACACACACACACACCTGCACACCTGCACGCACACATACTGTACATGCAGTGCACAGATGTAGTGCTGCTCATACATCATGCCTGTTTTGGTCCCCTTTTGACCCAGGAATTGTTTTGCCTCTTGCGCGTGCTTCATAAGAGTGTGAATGCACTGTATGGGAGCGACAGCCCATGGCAGCAGTAGTAGTGGACTCTCATTAACCTCCCTCACTCCTGTCTCTTCACCAAGTCTCCTTCATCAGCTCATCCAGGCCTGAAGTGACACATGGGCCTCTGGAGTGTCAGCGGCGATAAAGATGCCGCCACTTCACCATTTTAATTGGAGCTTGTGCTGTTGATGTGTGAACAGCTGTAGGACAGAGAAGGGCAGATCTATCATTCGTGGCCTCAGCGGACCGCCTGGGGTCAAATGGCAGCAGTTACCCAGACAGGAAACCCCCAACGCTCCTGTTTATTTATGATTTTAGTGTACCATGGCTCCCTTCCTCCCTTCCTCCCATCTGCATGTGCTATTCGACAGACAGATACAGACAGAGGTGGCCGCATATTCCTCGTCACACTAAACACTTGTGTGAATCCTCAAGTCCCCGAGGACATGAATCTATTATTCATTTAAAATGACTCATTTCTCGCCCCATGGCTCCTGGCACTGTGTAGCGTGCAGGCATATTTGTGTAATTAATTCAGATTGTGTGAGAAAACAAAAATAACAGATTTCCTCTGAACCTTGGTGTTACAGTTGTGAAGGCGTGAAACAGTGCTGACCCACTCTAACAGTGTACAGCAGAAATAATAACTGTTAAATATACAGAGACAAAAGTCCGTCATATGAACAATTTTTACTGATTACAGTTGTTTTTGTAGTTGTTTTTTTTTTCATGTCCTATTTCCTTGCTTTCCAAATAACATTTTTGTAATTTTAGTTGACAGATTTTCCCTGCTTTTGATCATTTAAAAGCACTCACCTACAAATGTCTTGTACAGTCACTGGACCTGTTTAATGTTGTATTGAATAATTTACATCTCATGTACACAATGTCAGTGATGTAAAGTTATGATTCTCCTTGAACTGTTTTCCTGAGATATATATTTTAATGAGTTAGACTCTAGACTTGATATGCATAATATGTATATAATAGAAGCCCTATGCAACGTGCTGACAGACGAAGCAGAGATCATTATAGAGCACGTTCACACAGGTATCATTACTATAGACAGTCCGTCTTCCTCTTCCTAATTCAAATATTTGATAAGGCGAGACACAGCGGTGCTTTGCATACTTTTAGATAGCAATCTAAATAACATTTACATGTCATTTACGTCTATTACCTTCTTTTTGAAGAGCCATGTCAGCACTGTGTGCATATTAAAACGCATATTTATTCCACAAGCCAGCATGGTTCCTTAGTAGAATTTGCAAATTAATGCAAATAAGGATTTCCTCCCCAGACAGCTTTTGAAAGGTAGTGGTTCCAGGGAACGTTGTGAAAACTGAAGAGCCGATATCTGCAGATTGTTGGATATGATGTCTTAGTCGATGCAGGTCTTTGGGTCACACCTAATAAATGTAAGTGAACAAATGCGTTGTATCTGACCTTGGGCCAGTGCCAGCGTGTCATGACATCTGTAATGGCTCATAGAGATTAGAGCTTAGCCGCAGGCCTAGTTTACCCTTCATGAGTCAAAGATATGCTAACATCATCCTCAGTAGTGTTTGGATGTGTGATGAAATAATTAGTATTATCCCTCAAATTCTCTGTGTTTTATTTATAGTAGCATGGGATTTCCATTTTTATTCGAGGGTTTGAACTAGAAAATATCATCAATTAGTGTGAGTCAGGCTAATAATGAAAGCATTAAATCGCATTAACCTAATATGAGTGAATCATTGCTAAAATGGGTGCCATAATAAACTAATTACTATTTTAATGCTGCGTTTGCTCACCACCACATCCAGTGTTTAATTTACCGGTTTTGAAGACTGATGCCAATAGATGTGCAGATATAAAAGATAGGGTGCAAAAGCAGATAAGTGAACTACAACAATCTGCTCCTCAAAGCACTTGCTAATCCAAACAGAGATGGATATACATCCCATTTAACCATTTTATTCAATACATTTTCTTAACAGGCAACAACTTGACAGTACAATGACTTCCCTCTGTCCAAGTCATTCCTACGTTGCTCCTCAACCACCTCTTCATTTTGAAAGTTTCTCGTGGCGACTGTAGATATGTTGAAAAAAAAGACACATGGACGGTGGAAGGAGAGGAGCAGAGCGGGCGTGGACGGTAGAGAATGAGAAGCAGAGATTGGTTTTCATGCCTAGTAGTCAGCGAGCCTGTAAATCTCCCAGGAGCGCAGTGGAAGACAGCAGAAGGTTGATAGTCATCCATCACTCGTGACAACCCTACTGCCGTGGAAGGGCCTGACAGCACAGCCCTGCCTCAGAGAGACGGAGGGAGAGATGGAAAAAAAACACAGGAGCAAAGATAAATAGAAAGAGATGCTGCCTGCAGAATGAGCAAATTAACTCTTCCGTGGGTTAAAGAAATGATGGAGGGGTAGAAGGTAGAGGGAGGAGGTGAAGGAGGAGAGTGTTGAGGGTAGATGATACATTTTAGTAGAAAAGGAACATGAGATGTATGTTGTGGTTTAAGCTTTTTCAAAAATATATGGGCCTTTTTGTACTTACTGGGAAATTTTAAAACAAACTTGTCTTAAATGGTCCTAGGATGAATTTGTTGATACATGATACTGTGTTCTTCTCCATATGAGCCTTGTGTGAAGTACAGCATGTTCCATGCCAGTTCATCTCCCATTCCTGACCCATACCTGACACATACACACTGACACATGACACAAGATTTAGGGCTGTAGCCGATTACATTATTGCTTCTTCTTACAGGAGAAGCAAAAAGAGAGATGCAAGGCACTCCGATAAATGCAGATTTTGTTTCATTTTTTTAAACGCCAACACGTTTCAACCATAGACCATAAAACGATGGACTATGGTCAGTTATTATTGCTAATAACTTGATTTATGAACGACGTAATGAGAAAAAAATCACTGGGATCATGTAGAGTGTGTCAGAACAAACATTTTAGTTCCAAGATGGTGAGTTTAACCGAAGCAGTTACAGAGTAAAGGGCACCAATGTCCCAATAGAAAGTGAATGGCAGCTCAGCTTGATCGAGTCAGTACAGCCTCCATGGATCCTTCCTATTTGGAACGCTGCGGCTAGCAGGCTAGGGCAGTCCAGTGATTTATATGGTCTATGGTTTCAACAAAGGTCTTCTTCAGGGCATGTCTGAAATTCTTGTTTGATTAAAGGCATGCCCTGCCAATCAACTAACAAGGGGACATGGCAAAAGCTTTCAAAACACTATACACCTGAGGTCAGTATAAAATTACGTGGCAAAACATATATACAGTCCCGGTCAAAAGTTTAAGACCAGTTGAATAAATGGCAAAAGTCACATTTAGCATGGTTGGATCTTAAGGTTCCAAGTAGAGCTTCAATAATCAACAAGAAATGAGAGTTAGACAAAAAAAAAAGACTGATTAGCTTAGTATTATCATAGATTTAGATTTTTACATTTATTTATTTACAGGGACGGTTCATATTATTGAACATACAATGTAAATATGCCTCCATCAACTTGCACTAGAAGTTAATCCTCCATTCAACAACCCCTGACCGAGTTCTTGGTTGTAGAAGAGGTTGTTCAGGTTGTTGAAGGATGGATGAAGGGCAAGGAATGTTTTTTTCTTGTTGGGGCACTAAAATTTACTTAAATAGCACCTTTCTTTTGAGAAAACTCATAAACTCTTATATTTAGTCAAAAGCAACTGGTTGATCATCTGATCAGTTTTCAGCACTGCCTTAATCCTCACAGGTGCTCCAGAACGCCCTGGATTAAAAAGTTGTGGGCTGTGCCATCCTGATTCTTTATATTGCCAGAACTTCAATATTGCACAGGTGTTTTATTGTTTGGAAATACATGGTTTCAGTGTCTGCAGAGATATGGAAAATGTTATTATTTCTGTCTTTTGAACTGAAAGTCTGAAGATAAAGTAATTTTTAGCAATAGATAATTTAGTACTTTATCCACTTGGATTTGGTACAGAACACAATCATATCATATCAAAATATCCAAAGCTAACCTCTGTGACCAGAAAAAATGTGATAAAGAATAAATCAGAATGAATAAAGGCGAACAAGCTATACTATAATATTTAGTGTCAAGTGGATCTGGGGGGTTATGTTCTATGCTTTTTACAGGATTTATAGCGATGGCGGTACGGAGGGACAGGTCAGTAATAAAAAGGAAGTGTGTGCTCGCAGAATATATATGGTCTTATTGCCTTGGAGCAGTCCAAAGACCCTGTCAATTAAACAGACACAGTCCCTATATCTGACAATCTATGTCCAGCTGAGCATGAAGCGTATAGCTCACCACATATCGACTCCAAATAGCACAAAAACACACAAAGGCCAGTCATTATCACAGCACAACATGGATGTGTGATCTTATTATGGCTATGGTCGTGCTTCGTCACTGTGCCGTCTGGTAATTAAATGAAGTCAATGAAAGACTGCTTCGGCTAATGTTTATCTGTGGCTAGGTTTATTGTTTAAGCCGTAAAATATTCACGGCACAAAAGGTCAATGGTGGAGATAGGGTCTGCTTGTAACACGTGTGTTGTATTTGACCTCTGTGTTTTTAGAGGAGGCTGGTCAATGCTGTCTGACAAAGCCAAAGAGAAAGGTCTTAATAATGTAATTGAGTTGTTGAAGTCAAAGATTTGACTTTCAGCCCAAAGCATTGAGCTTTCATCCAATAGTATAATGGTGTGTTGTAGAAATATTTTAGTTGTCAATTAAGTGCCCACAACTCTCTGAGGCTAAGGTGAGTTTTCCTGTCACAGTAAAGCTAATAACAACTAGCATGCTATCAGTGCACTTCCTGCTCCATGGAGAATAAAACCCTCTATAATTAGATGCAAAGAGCTCACAATGGACTCATTTTCACTTGAATAGATGCTTTTATAATATACCTGCAATGTGGCAAAACAGATTTTTATTTATTGTATAGTATTAAAAAGTCCCTTTAAACTAAATGAATTAATATGCTGGAGTGTATTACAGTTTAGGCTACTTTACAGTGTTGGACCGATGTTTTGAATAAGTGTGAATGTATTTATCATATAGAAGAAGCATCTGGAGCTGACAATGGTCATGTGGTATTGAAAGTCTCAGGGAACAGAGGACAGTACAAGACAACAGGAAGAACAGGAAGAGGAAGTGTGCGTCTAGGGGATTGTGATGCTGTGACACTGTGAGGTGCACTGTCAGGATGTAACAGACTGTCAGCTTCAGCTTGGCACCTGCCTCAAGGTCATGGGCTCCTCATTTTCACACACACACGCACGCACACACCCACACACACACACACACACACACACACACACACACACACACACACACACACACACACGCACACACGCACACACGCACACACGCACACACCAGCTCTGAAGCACTTCTGTGTCCCCCTGTGTGTCCCCCTGGCAGGTCACATGTCCTGCCCCTGTGTCCCTCTCTGTGTCCCCCTGTGTGTCCCCCTGGCGGGTCACATGTCCTGCCCCTGTGTCCCTCTATGTGTTCCACCTGTGTGTCACATATCTGTGTCCCCCTGTGTGTCCCCCTGGCGGGTCACATGTCCTGCCCCTGTGTCCCTCTATGTGTCCCCCTGTGTGTCACATATCTGTGTCCCCCTGTGTGTCCCCCTGGCGGGTCACATGTCCTGCTCCTCTGTCCTTCTCTGTGTTCCACCTGTGTGTCACATGTCCTGCCCCTGTGTGCCTCTGTGTTACCCTGTCACCTTGGCGGCTGCGTCTTAGTGACCTCTCACTGTCAAAGGCTCTTACAGAAGTCATGATTGGCCACTCCTGCAGCATTTACCTTAAGACCAACCTGGGAAACTACCACATACCACTACCACTTTGAAAAGCGGTTTTCAAAGGTTTTTTTGAAGCTTGTGTCATATATTTTAAAAATAAATTTTTCTTTTGCAAGATATTATAATTCCCGACACACTTGGAGCATTCTTTTATATTTTGGACACTTTTAATCTCAATATTGATCTATAACAGCTATCTATAACTACTGATTTGCATGCTAGCAACCCAACAATGATTATTGGAGATTGTTCAAGGTAAGGAAATGCCACTGAACCCTAGAACTACTATTTATGAACAGAGCAGCAGGCGGGTATGCATAGGGGATTAGGGATAACGTGGATTTTCAGAAGTATATCGCCTCATATTCCAGAGAATAATGTTAAAAGAAACAATTATAATCATTATATTGGTCAAAAACTCTTAAAAGTCGATTTCACAATATTTCTCCTTTAATTGTAATCATTGTAATTAAATCGAATTGTGAGATACCAATTAATTCCCACTGCTTATGGACTTTTAAACTGTACATAGTCACTATAGCCCACTAATATGATTTCCTAATTTGCATATACATCATGACAGAATGAGCGCTAATGCTGTCTGTTTAAATCATGTACCGGAGTAATCATATACAATGTATGTTGTGTACTGCGTTGCGCTGCATGTGTGTGGGGCCTACCTGCCTCTGGCAGTGTCAGGTAGACTGTTCTGTGGACGGCTGGCACGCTGTGCGTCAGTGATCACGCTGATCAAAGACAACAAGAGAAGAACAGGCAGCTCTGCCAGCAGCCATCAGCTGTCTGTGTCTGATGCCTATGGACAGGCCTCACTATGCTGCGAATCATACTCCACTCTACAGGGAGTCTCTCATACATGCATTTGACTTTTGTCACATTTTAGGTCTGGCATCAGAACAGTTATTGATCATCCATGATCTGACACCTATTTATTTATTTGTGTATGAATATGTAGGTTGTTGTAACATAAATAGTTTTCTCAGCTGTTTGAAAATGGTCACATGCTTGTAGTTTTGTAGCTATTTTTTAAAAAGTCAACATGTTCACTGCCTCAAAGAGTTTGTTTTCTTTGTAGATGCCCCGGCCCACACTTTCCAAATGGCTTCTTTAATAATTTATCTTGTCTTCCTGGAAGAAGCCAGAAGGGCCACAGCCTGGATCGATGGAGATCAAAAGACAGTGTTTGGTCCGAAATGCAATCCTATCCTGAAGCCGCACCAGGACAGCTATTTCAGTGCAGCCTGCAGCGGGCGCAGTGGCGGGCGCAGCGGCGGACTCAGGGCGGTTTGTTTAAAGGAGAAGGCAGTAGCTGGGGTCAGACATAAGTCACTGAGAATGTCACATGAAACATTCTGAATCATGGTTCACGCCTGCAGCTCATGTCTCAGTCATAACTGCTTCTGAATGAAGAGGCCTGGTGCTTGTAAAGTGACTGAGTTTTGGTTTTGATCGATTCACTGATCTTCATGAGGATATGTCCTGTCCTTTTGCCTTTCTGAGATGATGATGGAGGCTTTTGAAATGTTCCCCTACAAACATTTTACGTCCTAAACATGCAGTCCAGCATAATTGTCCCATTCGGTCCTAAGTCTATCAAATTTGTCCATTTTCAAATTAAGTCAGAATGTACTTTTTTCTATTTTGCAAATGTCCATTATAATTTCAGTCCAGTCCCTGATTGTCAGCTCGGTTTGTTCTGTATTCTACGGCACTGCTAGAAACTGAACAAAAAAGAAGAAAAAACAAAAACTAAATGTTCCTCTGCTCTGACACTTTGGATGTTAGTTTCTTCGTACAGATTTTAAACAAACTATTGACATAATATTCCCTTGTCTAATAATTGTAGTCTGTTGCATAAACTGTTAGAAAGTTACACAACAGAAATATTCTATGTATAATTCTCGCCACTCTTAAAAAAAGCCCTGCCACATTATCAAAATAAACAATATAATATGATGTTGTTGGTGGGTCATTCTGTCAACCAAAACCACAGGGAAACATCCTGATTCCTGTGTGCTTACTCTAGTGATAAGTGCTGCTGTTTGCAGATGGGAATGTGAGCACAATTTCATGCAAAAATGACTTCAGATTTGCACTCTTAGTATCTGCATAGGAACAAAGTCAACCGTGACAACATAAACTGCCACATTTTTATTTGTAAAAGTTTCACAATCTTTTTCTTTCTGTTTCCAACACATTTACACATTCTGAATCGACCTGCCAGGTTCTGTTGCCTTTGTTCAGTCGTAATTGTTTCTGAAATGTCAATTAAGCTTTCATTATCGTCAATGACAACTATAGCTAAATCAAAATATTGTGGCCCCATGACTTTGCTGACTTTTAGCAATATTTATCTATAAAGGCCGATGTGTGGAATGGCTGGAATGGAGTATATTGCTCCATCTGTGGTCAAAACAGTGATGTATGTACTAAGTCTGGTTAATGTGACTTCATATAGATGGACACTAATATGCACAATAATGTAATATTATGCCTTATTACACCACAAGGACATTGGGAGCGCATTTGATGTTGAACTTTTGTCAGTTTCCTACCTCCAGTGTGCTTGACTTTTTCTCTCAAAGGCTCTGTCCCTCTGACAGCTTCCTTTGGGTTAACCAGGCCCAACAACTAGATTAGAAACATGGAGTGTGCTGCAGCTAAGGAGGAAGACAATCCAAATTTGTTGCGGCTGGAGAAGAATGGAGCAGGAGCAGTGTAGTCAAAGGAGCCAGTGGAGTCAGAGTGAGGCTGTATTTGCCTGAGGGGGAAAGGCTGAAAAGTAGCTCTCGCAACAGATGTGCGGGGCAGTAAAGTGTAATTGAAATGCCAGCAGCAATGGTCTTATCTCCTTGCTACAGGAGCCTGCTGCCAGTCTCAACATCAGTTAGATGTAATTTTACCTAAGTCTGAATCAGCCTGCCACAATCCGCAATCCCCGCTCCTCTGATGCCGCTCAGGAGAAAAGGAGAGAAAGCGTTGATGGTGTGGGGGGGAGGGTGTAATAGGATTTCAGCAGCACCCAGTTAACTTCCACCACCTGGACTTAGTTGGTAATTTGATATGCTCCATCAATAAGATTCATTTACTTCACCGCAGTTTTACTAGGGCTGCTCATTTGACTTTTAAATATATATTTATTCATTTTGTCTGCACATTTCCCTATCCTCCTGATGGTAATCACAGATAGCAGAGGAGGGGGAAGGATTTTGCAGTATTTTCACTCTGACACAAAGTCCTTGGTGTGGAGCAGGTGGGGAGTCAGGCACCATGGCTGTTCTCTGCGCTCCAGGAGAGGCTTAATGTTTTGGGCTTGGGAGCGTCCCTCTGGGGAGGACCATAATGTCCTCACAGATTAGAGCTGCCCTCCTCTGAATGCCTGCCTTTTATCGTCAACTTTGCTGCTGCAACATGGGATCATCTGCCACACATTAAAGCATGCTTATCTTTTCACTGTGCATCACATCGTTAGTCTGGGCAAAGTGCTGTTCTTTCTTCTTTTTGCTTTTTTTACGTTTTGGTAAAACTGAATAAAATAAAGCAGAAATTAAATATATCATATGTATGCTTTTTTCCCAGAGGGTCATCTTCAATGTTGTCAACTTCTCCAAGACGAAAAGCCTCTACAGAGATGGCATGTCTCCTGTCGTCAAGTCAACCAGTCGGCCGAAATGGTACGTCGTCCACTACTATCTGCTCTTCAAAAAAAACTACATTTCAGTTCAAATCAAACTATTGTATGAATTGCATGCTAAAAACTTTGTGCAACTTTGACAAACTTGTTTTCACCCCAACACTCGACATCCTTGCACCCACCCATGCACAGCAGCACTCTGAAGACTGATGCCTCAGATTTCTAGAGAGGATGCGTCCGGGCGCATTAGCATGTGATCCATTGGTTGGCAGTATGACGGCTGTCTGATGTAATAACGGCTGACTGATGGATGCAGAGCGGAGACTGCGTGTGTTTGTGAATGACTAGGTGTGGCAGGAGAAACGGCCCGGTGCAGTGGGGCTCGCACTCGTCTGCCAGCCTGCCTGCTGTATCCAGTGGGGCGAGGCGCCTCAACAGAGTGGTGTGATGAAGTGTTGCCGTCCAACACAAGCCTGACATCTGTCATCAGCTGATGGAGGGCATCCGCGTAACGCCAGGCATCTGCCACCCTGAGCCGTCCGCGTCTGCAGCCTTGTGCCCGCACCGGCGGAAGTGTACATGCAGGGCACAGGGTAATGGGATTAGACAACGGCCATGACTCTGCAGACAGGAGAGATGAACTGCTGTCTATGAATTGGCACAGATCTGCTTCTTGCTGCTGCGCTCTTTTTTTCTCTATGTGAAGTGACCTTTCAACTTTGCACCCATTTTCTTTAAATATGACAGAGTACTTGGACCACACTTGTCTCACACTGCCAAACATTTAGAGTGCAGCCGGCAAGCACTTAATATTAAGTGGTGGTATTCTCAGGTGAGACAGTCACACGCTCTGAGCTGAGGCTGAGAGCAGACTTTGTGAAGCTATTGTATTTTTAATATAGAACAGTTACTTTGAAATGCAATTAAATAACAACAATAAAAAATAAGTAATTTAGCATGGGGTGTAGCTGTTGCAGACTTAATCTCCTCACATGTTTTAATCTGTGTGCTCGCCTTTCTGGGTCATTTAAGTCTCCAAGCTCTTTTAAATGTGCCCCTCATGGCTGCTTGGCCATGTTTATGTTTCACTAAGCTCTCGTAAATAGGTGTTTAAGTGACAGGCACAGCAGGGGGTACCATCACTATGCCCAATGCCATTTACCTCCCTGAGCTAATATGCTTTTAAATGCTCTGCTCAGCACAGCCCCATCCAAGAGGCGTCATGTCCCCAGCACTTATGCCACCATTTTCAACTGTCTGCCTCATTGTTTGTGTCCCCAAAAGTGGTCAAGATGCTTTTAACACAAGACCCTCCATTTGACTTTCCATGAGCAACAACAAAGCCCAGACAGCTTCTAAAGTAGCAATCTTCCTCCTGACAGTTACAGATATGAAATAAATAAAAAGGGCAGAAAAGTAGAGAGCTCTCGCCTGTCTGATCCAAACTCACACAGGACACGATAAAGGCGCTACCCAGAGAGACAGAGGGGAGAAAATGTACTAGAAGGGGAGATTACTTGAGACACAGAGGACAGTTCCACCCTGGCTTGCCTGCATGTCTGAATCTATCATCAGAATTGTCAGTGTTAGCCCGGCAGTTGAAGCCTTTATCGCTCAGTGCAGGTGCCTTGTGTCTTTGGGCTATGGCTTCACTGGCTTTTGGTCGCCACAGGGCTCGGAAAGATCAGTTCTAACCTCAATGTTGATCGCTACAGGTGGAGGAAGGTGCTGTGCCCTCAGCTCAAATCACCCGGCTGTTCAGGGTCAATCTGGATAAAGGTTGTTGTACACTGGCTTAAAAAACAAACCCTAACAAAAAAACAATGCAATTTGTTGTGTGATACGTATTACAACTTATTGTTACTTGCGCAGGAGTTGTAACCGTTGGTCAGTTTATTTTATTAACTTTTTTGTACAGGACGGTAAGCAACGTGAAATGGTGGTGAAGAGCTGAGAGAGACTTTCTGCAAATTATCAGCGCCAGAAATTGATCTGCAGCGCTTCAATGCAAATGTGTTTTAGATTTATTTGAAAGATTTATTTTGAAAGTTTCTTTTTGGAATCATATAAGAGTCATTATATATATTCATTCATTATATTTGTGTGTAGTTTATTCTTTCTTCTTTTATTTATTTAAGTGAATTCCTTTTGAAGGCCTTTAAAGCTTGACTGTATCATCTGACATTTAGAGATAGCCTGAGATCCATGTTTGATAAATAATGAATAATAGATGATCCAATTAAAAAGGGACGATGTTGCCTTGTGAAATCGGAGACAGATTAATGGCAACATTTATTTAGTTCCCAGACACATCAAACAAAAGGAGAAATAGCTCGGCTCTGAGCTCACCGAAGTGATAGATGGATACACTTCAGTCAGCCCCTTGGGTAAATTCTGGGGTCCACTTGCTCTCACATAATATGCCTTTTCATATTTTATAGCTTTGCTGGTGCTATTAAGGTGTCTTTGTAACTGACATTCAATATAAGTTGTCCAGGTGAGAGGACCCAAAATAAATAGAATTGCTTTTATCGTTTGCTAGCCTGAAAACTTGCTGTGCATAAATCATTGTAATTATTGAAATGCAACTTTAATATTGATGAATAGTGTGACTCTTCACCCTCTTAAGCAACCGGGAGCGCAGGGAGTTGAGTTTTGAGACAGAAATATCCATTTTCCCTTGTTCTAATGCGCAAAAGACAATGGCTCCCTTGGTGGCACTGTAGGCACCAGCTCAGCCCCACTGGCCGCTCGTTGTCAGCCTGCTAGAGCATAGAATTGCCTGGTGTACTTCTATTCGCAGATAAGCTAATTAGAAAGTCAGGGAGCGTGGTGTATTGCAGCTGTTGGGGGCCAGAATGGTGGTGGGTAATGGCCGCCATGCTGCATGAGACCAGTCCATCAAGAACTGCAAAAGGAAACTGCCTTATAAGACATCACCCTACTTTATTTTTAATTATGTTAGAATTAGAATTATAACTGACCATGTTGGCCATTTCTGTAATCTATATCTTTAACATACTAATATACTTAACTTTAACCATTGTGCATCACAGACATGAACAGAAGCTCTTGTACAATGTCTACTTCCTACTTTCTGTCCAGTTGCTCAATAATGTGTTTCATAATCAGTCTGACCAGTCTTGGTGGATTGCATGGATTGCATGTTTACTGGGAATAAGTTTGTTTGACACTGGATTTGAATCTGCAGATAGTTCTAATAGAGTATCAATGTATCACTTACAGTATATGGTAACAGGTTTTACATCACATTTTCATGATCTGTTCGATGATGCTGTTCATAGTATTGTGCCTCACTGCTGGACAAAGATGTTATGACTTTGGCTTAAGCATGTGTGGGACACAAAGCCATGTATTCCCAAATCTCATCATTTCCAGGCTATTAAACCTATGATTTATACTTGGAAATGTCCTGATGAGTGCTGCCTCTTTTAATTAACTCCCCTTTTCTTCTTCAGTCAGTAGGTGTGTGATTAAAAATACCCAAACCTCTAACTGAGCTAACAGATGAACACCCTGCGCAGAAGGAAATGGCTGCCAAACATTGCACAGAAAGTCAGACCCACCCAACCTTGATCAAGGGTAAATGCTTTTTCTGTGTTTTTATGGAGGCAACATAAAAACAGGAGTGCCTTTAAGCGTGGAGACGGTCAGTCAATTGGTTGCTCAGGTCAATTTAGTTTTTCCACTGGAATCCCTCTGTAAGTGTGTGATGCAACACAGTGGTGAAATTCTATTTGGAGACGTGCGCCTCTCCATCACGCTGTGTGTTAGCAGTAATTGTTCTGTCAGTCAGCTTGGTCGTGGTGCGTGGATCCCTGGTCTCTTGTTAAGGCCTGGCACAGGCTCCAGCGCTGAGGTGGGTCAGAGAAAGGCACAGAGTTCTTTGTATGTTGCCGCCTTCTTTTCTCTGTACTTAAGTTTAATTTACATAGTACACCCACTTCAAACCAGGACTAACAGTGGACATGTTTGTAGTTTGAATCAAACATTTAGTGGCAGAATTTCAGTATGTGTGAACCAGATTGCCTATTCCTTAGCCCACTGATGTCCAGCCACTTGCCCAATTAGCTTTACGTTTTAATACTAGACCTGTTTAATTGTTGAGAAATTAAGAGTGATGTGAAATAGCTAATAGCGCTCGCTAATTAATAGACAAATTGAACACTTGTTAATTAAGGGCAAAATGACAAGGACTGGCTTGGGTAATTTGAGCAATAAAACCGTGACTAACAATTCATTTCTAAACAGGCGACCTCAATTCACAAACTGTGTGGCTCCATTTCCTCAGTACATCTTTGGAGTGTGGCTCTTATAAATCACAGTAGTCTCACTGGAGTGGTGTTCAAAGGTATCGAACCACAGTTATTCCCCTTGTACTTTTTGTCTTTTATTGATACTAAGCACAAATTGCAGTTTCGGGCATTCCCCTCTTTTCTCAGCTTGAAGTAATTATACCTAAACAACATACTAGTGAGGATTTACACATGTATAGTCCTTCTCAAGAGACTATCCTTACTGTCTACTCACATCAATCTTTCTTTGCTTCACTTTAAGGTGTCTTTTATGGCTGCTACATTCTGCCTGCAGCATCCTCTTTTGCTTCTGTGCGAGTTTAATTTAAAAATGTTGTTTCCGTGCTGCGTTTGTACCACTGCAATCATCTGGTGTATGGCTTTCATGAATGATTTTTTGATTAAAAATGTTATATATGATGTTCCCTCTCTGTCAACATAGACAGCAGTGTAAGGCAGGCATACAAAATCTTTTAATAAACGCCAAAGCAGGAGAAAAGTACCTGCCTAATTATCTGTCATTGGTTCAGCCACATCCTGGAAACTGAGTGATTTATGGCTCCAAGTGAACATTTGGGAAAAGAGGAGGTGAATGTTTAGAAAAAGGAGCAAATGAGCTCATGGACATCCTTCTATCTGTCACAAGGTAAAAAAAAAAAAAATGCCCATCATTTTTTCTCCCAGACACTTAATGAAACTGAGTTTGTCCAGTGCATCCTTTGTTACATGAGAAAAAAAGTTATTGTTGTCAAGACAACCAAGTCATTGAGTTGTTTGGGTTGAAGTTTTGCTCTATATTTTTGTTGCCTGAGATCCAGAATAAACACAGTTGCACCTCGAGCCAAACTTAAACAGAATCGTGCAATCAGATTTGTTTATTCCCGTTGCGCATGTGAGTGCATTGGTCACCTATCATGTAACAAATCACATTTCTCTTACCTCAGATTAACACCGTTGTGTAGTTAGCTCACTGATTATGCAGAAATCCACAATGTTTTCCATCCTGTGATTTTTCTATATTTATTGGCCTGAAGTGACTATGTTTGTTTTAATAAAGCCGGACCATGCGTGCCCCTTATTGGTTTATGCACCTGTCAATCACGGCCATCTGAACTCGCAGAGATGAAACCAGTGACCAGACTAATATGGCTCTGTATAAAAAATACAGAAAGCTATCATTCTGTATTTTCCAAACAAATATTCTTGTGGCAGTATATCCCTATAATATTATAATTGTCAGACATTGGCAACAACAAAATGTGGACTTTGGTATACCAGTCCTTGTTCAGGATGGAGGGAGTGCATGTCCTGCTTTAAATAATCCAACCTTTTAAATTGGATTTAATGCTTGTTAAAGTAACAAGTTAAACAGTCATGTATTAATAAGCAGATGCAAGAAATAGTCTTATTTGCTGCAGTGAATTTCAATTTCCCCATTGTTAATTCTATGTGAGACTGCTCATTTTCTGTGTAGGACAAACCCGGAAAGAGCAGGGGAATTAAGGAGAGAGAGGAGCAGGGAGAGGAGCCAATCTGAACCATCAGCAGCACATGCAGTCTCCTTGTTCACAGAAACTCATTAGGCAGCTGCCAGAGGAAGTGAAAGAGGATTATGTGAGCAAAATAATGGCACCAAATGTAACAAATAGATTAATAATCTTCTAGATGAGGATAAGACTGTGGTGTGGGTTTGTGCTACAACAGTGCATGTGTATGAGTGGATTTAAACAGAGAAACTGTACTGTAGGTCCATAGGCGAGTGAGTGAGAGCTGCTGCCACACAGAGAAGAGTTGCTTCTGGCTTTTCGGTGCTCATTCAGCCCACAAATGACTTACCTGGACAGTTTTATGTTTGCCTGGAGCAAAATTAAAAAGGCACTTCATTTTCCCCTTTACAGGCCTGGTACGCATGTCAGCGCCGGCCGCCCCACTAGCACTCTCATCTAAATGCTTTTGTCAGGGGAGATTTGGGAGATTTTAGCAGGCAGGGGTACAAATTGGTTGTGTCATCTTCTAATGAACTGCATGAGGCGTTGCACTTTTTCTGCAGCTTACAGTCCCCTGGTTACTGTACTATAAGTCAGATGCATGCATTAAAGCTCACCTTTGTCTGCTGTGCTGACAAGTTTTATATTAAAATTATAGCAAGAACGCCATATGTTTATGACGAGACTCTAGGATGCAGAAAAATATCTCTCCACACCTAACATTATGCATAATACAAGTCTATCAATGATATTTGTGCATGCTGGGCAGAACATGGAGGTATCAGAGGGTTATTGCTTGGCTATAGGCTGGTAAAACCTTATTGGTTTGCTCAGCACGACCGGGAGTTGACCTCTGACTCCAACTAAAGGATTATGGGTATCTCAGAGATTCCACAAAGCATGCTTTCCAGCATTAACGGGACATATCAGTGTGTGCAGTAGGTGCATGTATGTGCACTGGCTAAACTCACTACGGTCAGCAAAGTGACAGTCTTTGTCAGGATATCTATCACATCATTAGTGGTGGAAGAAGCACTCACTTTGGTACTTAAAAGTACAGATATAGAAGCAAAAATATTACTCAAGTAAACATGAAAGTTTTATTTATGAATCTACTTTTAGAGTTAAAAAAATATAAGTATTTAACACTGATTTTGAGAACAAATACAGTCTAATATGTAATGATTTTGATGAGAATTGTGCTACAGGAAAGACTTCAGACTTGAAAATGTAATGGAGTTTAAAGTACAGATACCTACTCTCAAAGGCTGTGAAGTAAAAGTGAAAAATATCCACTGTAAAAAATGTAAAGTACAAATACCTGAAAAACTTTACTTAAGTACAGTCCTTTTACTTTTGTACTTTGTTACTTTCCACCACTGCACATAAGCATATCTTTATATTACCAGTTGGTGCTAGTTGATTTTGCTTGTACAAATGTATGTTACACGTTCACTAACTTGCAACTATAACAATATAGTATAATAATGTCAAGTACATTGACCTTGATGATGTTACTGCTAGTGTGTTCATGTCTTGCTATGCAGAGTGGCATGAAAGCTTTGTTGTCTTTCCACAGTTAAACCAGATTTGTCAAACATATAGATTATAGATGGTAATACAATTCTCTTCTCTCTCTATACAACTTTCTATGGTTGAATGTTCCGGCCTATTTAAAATGGCGCTTCACATTCTGTACCAGACAACATTAGAAGCTTAAGCTGACACAGACAGCAGTGCCGCCATGTTTATTTTCCCATAAAGAGAACAATGTGTTGTGTCCGGATGGTCCAAGTTGTGTGTGCGCTGCGTGCTCACTCCAGCCCCCGAGTGCGCACCCGCATCTGTTTGTGCTGTCTGTGTTTGCGGTTGTCAGCGTGTTTGTTGACGACACCGTAGGACATGAGAGCCCGATTGCCCCGAATGTGAGGAAACGGCTCATCTGAATATAGATAGGCCCCATCTGGAGGCGCTTGGCTTCGGCCCTTCATAATTCTGTAAGCAGCTAAGCATCTGGGGCCCACTAATGAAACTAAAGGCAGTGGAAAGGCCCTGGGCAAGTCCTGGCTCCTGTCGCACTCAGAGCTGAAGGAGGTGGGGGCGGTGTGAGGATGGATGGAGGGAGGCATAGGCCAGGAGGAAGCAGTGTGCTGAAGAATATCCCAGGTCTTAAAGAGACTGAGATTGCTCCTATGAGAGAAAGACATGGGAGCCAAGTAGGCCATTAGAAAAGTCAGCCATAAAATGAAGACAGTGGTGTCTTTATTGTGGCCCATTAACTCAGATGTTCATGTGGAGATAGCTGCTCTATGTGCCACAGTAATGAGCAATATAACCATGGCACCACATCCACTGATGTACTGGAGTAAAAGGAATCCTGCTTAAGTTGAATTATGTTACAGACGCTCTTCTGAAGGCTGGACCTGATTAACTGGCCTTTGTCCCTCTCAGCAGGTGCTTGTCTCATCTGTCACATTTGAGCTACACTTTCATGTCCACTTCTGCGATATCCAAATTTGTTGTCCACATTTGTTGAAGTGGGTTCTGTGATGAATATGTTCAGTCCAGGATCTTGGTGTTTTCTGCCACTTAACCTTCTTGTCCAATACTGTATGGCCTTAAGGAGCAGCTCTGACCACAGTGGCCTCTGCATATGGTTTGTCCAGGGAAAAACGGCCTTAGGCTTGTTTCTTATATTTCACTATACAGCTCCTGTGTTTGTCCCCAGCCTGATTTCCCGATGGAAATGAAATGAAAAAGCATTGTGTCTCCATTTTATTACTGTCATCTTTGTTTTCGGGCACAGAGAATAGGATTGCATGATCTCTGAGAGCTGCTTTTAACTTCAATTTGAAGTCACTGCTAAGAAAAACAGTAAGATTGGAAATGATCATTGTCATAATAATATGACCTGTCAGAATGTGTGCGTAGGGACGCGGGCGTGTGAGTGCACATGCTGCTCCCATGCGGTTTATGATGGAATGAATCAGGCCCTGTCACTAATACAATGTCCCAGAGAATCAGGCTTAGAGGAAATTACCATTGCAGACTGAAGGGGGCTGAGGTCAAAGGTAAAGGACGGACAGACAGGAGTGGACTTGAAATATACAGGTTCCAGAGTAGAAACAGGGGACTCCTGTATTCCCACTGGTGGGGGATCAGACTCCTCATGCGCACTGCTCAAATCATTTATTCATCAGCTTCATTAAGACTGAATTACAAGGTTGCTTAAAGACCCCCAGGTCCAGCACAATTCTTAATGAAAGCCTCTAGTGTCAGCTGTTTATGGCTTCTAATAATGTGGTTTTTTAAAGAACAATTACTCTAAGCTTAAGCTCAACTTTGCACTGTAAGCACTATTTTTCTAGACACACAGTACAGTAGGTCTCTAATTTACTGACTGTTATATTATGCATCATAGAAATACAATCCCTATGTATAGTGTTTTACTGCTAATCAGTGTAATGAATGAGAGAAATGTATGCAAATATGGCACTATTCTTATAACCTTTGGCTGTGATTTTTAAAGTAGACTCAAATAGACTGTGTGTGTGTGTGTGTGTGTGTGTGTGTGTGTGTGTGTGTGTGTGTGTGTGTGTGTGTGTGTGTGTGCGTGCGTGTGTGTGTGTGTGTGTGTGCATGTGTGTGTGTGCGTGTGTGTGTGTGTGTGTGTGTGTGTGTGTGTGTGTGTGTGTGTGTGTGTGTGTGTGTGTGTGTGTGTGTAGGTGTAGGTGTGTGTGTGTGTGTGTGTGTGTGTGTGTGCAGTGTCTATCTCATCTGCCTTCAGCCAAGAGACAGAACAAGAAAACAGTGATTGTCCCCTGGACCTTCACGTGTGTAATTATAACTGAGAAAGATAATTAAAGAGGTGGAGAGGAGACAGATCTCGTTATTTAGTGAACAATGCTGTCCAATCTACTCATGGGCTTGCTGCTTCCTGCATTATGGGCTGACATGTCAGCGCAATCAGCCGCTCAGCTGGGCTGCTGTAAAACCCATAATGTCAACAGACAAAGCTCTAATCTGAAGTTCATACAGTGATGGCATCTGAATATGGATGGAGGAGGAGGCTGTTTTTTTCCTGATATTTAAAAAAATGCCCATCTGTATGTGGAGTTCTGTGGAGGACAAGTTACGAGAGTGAGAGTGAATATGTGGCAACGGATGGAAATTAACCTATGGCTACAATCCGGCATGTTTACAGTATGTATATCATGTATGTTCATGAACATGCACTGTCCCCACCAAACAAGTGTAATATTATATTGTAGTATTGTTTAGTATTGTGTAGTATTGGCCAAACAAGTAAGTATTGTGTTACGTTAGTCTATATAAGATATTAATTCCTTTGGAAATGTCTTTCAATAGTAACCACACTGTGCCCAATGTTGTTATTGTTAGATGTGTGCACTGTGCGCTAGGTGTTAGGCACCAAACTCGGCTTCTCTTTGGTACCGACCGGAAAGGTTCAGTTCAATTCAATTTATTTTTGTAGCGCCCAAAATCACAACAACAGTTGCCTCGATGGGCCACAGGTAGAAAGCAGTTTAAATAATTAGCAATTGACTTCTCGGGAAGGAAAAACCCAAAAAACCCTGTGGAAAAAAGTAAGTTCATCGAGTGGAGAGAGAGTTCCTCCAGGCAAATGGGAACATCCAGGTCTACAGGTCAGGGTCATGAGATGAGGGGGGTCATCACTGGAGCAGCTGCTGCAGTGTCTCTAAAAGTCTCCTCTCCCCGAGGGAAGTGGAGAAAGAGAAAAACACGTGAACAGCAATGAACAGACTACATGTGAACTAAAATCTTAAATATTGTTGATAGGGAAATTAGAAAAACCAGAGGATAGTGTTCAAGCTCCATACTTCCCCTGGCAGAGTTGCTCCAAGGGCAGCATGGATAAAACTGTAGCTTTTTATTTCTGTTCCTAACTGTCCTGACCATAAGCTATTTTAAAGAGGAATGTTTTGAGCTTGGTCTTAAATGTAGAGGCTGTGTCGCCTCTTTAACATGAACATGAGCTGGTTCCATAACAGGAGCTTGGTGGCTAAACACTCCTACCTCCTACTGTGCTCTTAGAGACTCCAGGGACCAACAATAGTCCAGCATTTTGAGAGCCAAGTGCACTGTTTGAATGGTATGTTACTTTTGCATCTTTGAGGTAGGATGGGGCCATGTCATTAATGGCTTTATAAGTCAGGAGGAGGATTTTAAATTTGATTCTAAACTCAATGGGAAGCCAGTGAAGAGACTCAAACACCAACGTAAAATTATCTTTTTCTTGTACCCATTATAATCTTACTGCTGCATTTTGAACCATCTGAAAGCTTTGTATAGAACTTTTAGGACATGCTGCAAACAGGGTGTTACAGTTGTCTAATCTAGATGTGACAAATGTATGGATGAGTTTTTCAGCATCCCTTTTAAGCAGGATTTTTCTAATTTTGGCTATGTTACGCAGAGGGAAGTAGGCTGTTTTACAGGCTTGATTTATATGGGCTTTGAACAAGAGCTCTTGGTCAAATAAGACTGCAAGGTTTCTTACAGTGGATGCCATGCTTTCTGATAGTCTTACCTAACGGCAGCATATAAAGAGTGAACAGAACTGAACTGAGTACTGCGGCACACCGTAGGTTACTTTAAAACAAGGCCATGGAACTCCTAAACATCAGTATCAGTTTTGCCAAAACATCTTAAGACGCCTTTCCTACCCCAACCCCCCCGTCTGCAGTTTAACATCAGTCTGAACTTTTCCAACTTATCGTTTCTAAAACAGCTACTTGCATCTTTTGTATGGATTACTTACAGAATACAGCTACCTGCTATGTTATGTCTGTTTATTGTTTATTGTGTGTTTGTTGTGACCACAACTGTAGTTACAACTGTATGTTATGTCTGTTTATTGTTTATTGTCTATAAATGTAATTGTATATGTTATGTTGTAACAGCAGCTGTAGTTTCAACGGTTTGTTAAGCGCTTTGAGTGCCTGTTAGGTGGAAAAGCGCTCTATAAATAAAAATCATCATCATCACCAAGATGAAGAGCTCTGGTTTACATGAACAAACTGGTATCTATCCAATAAATAGGATTTAAACCAGCTGAGGGGGGTCCCTCTGACACCTACATCACATTCTAACCTGTGCTGTACAATGTTGTGGTCGTTGGTGTCAAACACTGCGCTGAGGTCCAACAGAACCAGGATTGAGACCTGTCCATCATCAGCAGCTAATAACAGATCATTTGTGACTGTAACTAGTGCAGTTTCAGTGTTGTGGTGTGCACGAAACCCTGACTGAAAAACTTCAACTGCAATTCTTTCAAGGATTTTGGAGACAAAAGGAAGATTTGAAATAGGTCTATAGTTTGTCAAGAGGTCATTGTCTGGATTAGGCTTTTTCAAAAGTGGTTTAATGACTGTATATTTGAAGGATAAGGGAAATAACCTCTTTCTAGTGAAGTATTTATTATATTAATAATAGGATTTATAATTAGGGAGATAATTTCTTTGAGGGGTCTACTTGGGATTGGATCTGAAATACAAGTTGACGTTTTAGAGGACATAATAACTGAAGTTACCTCTGCTTGATCAAGGGCAGTGAACCTGTCTAGTAGTACTGAAGGATTTGTATGGGATACTTTACAGTTCTTGCTCAGTACATATAGTGGGAGTAATTTCATTTAGTTGTGATTTTGCTGTTAAAGAATTGAAGAAAGTCATGGCAGCTTAGAGTAACTGGTATTGAGGGTTCTATTGCGCTGTGACCTGAAGAGAAACCTAGTGTTATTTTTATTTACTTCTATTAAATTTGACTAATATCTGGTTTGGGCCTTACGTAGAGCCTACTTGTAAGACAGTAGGAACATTTTCCATTCTTTTAGGGATTCTTCCAGTTCCAGTTTCCAGTCTCTAGTTTTCTTACCTTTTGTTTGTGAGAACGGAGTTCTTCATTGTACCACGGCGAGGGTCGTTTTGGCCTGATGACTTTCTGTTTTAGTGTGTGAATGTGTACACAATTTTATCAGTAACACTGGGACTAAAGCTGTTATCAGCTGGATCACATGACATGTCACTGACTATTGACTCTAATATTTCTTTAAACTTTGATATTGATTTTTCAGATATTGTCCTTTTCTTTATGGCTTTAGTCTGAGGGGCTGGATAGTCCGTAAGAATAAACTGAAATGTAATTAGGAAATGATCTGACGTTATTGGTTTTTGTGGTAAGACATTTAGATCACTGATCTCTATTACATAAATTAGAACCAGATCCAGAATATGCTTGTCTGTGGTTGGTTTATTTAAATTTGAAACCAGTGCTTTCTAATAAAGCGCTGAAGGCATTACTGACGCAATAATTTACATTCATGTGAATGCTGAAATCTCTAACCACCACAGTATTTTCCCAGTCTAATACTAAATTTGATAAGAGGTCAGAAGTCAAAAAGTCTGAATTAGGATCAGGATTAGGATCATTTTTATGAATAAAACTGCTTTTTGGTTTCTCCAGTTTGGGCAGGTGATTGATAGAATAAGGCTTTCAAATGAGCGAGACACTTTATTAATTTTAGGACTCAAGAGTAAACTAAAATGTGAGATCACTGCCACCCCACCGCCTCAGCCTGTGCTCCTGGCAGTTCACATGACTCGGTGGGGTGGACTCATTTAGTCTGACATAATCATCTTGTTGAAACCATCTTGTTGAAGTTTCAGTTAGAGCTAGAAGATCTATGTTATAGTTGAAGATCTAAGATAGAAGATCTATGTTATAGTTGAAGGTCTAAGCCAGAAGATTTATGTTATAGGTGCCAATTAACTCGTCAACTAAAAGTGATTTGGAGGAAATTGATCTGTTTTTAGCAGTCTACTTTTTATATGCTTATTTAGTTGTCTATTTGTATCATGTGTAGGTATTATTTTTATTAAGTTATATGGTCTAATGCCTAAATTATCTGTTTTGGGATCTGACTTTTTAGTGTTATTTACACGAGGGACACACACAGCCTCTGTTTGCCTTGACTCTGAACACTTGATCTGTGACAGCGCGGGCAAAATCTTAGCGACAGAGGAGCGTCCTACACTGCTGCTCTCCACCCGGGGCTCATCTCTGGATCGTCACTTTAGGCGACTAAGTCAAATTCTGAACTAAAAGGGATGTACCCTCCGAAGTTGGATGGATGCCATCCCTGCGCATGAGCTTTCCTCAAAATGCACTTCAATTGTCAACAAAGACTACATTGTTTTGAGGGCATCAACTAGACAACCACCAGTTGAATGCTGAAAAGCCGCTGTACATTTCAGCATTGACCCTGTTTGGGCAGGGGACCAGAAAATATTACGGTCTCTGACATCGACTTCGCCAATTCACACACCGCTCCTACCTGAAATTTGAGCACCTCTGATTGTCTCCACCGGGTGTGGTTACCACCTCCATATATCACAATACGACGGAACCTCTGATTACTCCGTTTTAAAAGCCTAAAAAAAGCTTAGCCTTGCTACCGCTAACACTGCTAACCATGCTAACACTGCTACCAGCTACTCAGCCCCTCTGAGTGGGGTGGTACCTCAAAAGGGTGGCATGTGCCACACCTGGCCAATCTCTTCAAACACCCCGAGGTTTCAACGTGAAAAGATTTGTATTGTCATTCAAGTATGTTTTTAAAGAGGAGCCAACACATAACATCTTGAAAGCTTAAACATAATATTAAATTAAATTAAACATTAATAAAATACAGGCACAAAAGAAAAATAATCAACCTTCAGGCCCCGGTATCGAACAGCAGGTATCAATAAAATCATCAAATCGTACCCAGCCACAGCCACAGCCCAGTGCTGAACCAGCAGCATTGTCCATTTAATAACCTTTCTTTCTCTTCTCTCTGTTGACAATAGGCTGCTTCAGAGCTCTACAAACAACTGAATAAATAAAGAATTTGGCTTTTGGGACTTATTTAACAGAATTTCAACAATTGGGAAGAATATGCCAAACAGGCTCTAATCTATGTTCAATAATACATTTATCTTTCAATAAGTAGATAGTTTTTAATATAAAAAGACAAGCATGTTCCCCATTGCCCAAAAACCCAGAGCCCAGAACAGACAAAACATCATGTTCTAATAAATAGTAAATAATGAAATAGTAGTATCTTGAGACAGACATTCATTTGTATTTTACAGCTAATGAGGTCCGTTGCTCAAATGTCATCTTCATCAGTGATATTATTGATATTATTGATATTCTTGGTATTGGATGTGTTGGATGTTAGTCAGCTTCTGACCTTGATGTGACACAAGTTAAAAATAAAGCACAGTTCTATACTGGACATCATTATGTTCAGCACACAAGGGCATTGGCAAAAATACCTGGTCCTGGTCAACAGAACAGTTGCTTGAGACTGCAGAGCAACTGAGACTGCAGAAACGACACTCCAACCTGTGTGCTGCCTGGATTGATTACAAGAAAGCCTGTGACTCAGTGGCTGAGTTTCCGTTGCACTTTTGCGTAAAACATTTTCAATCTGCTCCAAATATCGAATAAACACAATTTCACATTGAGGGTGTTTCCAATAAATTATGAATTTGAAAAACACCTCGAGCCCCTTTTGTGTTTTGCCAGCGCAGCGGGCCAACATAGACTGAACCAAGCGCAGCAGAAACAGCGAATACACAGAGCAGTGCACACCTTGTGTGAGTGTGTATGTGTGTGAGTGTGTGTGTAACATGTGCGTGCAGACACATGCTCGCTACGTGAAGAACAGCAGGTGGAGACATGAGGAGCAGAGCTCTGAGCGTCAGGTGGATGTATTAGGACAGCGTCTTGAACCATGTGAGTAAAACAGTAAAATGGAGCAAACTCTGGTAAATGGATCGATGAACTAACTTTATGAATGAATGCTGTGATGTACATTTGTACATCTGTACATTTGTTCATCTGAACAGTTTCATGTTCCTATGCATTATTATAGGCCTATTCAAGTGACACAAATGAGGCTTTATTAAAGATAAAGGCTGTCTCTGAGGAGCAACGCTGAAAAAAATAACCCGTCAGAAAAGCTTCAGGATCAGGCGGGAGCAGGTTGAAAAGCAGGTCCTGTGCAGGTCTCTTCAAGACATTCCCTATGTTTGACCCTTTTATATCGAGTGTTTCCGTTGCTGTTTTGGGAATGAAGTCAATTTTGGTACATGCAGAAAACCACCTATTGCAAGCACAAAAACATTATATTGATAAACTGTTTTTTTATATTGACACGTTTCCATTAGAGAACATTTGTGCGCAATTTGTTAGTCAATGGAAACGCAACTACTGCCACACACACACACAGATCACTGAAGGCTTGGAGATGTACTGTGTCAACAGGACTTTAAGAACCTTCTGTGTTTTTGTATGACATTTGTTTGACTCTATTACTGTTACAAACTTAACAAATCACTTTTGACTGAACTGAACTCATTACACCCAAGGTCGATGGCAAATCATTTACAAGTCTCCATTAAATGTGGCATATACCAAGGAGATGCTCTGTCCCCACTGCTGTACTGCATAAGTCTGGAAGGAAATTAGTCCACTCAGAATGGGTCTCACTGAAGGACCAATAGCAGGCATTGAGGTCAGTACCTTGGAATACCATGAGCAAATGGCAACCTTAAACAAGCAACAAGGAGAGTGGCAACAGCTACCAGTTATCAGATACCCTGCAGGAATAACAAGTTAGTCCAACACCCTGAGACTGTACGCTAGCTGTAAGGAAGGAGGCTGTGGACTAGTGAGCGTGACAAATGCCGTGTTTTGTGAATGTCTCTGACAATGGAAAACAAAGTAAGAGGTGCTGGGGTAACGTTCTGGGATTACAAACCCTTACATGAGATATATCACCAAACCAGAACCGAATTGGCTATTATCAATAAATGCTACCAAAGACGTGGACTGAAGGACAGCACAGAGGCACTCATCACAGGAGCAGACTCTGTGCACCAGAGCAATAGAGGCCCAGATCTAACCCACCAGACAAGACCCAAGGTGTAGGCTGAACAAAGAGGCCCCTGAGACAATCCCATAGAGCTGGCAGTGACAGCATACAGAACACCATAACCAAGTGGCTGGTACAGGGTACAGTGTACAGTGCAAACGAGGCGTGGTCAGTCTGATGGATACACCAGATGTGTTGAACTGGTCATGCCTGGGAACAGCAGCTGAAAAGGAGACATGTTAGGTGACACCTTTGACAAAGGTAGAAGTTTTACAGCCGAAACATGACAGGAAAATAAGCTTATAGCTTCTTTGCATTTTTGTCTTGTAAAAAAAAAAAAACTGCCCATGATCATTACTCGGGGCAGTGACCCCCAAACTGGAGGATTGGCTTGCAGATCCCAGCAAATTTAACTTTTATGTTGCTCTGTTATTATAATAAACAGGAGTGAAATCCCGCTGACAGCGGTGTCCATCCTACACACTCCCTCCCTCCTGTGTCCTACTTAACCAGCTACTGCAAAATCACTTATCTTCACCTTGCTTCCTCTGTCTCCTGCTTATACACATTAGCAGCCAGCAGCCATATGTAATAGGACTGTGTGTGCCCCTGCTGCTATAATGGCTTCTGTGACACTTCTCCCATTAAATTTGGTCAGGCAGTGCTGCACAAGAACCCTCGGCACACTCTGAAATTGTCCTATATTTCCCATAAACAAGCTGGCCACTGTCTAGGACTTTGAGAATTGATTGATAAACTAGTTTCCATTTCAAACAGGGCAATGGAAATTAAGTATTCAGACAAATATTATTTGTGCTGCTGATATTTTTTGGCAGAAATTTGAATAGTGTAGACCAGTGGTTCACAAAGTGGGGTCCCGGCCCCCTTGGGTTCTCAGAGACTTGTCCACATAACAATTATCAAAAATTGTGTTTGAAATCATCTTTACATATTTACATATTACATATTTACATATACTTATATTTATTTAAATGTAATTATTTACTTCAGTATCAATCCTATATCCATACCCACAATGCATATGACAGCATTTTTCTAATTATTAGTTTTTAGTTTGTCATGTGGCAGTTTGTGAAAATTACATGAAGTAGAGCTGAGTTCTATGTCATCATCTATCTATATCATTAATACACATAGTTCTTGTCTTTTTTGCTCGTCACAGGGCACTAGCCGGACGTCACATCATCGCAATTGCTGCACTGTCACATCTGCTGCCCATGCCCATCCAGGATATACAGTTATAAACAGTGATTGGCTCAGTGTTGCAGAATCTTGGTTGATCTTCCTTCCTGAACCACACTTTTTGGGCTCTTTCTCTCTCGGCTTAAGCAGAAAACCTTTTTACCACCATTTACTCGAGCAACCATGCCACATTATGGAGCTCATCAGATTACTATGTGACTAAGTGGACATGTCTGCTCTATCTAATGGGCCTGTTTGTGATCATCCATATCTCCACAGAAGCAGATAGCATCAGGCGCTCGCTTCCTCTCTCCTCTCCTCCCTGTGTGGTGCAAACCGTGGCCCACTCCCAGATAACGTGAGCACTGACGGTTACTGTGACAAACGCGAGTGCCGATCCCGGGCCGATAAGCGACATATTCATTTGTTTAATTAAAACAACTTGTCTCGTCTCGGCAAGGGGGTCATTTTAGAGGAATGTGAGAATTAAAGCAAGTAATTAAGTAAAGCCAGTGTGTGATAAGAAGGCCCATAGAGGTGGCTGGGGAAGGGGAAGGCAAACTTAATCTATCCCCCACTGCAATCCTGCAAGGTCGTTCACTTTATTAAAGTCTGATGCCACCACTGCTGCCCACTGGTCCTGCTGATGAAATATTTTATGTACTTGTTGGTAAGAAGGAAAGGAGAAAGAATGAGGTAGTATACAATGTGTTAGAAAAGCTTTTGATAGAGACTACGAGCAAACAAAACTGTGTTTTTGCGTGAACAAAATGACAACTATAATAACTCTATCAAGTCACTGTCCCGTTCGGAAACCTCTTTATAGAATATTAATTGTTTTAATTTTCTTTCAGTTTGTAAAGAATCATTTAAAGCAGGTCTGGATCTGTATCCGCCTGTGGATTAACATACCTAGTTAGCCACGTCTTATTCACATTACATGCAATACAATATGTGCAACAAAGACCAAGGTATAAATACGGTGTAAAGCTGCTGCTACACAATATTAAGGCAATTAAAGACTTCCTTGTTAGCTTGTCTACGACAACAGCAGAAGAACTTGTACGGCAACGAACACCTTGACAAAGATATTTGTTTGGCCAATGGAGTGTGGCGTTAATTATCACAAGCTGATTAAAGGCACCGCACAGGAATGGATGTCATTTGTCTTGCCAGTCGAAGATTACTGTGCAATCAGCCAGGGTCTCGCCTCCTTTTTTAGGTATTTCTTTATATATTTATTTTGGGGAGTGGGGTGACCTGTTCCAGCGAGGACAGGTTAAGTGCAAAGTTAAGTGAATAAAAAATGGGGTCACTTTTGCTCTGGACTCTGGGTGAATGAGGGACTCATTTTGGTGAGATGCCTGCCAGCATTACCAGTGTTGTGTGGTTCATTGATATAGCCAAAATATATTTTACATTATTTAACACAACTCATTTAAAATGTTTGTCTTGCTATCTTTTATTTATTGTAGCCAGCTTTATTTGAAATGTGTCCATTTATTTAATTAAAAATAACCAAACCAATGAATGTGTTGCGTGGCTATTGACTGTTTTGAGTAGTGATACAGCCTATAGGACTACAGCGATTAATTGACATAATTGTGACTTGTTCACTATGGCAATAATTGTAATCATATTTTGATGCTTGTTATCGTTATTTGGACTATACAGACTTTAAAACACTTAATAATGCTGACAATAAATAAAATCAGGGTTTCATCAATAATACACTTTATTCTTAAATATAATATTAAGCTCACAGTCACCATATTTCAAACTATTTTGTTAAAAATGTATTTTAAAAATCATCTACTATTACAATAATCATTATTTGCAGCCCTACTTGGAAGGAATATAGTAATTTGAAGTGAATCTTTATCTAACTTTTAAACCAGCAGTCACATATGTATTTTGGTTAAAGCATTGGCTCATTTTTTTCCCTGCTTTCCTTTTGGTTTGCATAATATACAGTTCATCTTCTCTCATTAACCACAAAAACAGTTTTTCTTCGTCTTTCAAATGCACTCCTCACATATGCAACCCACATCCAGAAATTCAACCCTGAGCGCAAGCCCCTTTCAAGGTCTGGAAAACAAATCTGTCCATTTTGCTATTTGATTGGGTGTCAGCGCGGGGAGAGCGGGGGACAGGTGTGATGCATAAAATGACCCGCTGACTCCATCACAAACGCGACAGCTTTATGGTGAGGAGGTGTTTCAATCACACTGCAGACCCAGAACACATCTATCAGCTCACGTGCCCTCACGGCAGAAACGCACCCACTCCATACGTGGCACATGCTAACAGCCTGTGGGATAAAGGCTCTGCAGCAGTTATACTAGTGTGGCAAAAATTATCGGAAAAAGAAATCAGATTATTAATTAAACTTTTGTCTTAAAGAGTTCAGGACATTTTACATATAGCCAACAAAAGCATGATGAGTCAAACTAAAAGAAATTGGTTTACGATGCCAAAGTATCCCGTATAATGTTTGCTGGATTAGATTGCATATATGACCGTCTCCAAAATGCATGTTGGCATCATTTAAAAGCATAATTTATAAAAAGGTCTGATCTCTTCACTTCAAGAGTCAGACCTGTGCGTCTTTAAGATTAGATTCGAAGTTGTGATGTTGTGGAGCTGTCTGCTTTGCTGTGGTCGTCCTTGAGCTGCATCTTCAATGGTCGTCTGGGGGCTGTCGGTCACTGTGCATTTTAGGAACAGCAGAAACATTTATTTTATAGATATATATATATATGTCTAAGTAGTAAATGTTTACTGCTGGATTTGCAAATGGGGCTATATAGCTGTGAGAATGCAGTATTTTAGCTTTGGCGTTCCTCCAGCAGAGACAGTAAAAGTCACTGTACCCTGTGGGACACGCCTTGCTTTTGGCCACTGTAATGCAATCTAGTGTTCTGAACAGGAGAGATTTTGTATGTGTGTGTGTGTGTGTGTGTGTGTGTGTGTGTGTGTGTGTGTGTGTGTGTGTGTGCGTGTGCGTGTGCGTGTGTGTGTGTGTAAGTGTGTGTGTAAGAAGAACTCAATAAGTAGGAAGGGGGGCGCATCACCCATGCATGTGAGTGTGTTCCAATGGGTTAAATGAAAGTCAGTGAGCACACATGGGGCATCATAAGCAGACAATGAAAAATGAGAGTGGAGGAGCAGTACAGCTAGTTTCCGTGTGGGAGCAGCTACGAGCAAGCGGACGTACATTTGGTAATAATCGCTTTGTGCGTGCTCAGAGTGTGTTCATTTCACTGTGGAAGCGCAAAACTACAAGTGAGGAAATATAATAAATGCAGTAGGGATTGTTGAGCAGCAGTAGATTCACATTAACCCTTTCAGCGTTGGGTGGCAGCCATCTGATTATGGCACAAATCAATTTCTTGGAAATTTAATCCTCAAAGAGTTTCAATCCAGCCTCTGCCTTTGTGCTGTCTCTTCAAAATGCACCACCTCACAGTGAGCACCAGTTCAAGGTTCTTTTCTTCTACCAGTGGCCACTCCTCTGGACACCTTTTCTGTGCTTGGATAAACAAATATGAATCGAACTCCTTCATAAAATGTTTTTTGTATCCGATTATAATTATAATCTATGTTCCTCCATCTATAACTTTGAACATGCAGTTGATTACATATTTATACATATTTCAAACACATTTACATATT
Source organism: Rhinogobius similis (assembly GCA_019453435.1). Taxonomy (NCBI): domain Eukaryota; kingdom Metazoa; phylum Chordata; class Actinopteri; order Gobiiformes; family Gobiidae; genus Rhinogobius; species Rhinogobius similis. The sequence goes on along the minus strand of CM033623.1, from coordinate 17,165,882 downwards.
TAATGTAATATGCTCACAACAAGATTAAAGTGAACAGAGAGTAGTGTCCCTTGCCAATAAAGCCCTTATATCCCCCAGATACTACAAACTTGTTTTTTTTTTAAATCATCTGTATAGTTTGTTCCCCGTCTTTGGATGACTATTGGTTCCTGTTGTTCTATAATATATGGCTTGGCCTTTCATTAAATCGTCCCTGGTCCTGTATATTTTCCATCACCGCCGCAGCATTGAGGAATAACTCGGTTGCTCGGTTCTTATCTCATGTCAGTCCAAACACTCTCCTGACAAGTGGTATTTGACTCCAACACGCAGGCAGAGATGAAGGAAGAGAAGAAAATGTGGAAAACAAAAAGACAGACGGACAGGCCATTTCTCGGCACCGGCATGTGAGACGCTGCCAATCTTTTCATCGCGCGCACTCCTCTGTTTGTCTGATAGAATAATCAGCATGCACTCGACAGGAGAGTGAAAATTGCCATTCACTGACAAAAACATGGCAAGGCTAGTCAATTATGTGTTGGGTTTGTTTTTCTCCCCCTGTGATCCATTTGCATACAGTTCCTATGAGAAGCAGCTTCTGATGCATTTAGACAATTTTGATGGGTATGATACAATGTGAATGTGTCTTATTAGCTCACAGTGTATCCAGACAGCAAAGGTCACAATCTTGCTTTGTTCCCATAGCGCCCTTGCTTCAATTAAAGTGAATCCCAGCATTGATCCAGAGTTGAAGCTTTATACTGGATTTGGATCATCTATTTGTGTGCATGGCTCAACTAAAACATGTGTGTAAATGTAAATGGCATCTTGTGATCTCTAGCGGATCGAATGATTTAGCTTTCTGGTGTAATGGAGCAGTACCTCTCGCTTTCTCCGCCCATCTCTCGCTGTCTCTCTGGCTGTTTGTTCAGTCTGCACTAAAATATTCTGCCATTTACTTCTGTGACAAGTCGTCTGTCACTCAGAGCAGCGATGGAGCGGACGCATCTGACGGACAGGATCCAGAATGAGTCTGTGTGTCATTGTGGAAGAGCTGTGCCTGTAATTTGTTGACGCAAAGTGTACAACACCAAGTAACACCAAACCAAGGGCCGATTTGGACAATAATGCAAAGTTGCTGTTGGGGAGAGATTGACTCTTTTCATGAGCTTGCAGAAATCTTTTTACTGGAGGAATATTTGTCTTGTGTCAGACTGTGAGCTTCATATTGACAAATACCTGGCACAAGGCTACACATCCATCGTCTTCCCAAAAGCCAAAGGAGCTTTAGTTTCCTTTTCACTTTGTGTCACTAGACTAGGCTATTTGTTTGTGAGAGGCTGTATCAAATATTGATTCTTTTAAAATGAACTGTGTGGAAGAAAAATTATTTTGTGCTGGACGGTTTTGGGTCACATAAGCCAAAGAGACTTTGGCTTAGACAGGTTAAAAGTACTGAGCTTTTGGTCAAAGTTATTGTCATGTGTTTTTCACATCAATTCAATTCAATTCAATTCAATTCTGTTCAATTCAATTCAATTCAATTACGTTTTGTAGTGCCCAAAATCATAAAAACAGTTGCCTCGATGGGCCACAGGTAAAAAGTGGGAAAAGTAGAAACCTCAGGGAGAACCACAATGACGGAGAGATCCTACTCCCACGGACGGACAGGCTGCAGATGGTCCAGGACATCAAACCATTATATTAATGGAAGATATACATAATGATTGCGAAAAAAAGAAAAACTTTCCAAAGTTTGCCTCAGTGCACATTCATGCACTAGTCAGACTGACTTGGGTAAGATGTATCTTCCACAGTGAATATAACTTAAGCTGTCATAGAACTACCGTCCTACATTAAATTAGTTAACATGAATGACTTTTAAGTACTTAAGTAAACCACATGAAGTTTAGAGTGTCTTCCTGTGTAAAAGTGTTTTTCCTTACAGCTTTGCACATCAACCTAAAACATTTAAAGTAAATTCAGTAAGCCCTAATTTTGGCTCAGTAACTGCTGCTGTCCTTTGTGGTTACCCACTGCGCTCACGTGCATTGGAGGATGAGTTAAATGCAGACCCATCCTTCACCTTTATTTCCAAACAGAAAATCTACTTTTGAAATATAATCACATTTCTGACTGGCTGATGTTGTTTGGTTCTTGCGAGCCTTTAAGGATGTGTAGCCTTGGCTGCAGTTGCCAGCGGCTCTTCCCTGTAATAGCCAGTAATTTCTTATGTCTAGTATAATCAGCGACAAAGGCTGGCCTGGAAAACACATCCACACACTGTCATCTTTATGCAGTCAACCTGTTGCTGTTTATTCTGAAAAGTGCCCTTTATTTAAGAAAGGTCAGCAGCAGTTCTGGGAAGTCTCTGCTTCAGGGGCTTATCCCGCTCTCAGGCCGGGCGACTGTCATCCTCCATAAGAGCCTGTGTGTGCTGAACATGTGTGAGTTTTGGGAGGGGCTGGAGGCACAGGTGCCAGACTCGGTCCCTGCAGCCCTGTGGCGGCCGGAGAAGTTAATTGGCAGCATCTGGCTGTCTGAGAGCCCACTTCCCTCCCCTCCCGGCCCGCACCTCTCTCTCCCGTGAAGCATGCTACCCCTGGCACACGCGCGCTGACACCAGCCTGGCTGCAAGCTGTGAATGGAGACACTGTGCATGTGTGTGATACAGCGAGGAGTATGAGGCAGACAGGGCAGCCAGGCCCCCAGCTGCCACCCCTGTGCCAAGGGAAATGCAAGCAGACAGGCTGGCATCTCCACACCAAGGCCACCAAGGCCCGCAGGGAATAAGGAGGTGGAGAGGGGCATGGAGACACACGAGGGAGCACAGTATTCAACCAGGACAACTCTGCTCAGCACGCAAACCCCACACTGACCTGAGGCTGACCTCGCACTCATCTGCAAACTTCTGTTTGTTGAAGGTAGTTGAAAATACACTTGTTCAGTTTTTCTAGAAGTATATACATCTCATTCGTTGACTCTTTCATCTCAACTCTGTGTCACTCATGTAGAATATGTTGACTGTGAGACAAAGCTGTACAGTTACATGCAATTCAAATCATTCAAATTCTTTACTGCCGTGCTGTGTGGAATAAGGATGAGGTCATCTCTGTGTGGAATTGGATAAAACAGTGATTTCACAATGTGTCATGTCCGCCATGTTGCCTTCCCCTGAGTACATTTACAGACAATGATCTCATCTGGTGCAGTTGACCTTACTCCACACTCACTCTCAATGCTAAATCTCCGATCTCATCTGTAAAAAGCCGCGGTCAAACACGCTGAGATCACAGTGTTGACTCATACATTAGTTTAGTCAGACACGTATGCTGCCATGACCTTACGTTCTCAAACATTTCATGCACTTAAAGGATGAAATCAGTATGACAACGGCATCACAATGGTCACACCATGCGGCTGCATCGGTGAACCATGTTTCATATTGGTATAGCGGGGAGATGATTCATCCAAGACTGTAAACCTACAAGTCAATTATATCTCAACAAAGACAGACAGTGGGCTTCTCTAATGGACATCTACCTCCTATAAATAGAGTTATGTCCAGCTCACGACTTATTCTTTACCCTGTCACTCACAATATATCTGATATGGTGGATAGGTCCGTGTGAGTCTTTGTGTTCCTATTGTCTTGGTTACAAGCACTCTGGCGCCAGTCTGTCAATTAAGCAACTTTTTAGACACAGACTTGTACTGTGATGGGAGTATACTGTTGCACTCTGGGAATTGCTGCATCATACAATTGGCACATAGAGGCCTGTAGCATCACGACGATCTCACATCAGGGGCTCGGAGCTGACATCATCATTTCATTAGCTCACTCACTGTCTTTGTGGATTCTGTTTTATGAGCTCCTGTGTATTTCCTGTGACGCCCATGATCCCAGCTGAACGTGCACCTGGCCTGTCGGTCTACTGGGGACAAGTGGCGCCACCAAGCCAAGACTTCACTGATCAGCTTCTCTCTGTTAATTGGCCAGACCTCCCAAAAGGCAGCAAGCTGATAAATGATCTAATGCAGTGCAGCGTCACCTGGAACAACCTTAAGGCGAGACACTACAGGCAAAAGTCTTTTTTTTTTTTTTTTTTGTCAGTTTGCTCTCTCAACATAATGGCTTTCATGTTTCAACAAACTCCAATCTTCTCTTAGAAATGTCTTATTCTTCCATTTAATCCACTTCATCCATAGTTTTCTGTGGGACATTGTAACTTCAAAGACTATTTATCTAAAATAAAATTTTCTCCTCTAGCAACATAAGGATCACCACTTAGATCCACTTAGATCCCACACACACCAAACTTTATAGTCTTGGACTCAAAACATACAGAAGGATGTTTTTGATTTTGTTTTTTGATTTATTGAAGTTTTCAATCAAAAAAATGAGTTGGAATTTTCAGGACAATTTTCAGTCCAATCCAGTTTACTTAAAAACTAAATCTAAAATCCCCTCTGTAAATTTTTTTGTAACAAATATATGTAAAATGAACTAAGAAATGTAAACCTGGTTCTGTTCATTTTTCAAGTTTAGATGTCCCAAATATGTGTTTTTACAGATAAAATGCACCATTACATGAAAACTTAACATGATGAAAAACTTATTATACATTTTTTTCTTACATTTACATGAATAAACTACAGGAGAAGTTTCAAATTGATATCTTTAAATTTAAATTAAACATTTTTTTCCTATTCACCTGTAGTGTCTGACCTGAAAGAAGAATATTTAATTTAATTTAATTTAATTTAATTTAATTTAATTTAATTTAATTTAATTTAATTTAATTTAATTTAATTTAATTTAATTTAATTTAATTTAATTTAATTTAATTTAATTTATTTATTTAAAGGACAAGTGTGCAGTTACAGTTTACAGTTTACAGTTGCAGTTTTCTTTAGTTCTGCTATTTATCAATATTTAAACTAAACTAGATCATAATTTTACATAGTAAGTTTATGTCATTGATTTTGTTTCAACCTTATTATTTCAACTTATGATGCGGGACGACCAGTAAAACATGGTGTAGAAACATATACAATATGTTTGTGCTGCGGTCTCATTTTCTGTTGAGTAGATACTGGGCCAAAAACGATTTTACTTTATTACAGGCAAAAATGTACATGTTCTGTTTTTCACAAAACAACAAAAATCAGGTAAAGCACCTTTAATACTTCTCTTTTAAATGTATATTTTTTGTTTTTACACCAGTAAACGGAGAAAACTTTGTTGATACCCTTGCAGAGGTTGTATTGTTTATTGGATTGTCCTTCTGTTCTTATAATTATACAGTTTGAGTTGTATGATTTTTTCTGGAAAGGTCAATTAAACAACAAGGAAGACCCTCTGAGATGGTGTTCAATGCACATTTTTTTGCTTCTTCTTTTTTTTATTCTTGATGTCACATTACAAGATTTTTTATGCTGGGAAAACTTAATTAATGACAATTAAAGTAGTAAAATGTGTCCCAGTTGGGCTCCTCTGTTTGAACTTTCAGGATGTGCTTGTGTTTACCATGATCACATGTTTGGCAGGGATTGCTCTTAGACGCAGTGAGAGGAGGGCTCACTCTGTGACCAAGATTCCAAAATAAGAGACAGTGTTTGATATCAATCCCAGCTCGTCTTTGGTTGTACAACGTTGTACTTCTGAGTTTATTCTTTGTCCCTGTCTCGCTGTCAGCCTCACTACGACCCACGTTTTAGAGCCACGACAGGAGATCAGTATCTTTCATCGCAAACAACAACATCACACAACATTCAGTTTTGCATCTAGCCAAGGTACCAAGACAACAGTTTATTTTTTACTTACTATTACTATCTTATATCATGAGTGATCATTTGGAATAATATTTGCGTGGCATTACTTGTATCTGCTTGTATGAAGAAGAATTCCAGAATATATTTTAAAGAAGTTCAAATTCTTAAACCGTTCATCCTTCCATTGGTTTGGCCTCATGTCTGAAAAAAGGCGTTCATGTGAATGTATGAGGCTTGTATATCTGCCACCATTTTATCTGATCCACAACTAGTACACACACAGAGTCAGTATTTAGAACATAGAATGTACATGTAAGAAAAAAACATGTTGCTCCATCTTGTGTTTAAAGGTGACAATGAATAATGTAACTGGATGAAGCAAGTAAAATAAATACACCTATACAGTCTATTTAAGCAGGGAATTTGTTTAGACACAGATTTATTACTGATATCAAAGCCAGCTGGACAGATGCTGAGTGATAAAATGTGCACTCCTGGATCATTAGGACTGACTGGGCTACACTTGTAAACATTAAACCTTTTATCCAGACTTTTTCAAGATTTATAGGCACATTTCGCGCTTTCTGGAAATAACTTCACTTTTTATGTTGGCTGCCATGTGAACTCGTGTAAAGACTCATGAGAGTGCCTGAGCATGTTTAATCTTGTGCAGCATCACTTTTGTTGAATACTGGGATAACAAACACAATAGAAATTCTCATGATATCACATTTTGAAGTTTGATATATTACTACAGAAACTATCGATATCGTTGAAATGATAATATTGAAACTACTTCATGCCACTGACACAATGAGCTGGATTGTAAAGCCTTTTCTAAGAACAGTAGAGAAAACAAGAACTGCAATAAATTTGAGCACAATTGAAGTTTGAAATTGAACACTTCTTCTACAAATCATCATCATTCTACAAAAACAAGAACAAAAAAGTTAGCCACAAGTGCAAAGAATCACGCGATAAATATTGAGCCCGAAAAAATATTGTTCCATCCTTCATATATTGAACGATAAGTCGATAAAGCACAGAGACAGAGATGCTCCAGAGTTTGCAGTAGGAGGTAGCGAGGCTTTGTCTGATGGATTGGGTCCTCCTGGTTGTGTTCTAATGTGTAAGTGTCCTGGTGTGTCATGTATCAGCCTCATCACAGAGCTGCTTCTGACTGTCAAAGGCTGCTAACGGCTTGTTGTCCCTGCAGGAGTCCAGCCCACGTCTCTCCACAAAGACGAAAGTCCATATTTCAAGTACAAGTGCTGGCTGCAAACATCTTACTCTAAAAAGGGATGCCAGAGACAACAAAGTAAACAATTTCAGCATTCATATACGGTGAAATGTTGCATTGTATTTATATACATTCACAATCTATTTTCTGATTCTTGAGCTGTTTGGTGTGTTTAGAAGAAGGATATGAGAAGAAAGTGATTCACTACAAGACCAGGATTTCAAGTTTAAACTGTATAAATTATAGTTGTGTATCATGATACAAGCATTAAAGGGGCTGTATTAGATTTTTTGCACTGTAACGAAGTTCAATCTGTTTTGTCCCAGTACAGATATATTGTAATATTATATAATCAGCTGGGGTCAAAATGAGTCAAATATGTGCTGCTGACATCCAATGGCATATTATATTATTGTCTGCAGAACAGGAAGTGCGCTGTTGCTAATGTTTGTTAGCCTTACAGTGACGGTAAACTTCGCTCTACCCTCTGAAAGTTGTTAAAAGTGCTTATAAACTCATTGCAGTGAATCATTTGTTAAGTGAGCAATAAAGCACTAAACTACTTCTGTTTAAGATGGTAAAAATCAGGCACAGCGCCGTTAAACATATCTGTTTATGAGACAGGCCAAGTTACAGGTCGTCTTACTAACAGTGTACACAAACAAAACACACAAACTTTCATAAACTTCCTCACACTTGCTTACTGCTTGTCTAACTGACCACATCTCCTTTTTTCTCTGTAAGAACAGAGAGCGCTCATTTCTACGTTAAGTTGTCTTTTCATAGATCAAAAAGTACTGCCATACTGTTTAACATTCCAGGAAAAGCCCTAACATCTCCACTTAGACAAGCTAGAAGCAGATCCTCCACCATAAAAGTTACATAGGGCACATTTAAAGACTATACCAGGTACTAGTTTAGTTTGAAAATATCTATGTAGATAATAGTCCAGTCTACATTAATTAGACCGGTAACAAAGCTCACATTGTATTCACTCGACTTGACATTTTCCATAATTCCATCTCTCATTATTGGCCAACATTTCAGGTTTAAATCAGTACTTTCTGTTGGTTGTACCTTTACCAGCATCAACTGAATTAAAACATTTTAAATATTCTTTACATAATCTAATTTTTTGTACAAGTGATGAACCTCACACAGGTTGCCTAGTAACAGTTTCCCCAAAAGCTTTTGTTGCCTCTTGATTTGCATCCAAAAAGATAATGGAAGCAGTAGAATATATACAGCAAAACACATTAAGTGATTTCCTCGCACCTCAATATACTCACATGCCTGACAATCTTTAGTGAAATGTTTTTTGCAAAGCAGGATCACATTATAATGAGCCTATATAAGATCATTTTGGATTGCTAAGAAATATCGTGTCTATTATGGCTGTTGTAACTTTGAAAGAGAAGTACACCTCACTGTGTGAAATGTTTGCCTGGCACGCTGAATATTTACCTTAAATGAGGCGGTGTGTTGCCTGACAGCTGTGTGAGCATATTGGAAGACATTTAACCTTCGTAACAGTCGGCAGCATGAGCGTTTGACAAGCCGAGAGGAACAACAACACAAAGTAAAAGGCAGGGCGAGTGCTGGCGCGTGCATGAGCAGTGGGCCTCCCAGCGTACATGTTCTTGTGTCTATGTGTGAGAGAGCAAACGTGATTGGCGTGTCCTCTACGCTTGATTGATTTAAAAATATAGACAAGATGTCGCCTGTATGAAAGCTACCAATTTACAAGCCTTCATCTCCCAACTTCAGAGAGATGCCGGCGTCATCAGAATCAGAGCACAAGTTTGTCGCGACCAATGGTTCAGAAGTAGAAACAGCAAAGTGACACCTCGCTTAAGGCTGCTAGCGCTACGAAGCAGCCTCCCTTTTGTGCTTTTACCTGGCTCTTTGTCTGTTTGTCAGCCCGGTCTAGACTTCTCCTTGATTTCTCTTTCTTCTCTAAACCACAGTGAGAGGCTTTAGAAGTTTACTTGTCCCAGTGCTCAATGTCAAAAGCAATGACCTTGATGCGGCTGACACACTGTTTGCTGTTCTCTCTCAGTCTCTGACTCTTTGCATATTGCCCTGTCTGTGTTTCTGTAATCACTGAATTGTAAAACCATGTGTGAGTACGTTATCATGTGGGGGAAGCTTCTCTATTTTTTTCCTTCGGTCCCACGCGGTGATAATTCTGTTTGGGAACGACAGCACTGTACCACGTCAAGAGATGGGCAGGGGAGAGAGGCATTGGGAGGTACTATTTAGATAAAACAAATTGCCAGCTGCCGAGCTGGAGCAGCCACAGCGCTCAGATAAAAACCAATGGGAATATGTGCATTATTTTGCATGTGCTGGGGATATGGTGAATGTTAATTCTTGTGCACCTGACTGTGTGCTTCCTAACTCCAGGTAGAGGCTGTCAACTTCTCTCCTCTCCTTTCACATGAAGCTATTTTCTGGCCATAACCATAATGCTGTGATGGAACAAGCGGGCAGTAATTAAAATCAATAGCCAGGACTTTTTCAGTCAGTGGCAAGGTCACGCAGCACCAGAACGCAGAAGCAGAGGGAGAAAGGGGAGGCCTGGGATTGCATGGATGGGCAGAGCCAAGTAGAGAGATATGTAAAAGGGTGAGGTGTCACCTTATTTTAATTAACCTGCACCTCAGAGGCTTGGCACCAGCCCTGCAGCCGTGTGTGGGTGGCTTTATGTCCCACTGTCATTGGAAATCTACTGTGTCCTTTGTGGGTCATTTTGAATCACACTAAGCACTTCTCCTTGTCTTGGTAATATTAATATTTTCTGACAGAAATAATCACTTTGATGTAAATGTTTTTTTCTTGGGGAAGGCTGGAGGTTAGCCGGAGCTTGGCTGGACAGACAGGGCGTGGTGTTGCTAGCCACTGACCACATTAGTATTCACAGTATATCACCACATGCATATATACTTGCCTTCTTCTCCCAAGAAATTATTGCTTCAGACTTTAACTGTATTCCAGTTTTTGTTTTAGCTGTCTCTTCCACTTGCTACCTGCCAGAGCATGTACCAAGAGCTTAGCGTGCAGATATGAATTCAGATGCAGGGCCATGGCTGTGATGGTGCATTAGGAGGCTTTGCAAACACATAAAAGTCCTGTGTGTTTCCAGGGTGACTCAGAAGGAGAGGTTCACTCTGTCAGGCTAACAGCAGAGCAGTGTCCGCTGTTTGTTGATTATCTACTCCCATTCCTATCAGAGCGCTGATAAAATCTTCATCTGATCTTGCGGTGGGGATGTGAGCTCACCAGCGAGCTTTGCCTACACACGACGGTTGCCCGCCGAGTTCGCCACACCTTCCCATATACCCGTATCAGGGCCAGATCTGCCATTGCTGTGCTTTCTCATCTCCGCCTTATCTCCTTATTCCACCTTTCTCCTGACTCCCAGCGCCTCAAACACACCAATCACTCATCATCTGCTGCCGCCTTTTATCCGGCTCTCTGTGCACGCGCCAAAGATGCCATGGCAGCGCTCTTGTTCTCAGAACCTGGTCTCCTCAGTGTTAACTGTCAGGGCCAACGCGGTGACTGACAAGACAAGCAAGATTCAGAAGGACACAGGAAAACAGAGAAAGTGGTTTGAAGACAAAACAGAAAAAAAAAAAAAAATTAAATGCAGCAAAAAGAAAGTCAGAAAATATTTTATCTCCGTGCTGCTGTCTGCTCATCATTCTGTGCAGTGGTGGTTCATTTTAGTGGTAGTTGATACTGGTTAATTATGCTAGTATAGATGACAAACATTGTCTCAAGATAGTTTGAAAATCACCTTAGTAGTGAGAGCATTTAAAACCTCCATAGCTGTTATCTTGATTGAAAATACTCTAATCTTTATGTACTTCTTATCTGTTCTTACAGGCAGAGGCTCCCTCCCAAAAATGTGTATTACTACCGCTGTCCCGACCACCGTCGCAACTACGTGATGTCCTTCGCATTCTGCTTCGACCGTGAGGATGACGTGTACCAGTTTGCCTACTGCTACCCCTACACCTACTCCAGACTTCAGCACTACCTCGGCAGCCTGGAGCGCAGGAACCTGCCCTACCTGAAGAGGGAGCAACTCGGGCTCAGCGTGGTGAGTGGAGAGATGTGCACAAGGTCAACGTTCATCTTAAGCTCATCGTGTATCACAGAGAGTTAATCATAATTATATTATTGTAAACTCAAATTAAAGGACACAGAAACTTTTTTGAGCTTTTAACCATGTTCTAACAATGTTCCATCATCAAAAACATACTTGGAGTTCCATTCAGCTGCGTTCACACAAGTTTGAGGAATGTTCATTTGAAAATCTTCTCCTCTCCGACCGTCAAAAACACTCCCTGGTGAACTCCTCAATCAATGATGTTTTCTCTGATTTTAGACATCACTTATCTGACAATCTTCATCTGTTTTAAGTCCTTAACTCATCGTCAGACTCACTCCGTGCATTTCTACCGTCTAAACACGTTGACTGCAAATGCTTGATAGCCTAGCATACCAACAGCATATCAAACCATGTGTATATACACATGTGTAATTGCCTCTGCAGCCAGTAGATGGAGCCACAGCAAAGTTGATATCCCATCTCCAAAGGCAGTGACAAAGTTATACTGTTCTTTCCAAAAGAAACTATGACTAAATTTGCAAAAAGTACTAATGCTGTTTTGTTTTTTTACATAATTCATTATTTAATCTCTTTAACAAATTAACTCAAAGTGAACACCCATTTTAAACGGCTGAAATATGAAGACGAAATGACCCTTGATCTCCTACATCAGAACAATGCCTCAGCTGAGTGTGTTTATCTGGAACACACAACAGCCCTCCAAACCTGGTGTAACATAAGTCAGCTTCAAATGAATGTGGCCAAAATCAATAAACAAAATTGTCTCGCTTGACACAAAGATTGTAGTCAGGGTTTTTCAGTCAAATTGCCCCACATGTCAAGTAGAAGTTGATTTCTCATTTTAATAATTTCATGAACAAAATTCACAAAATGAACCTGAATTATGATCTGAGGAAACGTTTCCTTAAGATCTTTGGTCAATTTTCACATACTTTGTTCAAGAAGTTCTAGATAAAGTACCTGTAAGTACCGTTTTACTTTTATATACAGTACTAACTTTCAGTGTTTCAGAAATACTTACTAGGATTACATACTGGGTGACTGAATAATCCACCTTCTTATTAGGCACTTTAGATAAATAATTAAACGTAAGATACAATCATTGTATTTTACAGTTTATTTAGTTGTTGTTGGTTTAAATAAAATGTTTTATTTGATCCACATTAGTTACAATATTTATCATTTTATGTGATGTGTTATTTCTTATTTCATTTATTTGTAAAGGGACAACACATTAATACACATTTTGCATGCAAGTATGTAAAGATTACAGCCAACATTAATTTCGATCCTCAGTCCCTTGGTTACATATTTGATCACTCAGCAACCATTTTTTTTACAGCCTTAGAAAATACTGCCAGTGTTGACAGCTCTCTTATTTATACAGCAATGTATCTGACATGCTCCATAAACGAACTATAGCTGTTCAAAAAACACTTTTTCTAGAAAAGAAAAATCACTTTTAGAAACTGGTCTCGTTGCTTTATTACTTATACTTTTAAAGGCAAATGGAGCAAGTTTGTTAAAAATGTTGTTCACCAATCTTAAGAAGAGAAATTTGTATTTGTATTGAATTCTTCAGTAATGATAATTGGTGGGCTTTTAGTGTAGTATTTTGAGGGTTTTATATAAATGCTTTCAGATGTATTTCAAATGCATAGTATGTTTGAATTGGTTTGTGTGTTATGCCATTTTATTTCTATTGCTGTACCTGTCAACCTGAGAATACATGTGTGGGTTACAGTTGACCTACAAGAAAGTGAGTTCTGTATTGTCCCCACGGCTGAGGGGAAGGCGGCGCAGAGGTTTGTGCTGGGCGAGTCCCACATGGGCGTGTAAGGTGTGCCTGCCGGTGATGACTTGAGCCTCTCGTGTTCTTATTGGAAGTGTAGCACCCTGAGATGACGGACTGTAAGCTCCCGGCTGTGAGAGTGTTAATGCCGTGTGTGTAATCAGCACAGCTCTCACCTCAGCGGTAGGAGCTAGTGTATCATATACGCTGCCTCCAGTCCTGTCTGCTCTTATCAAATAATTGTAGGAGAAAAACTCATTAGAAATGCTTGAGAGATTACGACTTTTTCTTCTGTCCTCCAACATCCGTCAGGGAAAGCATGCAGCACGCAGCGCAGCATGAAAGCACCGGTATTTATGAGAAGCAACTGATGATAAAATACGCAAGTCTGAAATGTAGAAAGCGTAACACACTCAGGGGTAATGATACCGATGAAAGAGTATTTAGAGATGTGCCGTAAATGGACATGAAGATATAAAATTGAACTGCTAAACTTATAATTTCTAATGCATAATTTTAGTGTGACCTTAATAAAATATATCCACATTTTGTCCTTCAATGTGAGTTAAATATATCTTCTCTGAACACAGGTATGGTCAGGTTACAGTAGCTGTCCACATTCCATTTAAAGTTTATATTAAGAATCCATTTTTTACTTACTACTCCCTACTCTGGTTTCAGATCAATAAATGCCAGACACAGAGCTAATTCTAGTCTCTGATGTCCTGAGCTGAGGAGGAAGCATGAGCTGCTCAACGCCAACATAGAGTTTGCCCTAAATGTACCGTTCTCATGTTAGATAAACTAAAGTTCTTTCAATTTACTTTTATCATAGACTTTCAAGCCATATCAGAGTGTATGTTCACATGTACCGATGTACAAGTGTATGTTCAAATGTAGTTCCCGTTTCTATCAATACTTTTTGCCATTTGTCATTGAGGCGGGACACTACAGGCAAAACCTTTTTTTTTCTGTTCAGTTTGTTCTATCAAAATATAATCGTCCACGTGGAAACAACAACTCTGTCCAATCTGCACCCAAAGATGTTTTATTATTTCATTTAATCCAGTTGCATCCATAGAATTATATGCAACTTCAAAGGTTGTTTCCGCATTTTTCTCCAATAAGGAAATAAAGATCCATAAAATAAAGTACCATTTTATAATAACTGCACTTAATAAAGTACAAACAAAGACTTAATTCCTAATGAACAACTATTTTACTAAAATTGACTTAATAAACGGTGCACGGTGGCAGAGCGGCTAGAGCTTCTGCCTCTCAATAAGGAGATCGTGGGTTCGAATCCCAGACCACCCCAACATCGTGGTCTCGAATTCCGAACCACCATAACATCACACGATCTCTCTGGGTGGAGTCTGCATGTCCTCCTCGTGTTACCGTGGGTTCTCTCCGGGTTCTCCGGCTTCCTCCCACCGTCCAAAGACATGACTGTGTAGGTTAATTGACAACTCTAAATTGTCCCTAGTGAGTGAATGTGAGAGTGAATGGTTGTCTGTCAATGTCCTTGTCCTCTGTGTCAGCCCTGCGACGAGTTGGCCACTGTCCAGGGTGTACCCCGCCTAAGGCCCAAAGTCACTGGGATAGGCTCCAGTCACCCGCGACCCCTAACGGGAATAAGCGGTAGAAAATGAATGAATGAATGAATGACTTAATAAACTATTTATTGACTAGGAACTGAGTCTTTGTTCATGTTATAATGAGGCCTAAAAATTGTAGGTTTTATAAACTATTACCGAGATCAGCCCTTAAAGAAGCACCTACACACACCAAACTTGTACTCAGATCATAAAGGACATGTTGATATCTAATTAGCCTCATTCATGAAAGCTTTAAATTCAAAAGAATGAGATGAAATTTGAATTTTTATGCCAATTTTCAGTGAAGCAAGAAATGTAAACCTGGCTCTATCAGCGCTTTGAGTGCCTGATAGGTGGAAAAGCGCTCTATAAATAAAATCATCATCATCATCATCGATTTCTTAGATTCAAATGTCCCACACATGTGCAATTTTGGCCATGTTTACATGTAATTTTTTTTTTTTTTTTTTTTTTACATCAAAACATTAAATACTTGTAATACATGTTTTTCTCACACAGTAAACTAATGAACAAGTTTCAAATTGCTATCTCTAAATGTAATTTGTTTTTTCCTATTCACTTGTAATGTCTTAAGTTTTAACTTGACCAAGGACACTGTCAAGGTCTCCTTAATATTTTTAATCTTTTCACGTTATAAAAGCAACATTTACAGAATAGATTTAGCTATTATTTCAAGTTGAGAAACCTATTTAACTTAAGTATCCTATTTTCGCACCATAACAGTGAGCACCTGATATGCATAATAAAAGCTACTAATGAGGCTATATTAAGATTCTTCCTTGTCTGTTTTTATTCGTGGATCGACACAACAAAATCTACAGTCTCCACATAACTCCTTCTTAAACTGCCTATTTTATCCTAATTCAAATGCCATGCAATTCTCTGTGTGACACCGGGCACAGCGAAAACCGACACGTCTTGACTCACACAGTCTCAGAATTAGTATGCATAGTCATACACAGCTTTTATGGTCATATTTTTCTCTTTATGTTCTCTGGGCCTTCGTGGCAGACAGCCCAGCCCCGCCCGCTTATATCTCCCTCAATGTCTGCTTCCCTGGCATTCACACACAAGAAGGGACGAGCAAAGCTTTCGGACCAACTTTACAGACGTATAGCTGCTGTTTTTGTGTCTTATGCAGGGGACAATAGCTGTAACCTTCTGATGACTATAATAATTTCACAGGGATGGAAATAAGAGCCCGAGCCATTTGCACCGGCTTTCTTCTATCATGCTGACTAATTTGTTTTCTGTAATGTATTCCAAATCTCCATTATACAGCCGGCTCTGGCAGGTTCAGATACTGTAAAAAAGGTCAATGTCTTTCCTCTTCGTCATAATGAGAGCTGTGACAATTATTGATGAACATTTTCCATTATCTTACCTAAAAGCAGAATGGGAGGATTTTCTGACTTGGGCCGAGTTCCGCGGCAGAAGTCTTTTTAATTGAGTGGGGAGGAAAACTGTAGATTTGGAGGGAAGGAGATCGGAGAAGAGATGGAACCGTTCTGTGGTGAATGAAAAGGGCAAACCAAAAGGATTTGAATATCATTTCCACATCAGCCTCTCAATTCTCTCCACTCATTTTCCACAGCCGATTGAGACTGTAGAGCCAGAGTGGATTTCACCTGTTCAGGAAACTCTCAGATCTGCAAGGGAAAGCGGGGAGAGAGGAACAAGCTGTTTTTTGGTGATTGTCAGCTAACATCTCATCTATCATTCATAGCAAGAAATGAGGAGACAGGTTTTGTTTGATTTAACTTCAAGGCTCTGAGTTTTTGTGCTCTTGGTTGGCTAATTTTTTGTGAGTTCGTTCCAAAGAAAAGTTAACCTGTTCTGCACCAGGTAACATAATGAACCATACTAATAACAATGACAAATATTACAATAGGAAAGTAGCTGTCATGTTGTGAAGCAGTGAACAATGTCACGCTTGTCATTTTATAACCTGCAAGCAAGTTAAAACTATAAATGAACAAGGTTTAATCATAATAATAATGCTTTCGATTTATACAGCGCTGTTTGGACACTCAAAGCTGCTTTACATTGCACTATACAGTAGTTTGCTAATATTATTTACTTCTATGACACACCGCTGTGAATGGCCTGCCTCAAAGCCTAAGTAATTTCACATTTTTTGTACTGTGATGGACAGTAAAATTGACTGAGTTTGAGGAGGGTTAGGTTGGTGTTGCAGCGTTAACCTGTTTCATTGTGCAGTATTTTTGTACTTTTGGTATTAGATTACTCAGAGGGGGGAAAACCGCTAGAAACCTAGATAACATGTGCATATTTATTTGCAGGTTTTTAACGTGGCAAAACAGAAAAAAAAAATAAATAAATAATAATTGTAATTTAAGTCAAACAAGGAAAAAGCATCAACGTTGTATTCCTTAAAAGTCCCATTCTGCAGTGCAAACAGTTCCCTGAGCCGTGCCATGACAGGAGAGGCTTTAGTCCTCCCCGCTCCTGTGCGCGGGGTTCATGTCTTTGCTCTTCTTCCTCTGGTCTCTTGTCTGTATGGGCTGCTCTGACAGATTCTCCCTCTCCTTCCCCCGAGGCATCCAAGTGTCCACAGAGACCCACACAAAAACTTCAACTCACTCCACAACTAACAGGCCTCTTTGAAAAGATGACTTCCTGCTTTCAAACTGCAGCCTTGTTTCGGTACAGTTGTCTGATGTCGTCTTGCCATCTGCCTTTGAAGACTCCATATTTGGCCACCTCAAAATCTTGGCAAAGCGTTTCTTTTCTCTTCCTCTTTCTTTTCATTTTTCTTCTTCCCAGTCGACGCTGAAGTTGCAGAGGCAGCACTTTGAGGTTTCCCTGCGATGTGGGAAGGGCAGGGCTGTGACACTATTAGTCACTTCTGACACGGCGCGGCCCCCGTCTGTGGAGCAGATGGAAAGAGTGGAGACATGGAGACCTCTGTGGACACACCAGTGCACTAGCCACTTCTGAACTTATAGAAAACTTAACCTGAAGTCAACTAAAGGCCGCTGCATCACAGAGGAATTTAGGACAAGCTAGTACTCAATTGACTAATAATAATTTAATATAATATAAGCCTTCTCTGGGAATATAACATATGTCATTAAAGATATTTTCATACTGGTCAACCAACAAATAGAGTAGCCCTAAGCATTAACCAGAAAATAATCTGTCCCAGTGTGTGGAAAATTTGTCCATATTCAAGTTCAAAGTAAACGTATTGTTTGCTGCAGCCAAAAACATTCCCCAGGTATTTGACTCTTTGAAGGAAATAAGTCAGGTATGCCTTGTCAGAAATGTTCAGTTATAGACCGATTTCTCACTGTTAGGATCCATTATCATTGTTGATATTTTGTAACTTTGCTTAAGCCTAACTCTTAACGTAATGTAACAAGGTAATTACATTGAGTCAAAAGTTTGTGTTTATGATAATTCATACTGACCTATCCTTATTATTCTGTTTTGAGCTTTAGCCTTAACTCTGTGTGATATCAAACAGGTACTGTGTGTAAGTGGAGTCTCCAAACTTCTTCTTTTCTTGTTGGTCCATAGCAGGAGGAGGAAGTGGAAGTGGGCACTGCAGCTGAATCTACCTGTCTCTCTCTCTCCCTTATCTCGGTGTTTGTACACTGTGTGCCAAGATCCAATCAATAGCCACTCGAGCCATGGAGAGAGGAGAAGGTCAGGAGCCACACTGGACGGGCCGGCTATAGGCAAACTAATGGAGGCACGGGCGAGGCAGGAAACATGTGGAGGTGTGAGCGCCCGCTGCAGTCATGTTAATCAGAGACCTTTAAACATGGGCTTTTTGTGATAACGTTTGGTATTTCACTCCTGCACTTTTTATATTACAACCTTGTACAGCAGAGTCTGACAAATAATAGTAGTACATAAAGTTCAGTATTTTCATAAACAATTGATTTTACAGATAAAATGCAGTACCTGTACCCATTTTGTACCACAAAATACAAGAGAATTATATTAGATTTAAAGTCAGATTGCTCTTCATCATCAGCATAGTTTATGTTGTTGTGTTCTCGTGAACATCATTTGAGGAGTCATTTGCAGTGTATTTTTGGAAAACATCGAACCAACCAATTTAAATTGAAAACACATTTAATTAAACAAAGCTTTCTGCACGTCCGAAATACAAAATAGTATTTTTGCTGGTCCAAAGCATTTATAGATAAAGAATGCATATTTCTTGAGCTCTGCCAGCCTTGCATTGAGAATGTCTTTTATAATAATATTGTTGTATCAAACTTCAAAAGTCGATAAAATGAGAAACAGAGATACTGGCTGATATCTGTAATCACTTCAGTATTTTTATGCTGGCCTGTGTGTAACAAGTGGTTTGTTTAATTAATTGAACTAGTTAATGGCTGTCTAGTCTTTTTGACATTGGTGCTGTTGTGTGAATAGGAGATTGGATTGCATTAGAGAGCCCTTCACATGGTGACTAACAAAGGCCACTGCATGAATAGACTGTTTGCAATTCACAACAAGGTAACACTACAAACACTCACAAAGGACATGATAAAATAGATGTGTCTCAATGAGCACTACCCGTTAAATTGCCAATACAGTATAAAATGTTTGCTAAATTAATAATGCTTAATAATTATGCTTAAATAACTGGACAATTAGCCTACTAAGACTGGAGGGAATCTTGTCTTTAGATTGTTCCTCAGGCTACTTTACTGTCAGTAGTTAATATTGCATTATTTATCACATGCCTTACCATTACAAAGCCACGCTCCCTCTTAAGATTCTAAATGTTAGCTTTGCTCCTCCTCGTGCAGTAGTGTTGCTGTAGCCTGTAGTGACGACAGACGGGAGAGAGCTGGCAACACTTGAGTGAGGAAACTGCTTTTCCCTCAGCCGAGGTAAACAGCTCCTGATAAGGCAGCATTTTTTTTCTTTATAGTGGCAGACTGTTCATGAATGCATTAGCCGTGGCCTAAACATCAAACAGTCAAAAACACATTTTAAATAAGGAAATGTAAAAGAAAATGCAAACAGCTACATCAGTGACTGGAAATTCAATTTTCACTCCCTCCTCCGTAACTGACTTCTAATAAAGTTTGGTCTTGTTTTTACTGCTTTAACTTCAGTCTTGCCCACAACTCCTCCGCACGGTTTTGTTTCTCTATTTTTGACACAAATAGTTGCTGGTTGGAAAACTGAGCTTGGATACCGAGGCAGTGGGTAACAGGTTAGTTACTACAAAGCATTACAAACATGTTGATGTGTTCCTCGTTCCTCTGAATGGATAAATCGATTGCCTTCAGTTGTTTTTTTGTTTGTTTTTTTTGCAGTTTAATTATTGTTTTCAAGACCAAAAGCCAATGACCTCATATTTATTTGTCTTGTTAAGTTTTCATATATATATGTATACAATTGTGTACTGTTATTTTTCACAAAGCAGTCCAGTTGTGATTATCCCACATTTTGGACAATTAAAAGAGACGGTGTCAAGTTCATCAATGCCCTTCGTCAGAGTTCTGTCAGTGGCTGGTATTTGAATAATGGTGACTTCATTAAATAAAGTTTGTACTCATTTTCTCTTGCTCATTAACTTCCACTCTCTCATTTAATCTCGTTGCCATTTTGTTTCTGTGTTTTCTCATAAATAGTTATTGGTTGGCCTTGGAAAGTTGTGCTTTTCTTCCCTCGGCAGCAACTAACAGGTATCTAGATTAAAAGAGCCAGGATATTCATCGCCTAATAATATGTTAATCACTGCCTTCAGCTCTGTAACGGCATAACTCGGGGAGATGTTCTCAAAGAAGTAAAGGTCATCGTTGTATCTTTGCAGGTTTCTTGGCAACATTAGCGTTTTTTACATGTCTATCTATTTGCCTCATTAGCATGTGACCCTTTATTCTTTTTGTACCATCTTCAGCGTTGGAATCTTTGGCCTATAGTCGAAGAAGGCTTGGTCTTGTGGGAGAGGCAGATAAGCAGGTTTATGATCTATGCCTTCATGTTACAGTGGCGGAAAACCTCTTATCTCCAACCAATAGTCCCCCAAGGAAACTGAATGCTTTATTACAAGTGCTGCACCTATGCGTCTCTCCTATCTTTCTGCCTATCAACAATGTGGTAATGAGGGCGAGATGGCCAGGATTGGAGGGAATGCATTAGGTATGGTTTGTTAATGTGAAATAGAAGGGTTGTCTGCCTGCCTGTGGTGTTTAACTTAACTCTTTTCAACACAACTTGGGTCAACCGTCTGTGCCGGAGTATGCAGATAAATAGATTAAAGAGTCACAGGTGAAGCTTTCCAAAATGGATTGTTCACACGGCGTCGACCCCTATTATAATGTTGGCACAATACCAGCACACATTTTGGGTTAGTCAGACAGAGATAATATTTATTTAGAAAATTGGAACTTATTCACACTTAATGGGTTCGTCTCACTGTCTCTATTCTCCTTCAGTCTCCTCCTCATCTGTGGCTTTGCCTGAATAGATAATGGAAAGTTCTGTACTGTTCATTTCGCCAGCTGCCGGGTCGTTAAAAAGCTTTAGAAATTAAAAAAAGAAAAATGAGGATTTAACTGAGCCCTCACAAGTTAAATCTCTCTTTGCTGTCTTTACATCTGCCATGAATTGAGTTGAATTTTGTGAGCATTTGTTTGTTAGCTTGTTTGGTTGTTTTTGTTAAACTGTTTACATGATGTGTTTAAAAGTAATGATATGTAATGAAAGTTACAACTGAAAACCAAGTAGAAAAATAAAATGAGAAATTCCCAGTCGGCGTTTTAGTTTTATTGAGAATAGAAACACCCCAGTGTTATGGGTATTCACGATTACAGACACCTGACAACAGTGAAAGAGAGATCACTGTTCCACTACTCTAGTATGTATCCAGTTTTATGAAATCACAGCCAGTCTACGCTCCTTGGTGCTAATAATAGCATTTTTCAGTTTTCCGTGGCAATATTTTCTTTTTGACTTAAAAAAAAACAAAACATTTTTACCAGTCCAAATCAACATTGTAACTCAAATTAACAACAGATAGATATTCTACCATTGGGATGTGGCATTGTGGCTTTGTAAATTGTGCATTTAGCCCTGAACTTCAACATTTCAACCCCTTCAACTCACCTCCTGATCTAAAGCCCTGTACACTGTTGTATGTGTCATAGTACATTTGAGTTCTTTTAGTTGATTCTCTGCCCACCTTTCGTTTTTCTGAGGCAAATCCCTCACTACCCCGGCGGCAGCGTTACAGCTCGTCTATCCGTCCTGCCCTGCCACAGGATATTTACCCGCTCGTCTTCGAAGATGGCTGTGAGGATGGAGCAGCGTGCAGGAAGCACTCAGTCCATCTCATTTGGGTGTCAGCACTCTGTTTCCCAGACGGACACAAAGGAGCGACAAAACCGACAACGTTCAGGGCTTTTAATAAATCAGAATACAGCTTTGTGACAGTGTAATTGCTTTCCCTTTTGCAAAAGCCTAAATTTACCAGCGAGCGGGGATAAGAGCGCACAGGAGGGAGAAAAACAACAGACATGGAGAGCAGGCTTGTACAGTAGATCATTTGTTCAGGGGGAAAAAGAATGAAAATTAATGAAAAGAGAGTTGCTCGTCCTCTAAAGGCAGCCATGCTTGAAATTCACTTTGAAGGAAACTTAATTTGTTGTAAATGGGCAAAAAACATATTAAGATGCGACGCGTAGTGGGCCGCGCTGTGTGTCCTGTGCCTGTCTGTCTCTCCGTATGTCTGTCTGTCTGTCTGTTGGGGTGTGTGCTTATGGCAGATGAGGACGCCATGCTCTGAATAGCTCAGCTGAGAGGAGGGGAACACAGGAGCCTGTTAATAACTCCAGTAACAGCATTCTCTTTCTACATGACTGCTCTCCAGTGCTCCCTCATAGCACATTGCCATACAACTCCAGGACGTGTAGAGCAACTTGTCAAAAGTTACTTGTACGGAATAAAGTTTGCCTCGTTCAGGTGCGTGTTTGAAAGGAGGTGTGTGCAAGACATTGTTTCAATTTGAGATCAAAAGCTGCATGGACTTAATTTCCATTCTTCTTGTGACCATTAGTGGTACTGCAAGAGAAAGGTATATAACACTGCTGTAATTTACTGCACCTGAATAAGAAGATTTTTATTAATTTGCATGGTATTGTAAATTGCAGCTTGCAAAAAATATTTAATTATATAGTCTTTATTTTAGGCATATTAGCAGAAAGCTTAGTTCTCATTTTATGTCAAGCAAAACCTTAGCTCTACTTTTTCTCCTGTCTGTTTGCATTGGTATATTGCATGGCTGGGAGCTAATTCACTGCCTGTAAATTTCTGCAGGGTTAAATGACTTTGAATTCCAGATACAGCGAATTGATCCAAGCCAATCTGTTTAGTGATAAGCTGGAGCCCGGAGCCAGGCGTGACTGACAGATCCAGCTTAAACACAGTGATTCCAGACTGCGCTGCTGCGTTATCCTTCTGCCTACAGTTATATACCTCAGCACTCAACAGTTGTGCATGACGAGAATATGTAATGAACCGCATCAGACTTTGCATGACATGAAGCCCTTGACCCAAACCTGTAGTACGAGCTCTCTTCGACGCTCCAATTGCAGATGCTCTCGAGTGGATGAGAGGCTATGAATGCTTTATGCTCTTACACGCAAAGAGAGTATCTGGAGTCCTCCCCTTATGTTCTTCATGAAGAGCTCAGATTTATATGCCACGGTGCTACACGACTGAGATGAAGCTTTCGGAAATAGGGTGCTTAATTACACCCCAAATTGAAACTGTAATGCAATATCAATGAACTTATGGCTAGGATAAACTTGATCTTTTATACGGTACTTGTAACCCTCTTCAGTCTAGTCCCACTCTCTCCAGTCTAGTGGCTTCTCACCCATCACCAGGCACTGATTCTAACTGGTGCGTCCCCCCAGGCGCAGCCCCTCTGATGCGGGCCAGCAGCTCCGGACGCCCCTCGGGGTTCTGCTGTCCCTTGATAACAAACAGTCCCAGCCAAGCAACCCGCCTCCCTACGCCTACAGACACATTTAGTCCACAAGCAACGTGCTCTTCTCCAAGGCCTAGTACTCGACAAAAGACATTCTTCCATTCTGTCCAGTTTGAATCTGAAGGAAATATGACAGAAAGGGGGAGCGCCATTTTTTGCCCTTTCTCACCTCTCGTCTGGTCGCTCTGCCTGGACAAAGCCGCTTGAATGTGTGTCTGTGTGTGTGTGTCTGTGTGTCTGTATGTGTGTGGGGGGGTAGTTGAACGGCAGCCTAAGTGTGAGAGAGATGGATGCCCCAGTCTGGTGCTCTCTCCTAAGGCGCCATGTCTCCTGCCTCTCCTCCGCCCGCTCGCCGCTCACCTGCATATTGTGATGTAGTGCCTGTGTTGAGCCAGTCGATTGGCTTTAACAGGACTGGGGCACAACGGCCAAATTGAAAGGGATTGCGGCCCGCTCTCCATCAGAGTCATAGCAGAGGGTAGAGCAGGGTCCGCTGGGGTATGAGAAGACATTTTTTCTTGGGTTTCCTTGGTCATAGAGTGGAATAGATCTATTCATCAACATCATAATCAGTTGGACAACTCTCATATCTAGTTTTGGGTTCATTAATCTCATCCTTATTGCTCTCTTTTGCAATAAACTATATGCCATAGTGTCCCAAAACTGATCAGTTAAAAGGAAATCTCGTCTTTCTCGGTTCGGGGATCTGTCAGCTGATTGTAAACTTTTTTTTCCCCCATGCATAAAGTAATATCTGTTTCTGTTCTGTTTTGACCGCTACAGATATATTGTAATAGCAGCTCTATGAGACCGCTGTGTGTTGTCTGTAATTAAACAGCATTTTATTTTACAGCAAAGCCAGTTGTTAGTGTGCTAGTTGTTGTTAGCTTCACTGTGACAATAAACAGAAAGTTGTGAAAAGCGCTTACAAATTCATTGCAGTGAATAATTAGGATTCTCATCCTGAAATAGGTAAGTGAGCGATAAGTTAGGACCACTGCAAACAGTTTCAAACAAAGCTCTGTTGTTTATCATGTTTTTAAGACAGTAAAGATCAGTTGAAACACCTTTAAGGACAACCCGTCTGCCTAAGTCTTTCTTTTATGACAGTACCCATATCAATAACAACAACAACAACTCTAGCCAGCCCTTTGTTTCAAGAGCAATTTTTTTTTCTTTTTTTTTTACATTATCACAAACAAAACAGCTCAAAAACTGATGAAAGGAGATCTTCTCTTTCCTGTTGATACTGATTGCTGATACAGTACTGTATATTTGAACAAAGCAGAGCACAGTACGGTGGCAAAGTGTCAAAAACAAAACAGGACCAGGAAGTGAGGAATGTGCTGTGAGTGCCACACTTAATAAAGTTGTATATACATATATATATATATATATATATATATATATATATATATATATATATATTATATTTTTATATAAGGATTTATATTTTATACTATAAGGATGATTTTTTGGCCCATAGACTTTATTTGGCAGGACAGTGCAATGCACTCGACCACAAGTTGCAAGTTTGCAAGTTTTTATTCATAGATTACTTCAGTTTGTTATTTTAATTTTATTTGTATATGTATTATGCCTCAAAATTAGCATTAGCGTTAGCACTGACCCATAAACACTTCCCTTTTTCCCAAAGTTTTTGTCAAGGAAGAATTCACTTCATTTGTAAAGTCTTTAAACAATTTTTCAGTGACATCCACCTCCAGCTCCCTGTTCACTGCCTGATCTTTAAGTATTTATTAATTATTTGCATGACAAAAACCCCATAGAGATAGAACTGGACGTGAAGTAGTGATGCTAACACTGAGATAGCCTGGTGCTTTTGTGCACAGAACCCATTTCCACAAGACGAGATACGAGATTGGGTCCATGAGGATAAGATGAGATTTTGACATAATTTAAAATAAATTGTACGCTTCAGGCTGACCTTACAGTTTATATTCATAGTATTTTTGCTTAAACTAGCACTGCTTTTTGGAACTTCTTTTTCTCCTCTTCTAAATGCGTAAATCACCAGTGTAACCACCAAACGTTAGATTATTCTAAAAGTGTGCACAATCTTGTGGCAGTTTTAATTTGTGAGATGTTGTTGAATGACATCTCGTCTCATCACTATTACTTTTACAGTTTTGCAATAAAACGCACAACTGTGAATAGTTCAGGCTGCAACTTTTGAGAAGTCTGATTAAATGCCTCAATATAAAAAAACATTAAAAGAATCATTTTCAACATGGCTTATATTTATTAAATACATAAATGATCCAGTAATCAAATGGCCAACCATAAAAAGTGAATAAATAAATGAACCACATCTGACCTTGTACTCTTATGCGACTACTCAAATCTCAAGGGAAGACTGGGCCATTAAAACTGACGCTCTTTAACTTGTACATCAACAGTCAAGTCAGCCAACACGCTCAGCAGTCAGTGTCAGCGATCAGACAGGGCCATAATCCAATTCTGGTTTTTACACGGCGTCATGCCTTTACCTTCGACAGCATGATTGATGCGTATGTAAATGTGTTTTGAGGAGGGCTCTGAGCAGCTATTTAAAGCGGACATTTAGGGCTGCCCTGTCAGAAAACAACAGGGAGAGAGAGACTGGAATACAAAATCAGAACAACTATTGATCCATAAATGAAAGAAGATGGACACTAGACAAGGCATTGTTGTATCTTTGGAGGCTCATGAATTGGCAGCAAGGCGGTTTGACACTTGGGAACGTCCAAAAAAGACCCAAGCAGGAACATGTTAGGCCCTTTTCAAGTGCTATCTCTATTGTGCACTCAAACTCTTGTCCTCTTTTTGCCTTTGCCATTTGGAAAGTGAATAGACAACACTTCTAACACCGAGGTAGAAAACAAATCTCTATTCTGTGCTGAGTGAACATCTCTATCTACACATGCTATTGCAGGCCGTCCCTTGGCTTCAAAGCCTTTCTTTTGAAATGTGGCCACTAAAGTTAAACAACTCCGAGGTAACAATAGGTGACAGTTTCCTCAAATCTTTCCCGCCTGTTTCCACGGCAACCGAGGAAAGAGAGGTGCAAAGGGAAGGAAGCAAGGTGGTAACAAGTCTTGTCACCATCACTCATGCACACATCCACTGTTGTAGGAAGCTATCAGTCACTGCAGTCAAGTGTTTCCGACTTGGACTTAGCATTCAGGCAGTCGGCTGTGGCAGTGGCACCAGTAATTTGTTTGAATGTTGTCAATGAAGCGTCTAAAACAGAAGGCCCAATGCATTTATTTATGATGGACGTCAAGGTCGGATTTAAATGATCTGACAGAATGGATATTTTTAACCTTTCTGACACAAGCATGCATCTTTCAAATATAATTATTTGAGTTGAGCACATATACACCACAATGCTTAATTACTTAAAAAACACATACAGAAAACCTAGAGAGTCACAAGTGAGTGCTCTTGTGACAGTGTAGATAAATAAATGTACAATATTATTCCTGGAAGGGCATTCAGAGAAAACAAATGCAACATCTGCAGATAAAAGAGCTCACATGAAGCAGATGTTTTGCGCTGAAATTCTATGTAACTGAAACAGATCTACTATTGTGTAAAAGGGTGAAGGTGTAAATTGTTAGAACCCATAATAGATTCAGCTTTAGGTTTCACCATAGCTGCTGCATGTCAGCCTTCTCCGCCGCTAAAATAACAAGCTCAAAGTATATGTAACTGTCTCTAACTCATTAAAATACACACAGGAAATGTTCATTACACTCAGCCTTTCAAAATGTGTCTTTTTCCCAGAAATTCACAGATTGAAACTTGAAATAAAGAGCCATGTTATGTGACATTGTTCAAAAGAAAGACGCAGACAAATGAAAAACATCTCCTTTGAAACTGTAGTTGATTTTCTTTTGCTATCAATGGATCTTCCTGGATAGAAAAGAATATATTGATGGGTGAATTTCCATGCTCTCAGCCATTTGAATGCATCAAACAATCAGACACAACCAGACACTAACTTCCACAATTGTGTTTTTGAAAACGGTAATCCAGTGAAGTCAGTTTGAAATAGTCCATCAGTGTTTCCAGGGAGGAGAGTTGGGAGTTGGAGGATAGAGAGGAGAGGGAGCGCTGGATTGATGAAGCGAACCCTCAGTGGACAGGACTGTCGACAGTGCCATGTATCAGCAGGCCCATCATCATGGCTCATTTGACAGTCTGATCATAGCACTTCTGCTCCACGCGGCTGAACGTGACCACCTCACTGTGATGTTTCTGCTTCGTGTCTGCAAACATAGCACAAAGAGAGAGTGAAGCCCATCCCCAAGGAACCGCCATCTGCTGCTGCAGCCCCCTCACTCCTGCTGCAAAACGCTGGTAATTAACAAGTACTATGGCCGTAATGTAAATCTGCTATTTCTGCTCCGCTGTATGTGTGTGTGGGCAGGTTGGGAAAACATCACAGGATCTCTAGCCTTTAATTAGACTGTATTTATGGCAATTACTGCATCTTCTTTGGCGGCAGTGTATAAGACTGAATAATAAATGTCTTGAGCATGAGATGAGTTTAAACTGTGAATACCAACACTGTAGTTTGAATTAGGGCTGTGCAATTAATCGAATTTTTATCGAGAACAAGATTCAGTCGTTTCTCCCTCCATGATATGATGATCTTTTTAATCGAGACGTCTACAGCTGATCTTCTGTCACTAAAAGCATGTGTTTTAGAGAGTTCAGACTTTGGAAAAAGATTGTTTATGTGTATATGTTGAATTGAAAATCGGGATCATATCATCCAGTCTTATTTGAAGTGATTGAAAATATGGCATTCACAATTAATTCAATTTATGTATCTTTCCTAAATTATGTTATGTTATGTTCGCTGCTGATCTTCCTTCTTTCAGCTTCTTTTCAAAAAGGTTCAAGATAAAGAAACACTGAAATATTGTGATCTTCAATATAGTTGCAGATTAAGCCTAGAAAACTTGTCATGTCATGTGTTTGCCTGGTTAAACTTGACCTTGTTCCTTGTGGGTTTTTTATTTTATTTTATCATTGTCCTACTGTCTCACTTCAGGAGTTTGATCACAAATATCTCACTATCCAATTACCAGGTGAAATTGGCTGTTTAATTTTACTGCCCCAACCAAGGAGCTTTCTGAGAGTGATGGCCGCTCGATTATCGCTCTAACTCCTCCTTGGGCAAACTGCTCATCTGAGGAAAACTTTGGATTTTCACATGGAAATAATAAGACAAAAATATTCATCAGGGCTGTTGACGCTGTGATCCATCCACCGTTCGCCTTTTTCAATTCAGCCGACTGCTGGTTTTTCTACCAATATATAATTGTGTAGGAGTAATGAGCTGGAAAACAGGACAGTGAATCAAAAAGTAAGAAGATCAAAGCTTCTATTATAAGACGAAAATAGAGGTCACCGTTGTAAACTTGACTGTTAAAACACAGCAATTCCGAAGCCCTCCTAATTATGGACCACCTCTGTGCTGTCCGTCTTCCCAGTATGCACCACTTCTTCCACATCTGCAATCATCAGGCAATAAAGCACACAATTAAACAAGGCCATTTAGATGTCAAATTGTAACGCACTGTTGTATGACCAATTCAGCCCAGTCCTGGTTAACTAATGTACTGGGGTTAACCATTTTTACTGTCTAATGTTCTGGAAATTAGCACACGGGGGACATGTTTTCAGGTGTAATGAGGGGATTGGGCTGATATTTTAGAGGACAAAAGAACAAGAACAACTTTGTGTTTGTTGAAATGTATTATCTATATAAGAATTTTCACAAATTAATGCATTGTTATAAAAGAGAGTTGTCTGAATTGAGTTTATGAATAACATAAATCAAAATTCCAATCACAAAATTCGACTTGATTTCATTGTGTTGTGTTGTCTTTTTCATATTTAGTGACATTTTGATACTGATAAATAAGTAGTGTGCCTGTCAAATGCATGAGCAAAAAAAAGATTGCTGTGAGATGGGAATCATCCTTTAAATCTCATGTCAAATTAAAAAATGACTGCAGTTGCACACGTTTTCTGGAGGTCTAGAATAACTGTTTTGCTGTGTGGTCAATCCCCCAATCTCATGTTTTTTACTTCTGCTTGAGTGTCTGGTGGATAGATTTCTTGTAAATGAGATAATTTGAACATGACTTTGAGGCTGAGCAAGGGCAGGACAGAGTTAGCAGGTGGGGCAGATAGCATTGATTTGGATCAGGGCTGAGAAAACGGCTTGTTATAAGTGTGTGTATGGGCCTATTAGAACGAGCCAGGGAGCGCTCTGGCTGTCTGCATGACATCAAACTTCCCTCTCTTCCTCAGATCAGAATTACCACCTTAGATGGGAATGAGAATTTTAATTAGAACTCGGGGCTATCTCATCTGGCTGTGTGTATGGAGCTAAAAGACTAATTCCCAGCGCACACGTCGCCACGGCTCCTCCACCCCTACCTTCACCGGCCACTTTGTCCCTTATTTAATAGGCTCTTTGTTATCTACCTACTTGGGTCTGCCAGGTACTTAGAGGCCCACCATAGGAATATTAGGGATTCTGATGAGGCAGGCAGCTGTGTGCGCTCCACGCAGATGGTGCTGGCCGTAATCAGCGCTCTCCAAAGAACGTCTCTCCTATCTCCCCCAAACTTATCCTTTTTATGATTAGAAAACACAGAGCTGCAAATTGTTATGAACAAGACAGATATATTTACTGGCAGGATAAAATACAGTGGCGCCAAACAATTCAGTCACTTTTTCAGGTTGATTCGCCTCTCTGAGTGCACTCTCCCAGATGAGGACATTGGGTGGAAGCATGTGCGGCATTCAAATTTGCCCCGCTCTAAATAGGTATAATATTGTGTGATTGGATTTCGAGAAATGGAGACCTTGTAGAAATGGTGCGCTTTATGTTCAATTTGTTTGTCACAGCGGTCAAGGACACGAGCATAGCCTCATGGGAGAAGCTTGGCCGGTGGACGATCAAATCAACTAGCTACAAAACAAACTAGAAAGATCTGAAAGCAAAACACACTTTACTTTGTGAATTAGCTGTTCTGCATAAAAGTGTGCTGCCTGATCACGTGCTGGCAAAAATGTGTGGTTTGCATTTTTGTGGAGGATTATTCTCATTTCATTTACACCTCATAACCAGAATGCATGCGCTGGCCCGACAGTGCAAATGGAAATAGGGTCTTGAGTGAATGGCATTTATTGTGAGCATGATTTAAACAGGACACCGGGGAGCTTATAGAAATGCATATGATTTTCTTTCCCTATTCATACTGTGAAATGTTCAGGTTTTTATGGAAGAGATAGCATAACATTTGAGTAATGGGGAATTTGACCAAAGTGCCGCACATGCACAAACTAACCCTCTCTGAACATATCATTTCAGAAAGGAATAATATGTGTAAAAACACCAAAAGGTTGATACTCTTATTGCTCTCACTGGCTGATCTACACCTTATGGCAATAGTGGATCTCTTGTGTGACTATAAACTTTTCATGTTCAAAAATGCTTTCTTTACATTTCATTATTAATTCACTCCACATTGGGTGATGGTAAGCGAGCCACAGCTGCCCTGGGACTTCTATACAAGCTCTAAACCATTTTTAATGGGAATTAGCGTTAGCCTTCATTTAACATCATAAACTACAGCTGTTTTTGAAACTCACACCAGAGCCTTGTTAAAAAACATTATGATGTGTTGCACTCTTTTGTGTAGATTGTTACCATTATCAACCACCACTGAAATTAGCATAAATACTAATGATTACGTAATTAACATTTCCTGAACGTTTTTCTGGACAATATTGCTCCAAAAACATTTTGGTTTGTTTCACCAAACACCAGAAACCATGCTTTAATTAGTGCACTTTAGAAAGTGAAAGTTGATGTAATGTGTTGACTGTAGGTTAGTTTTGTTTATTTCTTCAATCATTCAGTTTCAACTTACACAGAACTTATCACAAGACACATTTTCTATACAATAAATGAAAAGCCTTACCCTCTTCCCAAACTCAAATACCAAGAATAATACAGCTCACAACTATCAAGTAAAACAGCAAAATGAGAAACAAGACTTAAAGTGAAGTAACAAGCAGCTATCTACAGATGCCATAAGTAATGTATTTATTTTTGCTACACCATTAAAATTAATGGGATAGAATGTTTGTATCAGTACCAGGGTGCATGCTAAACTGTTCTAAACACATCACCTCTGGTAGAGTCTATAGGATTGAAGCTGTAATTATAGAATGGAAACACGTTTATTTATAGATTTATTTAGTGTACTCTAAAATGTATTTATGTATGTATCTATTTTTTGCTTTCATTCCCGAATTTCCACATGCCCGCAGAAAAATAAAACATACTGTTTGTCCTTCCATGTTAGACTTTATTTGATACATCATCAGGAATTGAACCCACAGCTTCAAGGCTACTGGGCTACGTGTTTTACTAACTACTTTATTTACGCAGGCTATTTGTCGAGAAGAGCACTGTGGTAAGTCTTGTCAGGTGCAGGCTGGGACCTTATCAATGGAGTGGCGCGCTTGGTAATTAGTGTTATAATAACCTCCCTAATTCAACCAGCCCTCTGCCTCTCTCTCTGCTCCTCCATTCACTTCTTAACTCGGACTATTGCCTTTCCTCCATCTCACTGCTATGTCTCTCCCTTTCCCAGGCCTCCTCTGTCCTTCACCCTTGTGGATCTCGAGCTAAATGAGTGAATTTGTTTCATTAGCGTGTGTTGGGGCCAAAGGGAGAGCCGGTAGTGAACAGCTCAGCACCGCTCGGAGGGGTCAATGAGCTGGTTAAAGACTAATGTTTAATACCACACTGTTATGCAGACAGGACCAGGGTTTATCACTTCCCTCGCCCATATAAGGTGACGAGGAACCTGCTCCGTTACATATGCATGGGCTAGTGGTCGCGGCGCTAATGATAATGATTGTACTTTTAATAGCATCAGCTTTAGCAACCAAAGTTGAAAAATCCTAATAGGGCAAATGAAGAACTTTCTGAGTCAGCAGAGTAGACAGAAAGTATAAAAGCAATTTTAGTCCTCATTTCCATGCAACGAGGCAATGAAGTGCTAATATATACATGGTGCTACATATTATTACTTCTATTATTAAAAAAGGGCTATAATGGCAAGCCTCCAGAGCAAGATTTGTGTCTTTTGCTGCCTGTGAAATTGTAGTTGTCAAAGTGTTTTTGTACTGTATAAAACGAACACTACAGCAACAAATAAAACACAAAACAATATAAACACACTGAGTTAATGACTTTTTAATTTATGCATTCACTTAATACAAATTTGTATTTGTATTAAATCTGTATGATCCAAAGGTTCACAGGAGCGTTAAGAGTAAGTTATAAAAGTTGTTTGTCAACATGTTTTATATTGTTGATGAGCAATATATGAACGTCCAAAGGACAGAAGGCCCCACAGTAACATATCTGTTACAGTTTTGTGTTCTTTTGGCATGTTTCCACTTGTTCACTTTGGAGCTGATTGGTACAAGCCGAAAGTTTTATGGTGCTTTCATGACGTGTCGTCTGAACCGTAAATACGAGGTTGCACATGAACACTGCACCAAGTCGTCTGCACAAATCAAAGAGACGGGAATTCTGGATACAGCACAGATGACCCAATGTGTGATGTAGTGGGCGTTTGATTGGTGGAAGGTAAAACAGAGTTAAGCAACTCAAAATATTTTGTCACAAACAGATACAGAGTGTGTTCTCTGCAAAAAAGCAAATGCACAGGTTGGGTGAACAATCTCCGCTCTTGGAGGAATCTCCCATCCCAACTGCCCGACATGCACATGAAAGCAGCATTAAGCAGTCCAGCGGTCTGGCTCGCTTTTAGCGCGAGATGACTGGATAAGAGACAACGCAGACTGAAAGCAAGACAGCAAAAAGCAGATATAAACAGAAAATAAACATTTTCCACCAAACGCTGACTTGCTCTTGTGATGATATTTCCATTGATGGTAACTTAGATGTTGAACCAACAGAATAGAATAGTATATTGCTCTTTGACCAAATGTGCAATGAGCATAAGGGTTATATGCAGAAAAAGCTGATAATAAACTGGAACTTGTTTTCTTTTTGCTCTAGCTTTAGCCACATCTTGCAGCGCCACAAACTGAGAATTACTAAACATCTTTTTGTGAATTGCTGAGATTGGCCTTGTGAAGAAAAAGTGGAATTCAGGTTTTATTTATTAGAAAATGTTTGGCTGACATCAGCTGTCTCTGGCCCCGGAGCCAGGCTCAGAGCATGGACATGCATCCCGCCGTTTAAAGAATCGTGCCAAAGTGCTCCTAAGCGACCCGGTCTGGGTGGCCAGGGCCAGTCGAAATGAGGCTTTTTATTCTGGCAGAACCCCCCAGTTTGTATTTGTGCCTTTAAAAGCACTTTTGTTTGGAGCCTGTTTGTGTTGAACAGAAGTCAGTGGAGAGCGTACAGCTGTCTGTCTGGTCTGTGCTCTGCTGGAGAAGGCCTGGGGAGACGTTCTGGTTTTCTCAAACTCACACAGACGCTTGTGCAACCACTGGAGGGCTTTTTGGCATGTAGCTTTCCTTGTGCAACTGTGTAATGTGATTGGTCCTGACTGATACCCCAAACTGCTTGGTCTGCCCCTCAGAGCTCTCATTAGCCCCTGCCCCTGTCTCCTCACCCAACCTCCAATTTACACGCTAACCCAATTAGCATCTCGTCAATAACGCTCAGCATTTCATTTTGCTGCTTTAATTAACAAATTCAATTTGCTTGAAACTGCTGTGAAAACAAATTAAAAGCACAGCAAATTAAAGGAGCTTGGTTCCAGTGGATATAAGGTGATTACAGATGCATCAAACAACAGTTTTCTTGTTTGCTTTGTCTCGGGAGAGAAATGAGCCTCCAGAGAGCACCAAGACCTTGACTGGGACACTGGTGTAAATCGTACTGTAGATTTGGAACAATGTAGCGCCTTGTGGCCTAAAGACTGGAGGGCAGAGCGGGGAGGAGGTTTGATCGCGCCTCAGGAGTCCTCATCTGTTATTTAACATAAACATTGAACTGAGGTCAACAAGACACCAACCTAATGTGTATTTTCCAAACCAGGATTTTCACACAGTAAATCAACAATTACAACTTTTCTACAAATTACTGAATAACTGTATTGCAACACTGTTACTCTTTTATTTAGTGATATTCAGAATTGAGTTGCTTTCCTAAAATCAAAGGAGTACATGTGGTATTTGATCATGGTCTTTAGGCTTCACACTGCACGTATCAGTAACAAACAAATAAGAAAACACAGCTCTAGTGGTGAGTGTGTGATTTTTTCCTTCCTCTAATCAGTGATAAATAAATACATAACAAACGCTGCAACAGACATGATGCTGTTTTAAGCCTATGTAAATTTTTTTACACTATAATATAATGAAACTCAATGTGAAAGTATTCAAAGTATTCAGAATACTGTCCTCTGATTGGACCGTGTGGAATATATGACCAAATATACTTGAATGCAAGTATTTAGTATTCTGTAACTAAATACATTTTGAATGAATTATTGAATGCATGAAGTTTCTTGGTTGTTCATATTTAGAAAAGAAAAAAATACATTTTCCAAATGTACTGGTTGGACTTAAAAATGTTTGGGCAGAAATAACTTGCTTGGTTCGATCACTACTAACGACAAAACAGAACAAAAACAGCTCTTATGTCCTTGAGCCATATAACCTATACTTTACCTGCACAAATTTGTTTTTGTAACTAATTTCATTTGAGGCTCAAAGTTACTTACAACCAATATGTAATATATTTAAGTTGGATGATAACAACTACATTTCTTCATTTCCTTGTCCATGGTTTGAATGTATATCATTATAATTGTCTGATCTCATGTTCTTCACTTTTTGCTTGCTTTGTTGTCGACTCCTCCTGCTCTGACGCTCATCTGTGATTAGAAGTTGGCCAACAGTGCATCCATCTGCTTAGCACATCCACATCTGGAGAGGGCGGTGGCTGTTGTGACTGGGAGAGGCAGAGGATCTTTCATTTTGAGCGCTTTAATTGCATGTGGGTGTGCGTGTGTCTTTGTGTTTTTGTTTGCTTCCATTGCATCTCTGTCAAACTCACTTTCTCCTCCCTGTCTGTCCTGCGCTAACAGCTAATTATGGTCCCGTTTAATTACCAGTGGTGGCCCGACCCGCACCGCTCTGTTTCCAAATCTGATTGAACCAAGCTATTGCAGTTTCATTTTGTTTCTAATATGTTTGTCACTGTCTGCTTATTTGAAGATGACAGATTTTGAAATGTGTCTTTAAAATGTAAATATTTGATGTTTTGAAGTAGAAAATGGCTACAGATTCAAGAGCAGCACAAACCTTCTGTTGGATCCATAAAGACAATAAACCAATAGTAACATACACGTCTCCTGACCTTCAGCTCCAATTAGACCCAAGAACAGATGCTGAACTTTTCAACTTTACGGCGTGTCTATTGATACTCTCTTCTGCTCTGGTAGGAAGAGAAAGATGGTCCGCTCAATATTCTTCTACAGCATTCTTCCTGACAGAAGCTTTAAAAAGTTCTCAAAAAGAACAAAATACATTCTTAGCGTTTTGTAAACTGTCCCAAATAACGTATTAAAGAGTTACGAGTCTTGATGCGCCCGTCATGGATTGTCCGGTGCTCAGCTGTCAGCAGGAGTCCATCGATTCAGAGGCTTGTGGTAAATACCAGGTCACTTCACCTGCACTCCATCAGTCATGGGTCAATCACAGCCCAATGGGACAGTAATGATAGGACAAAGTCTGGCGTCTGAGCAAACTGTCCTTCACAATGTACTGTTCAGAAATCAAGCATGCTATCAGTGTCTGCAGCCCCTGACCGAGCCCCGCCGTCCAAAAGTGTCATTGATTCTTTGCCATG
Source organism: Rhinogobius similis (assembly GCA_019453435.1). NCBI lineage: Eukaryota > Metazoa > Chordata > Actinopteri > Gobiiformes > Gobiidae > Rhinogobius > Rhinogobius similis. The sequence continues at coordinate 17,129,404 of CM033623.1, read as the reverse complement.
TCATTGAAGATGTGCACGCTGAAAGTGTTAGCAGAGCCTCACTGTCCACAATGGGAGGTTCAAGATATACAACAGAGGAATGGGGCTGCATCATTTTGGAAAGATAGTTGTTTAACAATTTTTTATTTTATTTTATTGTGTTTATTAGTTTCTTGCATGCTCAAAGTGCATTTGGGAGAAAATGCATCATGAGTAGATTTGCAAATATTTGTTTTTTTAATTAGAATACACATTTAGCAAGGTCACATTTTAAACACATACAGTAACAGCAACACAAAAGCTAATAAAAAAATAATACAAACATTACAGAACATGGTAGAAGTCTATATTATCAATCAAATACACGTTTCATGCCACGACAATTCAAAGTGCTTTACAGCCATAAAAATCCTTTAAAATCACAACAAATACATAAATATAAGAAGTCACAAATGATTGCAAATAGTAAAATGCAGATAAAAGTCTCTCAGTCATAAGTACTTCTTAAAGGAATAATAGGAAAAATAAAGGAATAGGAAAAATAGTCTGCATTTTTCATATTGCTGTTAGCCTTTAAACGTACTCTTGAGTGCCTTAAGTTTCTTATTCATTCTATGACTTGTGTGATCAGTCACTGTAAAAATACACTTACTGAGTGCATCCAGCCAGTAGATGGCGCCAGCGCAATATACGATCTAGTGAAGTGAGCGCTGAAAAAACGTTTCAACGCTGATTTGCTGCAGCAGTGATTCAGTGATTTAGTGTTTAGACGACAGAAATGTCCCGGATAGAGGGAGTGCACACGTGTGTTTGACGCTCGGAGGGGGGAGGATTTTTGAATAAACATTCCTCAGAACAGCGTGAATGCAACTGAATGGTTTAAAGCTCAAAAAATTCAAAGTAGCAAAATAATGTGTCCTTTAACAGAGCTGTTTAGACTTGAACACTGCCAGAGAGGCCTGTCCTGTTCCAGGCTCCAGCTCCATCAAAATGAAACACCAAAATCAACATGTTGTTTCTGTTTTTTTGTTTGTTTTTGTTTTTTTGTAAAATTTTTGACGTTTTTTTCCTTAATATTGTTGTTTTTTGTGATTTGGTAAATGCTGCAGACTTAATGTACTTGAGTCCTGCAGGCTTGTGTCCCCTTTAACTAGTTTAAGTGACACTTGGAAGAGCTTTAGTCCTGTGCCTCTGAACCTTGAGTTTGGTCGGTCCGGGATAGAGACACATCACAGATTCCTCGCAGACTCTTAACTGTTCATTTAATTGGCTTGCATGAATATTTAATCACAGCCCGCTTTAATTGAATCATATTTGATTGGTTTTAAGGAAGCGCAGTGTGTGCAGGCATGTCCATGTGGTGCCATGTGCAGATTCATTTAAGAGCGTTTAGGAGGCCTGATCACACTGATGCAGTGTCAGTGCTGTGGTGTTACAGAGTTCTCGGCAGGTGGCCTGAGCTGATCCTCCGCCTCACTCTCACAACCAATGAATCTTTTATTCTTGGTTTGTTGTATTTTTAACCAAGGACTTCTGGTCACGCAACAACGCCTGCCACTTTCTCCTGTGCTTTTCTCATATTCACGTCACACAATGTTAATCCACAACATCGACACAGTACTTTTTGTATGATATATTGATGAATGGTACTTCTGTCTTTTGTTGTTTACTGTTATTTTACTGCCACAAATGCATAGTAATTAGTACCAAAATATAAGAATATAAGAAACAACAACATTTATCTTTCCTTTGTCTACAATAATCCTTCACAAATGTATTATGTCTATACTTTAACAAACACAGAATAAGCTAAAGATTTATGTTCACAATTGCTTTAAATACATGTCTTGGTTCTACATTAATTAATGGAAAGCACTTCAGTTCAGTTGCTGTTCTGTACAAATAAAGTTTGATTCATTGATTGAATACTATTGAGTTTTGAGTATATTGTCAGACTCAGACAATATTATGTCAATCTAACATCAATGTGTTAAAACATGTCTTTAAAAGTATTAGCTTAAGTTTAATTATCAGACAAATGAAATGTCTGTAAAATGAATCACCAATGTTCTGAAATATCACCTTATACCCTCATTTTAAAGTTTAAAACACCTTTTTCATGCTTATCTTTAATAAAATCAAATTAATAACAGTATAAAAACTCTAATCAATATATTAGCATATATTCAAAACACAAATTTGGCATATATGTATCACACCTCTACACTGGGGAAATTACTGTAAGATTTTGTATCATAGCAAGAATGAATCATTTAGATTTTGTTCTACAGCCTTTTTTAAAATATCACTTCCTTAATTTACACCTTCTCACTTTGCAGTTTTATTTTTACAACATGACACCTGGAATCTCTGTATTTCTCAACATGACAGCATTATGTCTCTGATTTTACTGCTCCAGACGGCCACGCCCAAACCTAACCTACAAAAGCTCACCCATTAGCTCATCCTTACCTCACCCTCACGCGCCTCACCGGAGGAACATGACTAAGATCCACCGACGAGGAAATACAGCCGGCCCCCTTTTAGCTCTTCTGTCTCTTCATGTATTATTGGTGCAGTCTGGGCTTCTGCTTTAAAGAGGTGCCTGGGTTGCCCTCAACAATCTCTCTTTTTTTTTTTAATCCTGGAAATTTGATAGGCCTTTTTATATGTGTTTTAGTGGTCACGGGGGACATGGGTGAGATTAGATGCAGATGCTTCCTTCCTGTCTGCAGAGTGACCTCATCAGGAGAGCAGGGGCTAAACCAGCACACACTAATAATTGATGCATCTGTGGAGCAGTAAAGATCAACAGACAAAGGAGGGACTTGGCGTTTTATTAAATGTTTATCGTCTAAACCGCCGTCATATTTTTTTTACTACTTGCTGCTCCACTCACCGTAAATGCAGATGAATCATGGACGGCAACATGATGCAATCTGGTGATAGACTATATTGTGCCAGTTTTGCATTTTATTTCATGCACACTGTTATCTTTCTGAACATTTAGTATGAAGCCGTTATGATGGTTCTCTCTGAGTGCTCCTGACCCTGATGTGTGATGACTTGCATTGGCACTGCTTTGTATTAATACGCTATCAGAAAAGGAGCAAACAAGAGTGTTGGCAGGGCTATTCTATTATCAAGAAGAACAGGGGGAAGGGTTGCCAGGTTTTCAGCGAGAAACAAGCGACCGAGTCTTTGAAAAATAACCCAAAACAAGCGACCCAGCACCACAAATATAAGCCCAAACTAGTGGAACGAAATGTCTGTACTGAATGAGTGCTAATGAGATGTGAATATTATTAATAACATATTTAACATCCTTAACTCCTTTAAATCGTTAACAGCCTGTAATTCAATCATTAGGTAGGGCTGTGTAATTAATTGAATCAAGACCAAGATTCAGTCGTTTCTAATGTTTCTAGTCGTTAATGATATTCTTGGATCTTTGTAATAGAGAGGTCCACATCGTCAGCATGTGGTTTAGAGCAGATTTCAGACTTTGGAGAAAGAAGTTTGACTATTTTGTGTGTTAATTGAGAATTAATAAAAGTCTGTATTGTTTATGTTCAGAAAATTCACTCTGCAGCCATTTTATTTGTCTATAGTATATATATCGAGCTGAAAACCATGATAAATCCTTTGTACATTCACCTTCTACAGTTTGTTCCCGCGGGATGATGTGATCAATCATTTTAGCAAAAAAAAAAAAAAACAGTAAAAAACAAAGAAACAATTGCCATATTGCCCCCAGCACTGTTCATTGGTCTAGTTTTCTCAATTGATAAGACATTGTTTAGGCACTTTTCTTGATACATTTTCCCATTTTCCTAAACTGTTCACACAATTTCGGGGGAAAGACCAAATTCTCAAAACACTGCACTTTTGGCCCAAAATCACACTTTGGTGAAATAATGTGAACTTTGTTGACATAGGACACAGTGCAGTTTGTCTATTCTATGCTGCCGCAGATTTTTCTTTAAGCATATTATATATACTTGTTCTATTTCAATATACATCCTATGGTTAAATTGTGTTTAACAAAGAAATTGTGTAACAACATGTAGAAAAAATTTGAGAATTCATATAAAAAGTTTTCAAAGCCTGTGACCAAGCAGTCAGTTGCTCCGTGTGTGCGTCAGAGCCAGGCGTTAGTTTGTTTAAACCTGAGAGCGGAGCGTGTTTGTGACATTGTGTTGAAACAGTGTTCACGTTCTGCTGTATTGTGTTCACATTTTGCATCATGTGTGCAGTGAATGACAACTGTGTTCAAATGAGCAAGAAGGTGACCAAATTAAAAGCAATGAGTGAGTAAGAGTTTTGGGTCCACACAAGTAATTATGTTCAAGGTTTTGACAAAAGAGTCATGGTTTTGAGAAATGAGTGCAAGGTGTTGGTGGCTTTGTGCAGTCAGTGGAATTTAGTGTCTTATCAATCAAGAAAAACTGTAACACGATACAGAACTACCAAAACACTAAAAATCACCGCTATTTTGATGTAAAATTGCCTCTTGCAGGAAAGCCGCAACTTTTCAAACTCTGGAGACAACTTTCCAAAAAGATAACGGGGAATTAGTCAAACACAGTCCATGTCTACAACATCGACATTATTTATTTGCTATTTTTATTATTTTTAGTAGTGGTTAGGTTTAGGGTTATTCAGTTCACTTGTGCATTGAAATGGTTGATCTTGACCAGTGTATTTATCACACATGAATGCCTCCCTGCTGCGCTCTGTTACAAAATGCCAGTGTAGCGGAAGCATTTAAAGGCTTAAATAGACATTTATTCTTAGTCCAACACTAATAAACAAAGACCATTTGCTCTTTATCATCCAGCTGTGTAAATGAATAGTTCTGCCGTGTCAACTAAACAGACAGTATTTTCTTGTAAAGCTGTTGTTTACATCTTGTTTCTGCTCTCTTATATTTACACACACCATGTAATAATTGCAATGCCCTATTTTGTCTATAATGGGATTCCGCGTTGATAGTCTTCCTGGAACACATCCAACGCATGCACAAAAGTCACAAAACTAGTTGGAAAGTGAGTAAGGCCATGCAATTTTGCCATATTGACTTTAAATTAATTTGGAATGAGCTACAAAATGATGTGTGCGGGGGATTTGAGCCCTCTCCCTCCTCTGCGCCTCCGTCTCTCTCTTCTCTTGGTGATAACAATCAGCAAATATGAAAAGTAAATTCTGGAGGAAATGTTGGCAAATGGGTTTTGGGTAGATTGTGCATGAATATTTAATTTGGTAATAACACAGGGTTTAGGGCATGAGCGCTTTTGGTTTGCTGTCATTGCGCTGACCCCTCCTACTCTGTCTCTTCTGATTAAGACTTAGGCCCGACTCCTGATTGGTTCTGTTAATGACCATATTTATACTGATTAGAAGCGTATGGATTTCTCACAGCGAGGGATGGACTTGTCAGGGCCGTAATATAAGAGCCATTTTTTAGCGTGAACCAAGATGGACTCCGAAGAAGCTCAATCAGGAAAAGAGTTTTACCGAAAGATGCAGCAGTTTGTCTTTTAGTCAGAATGTCAATTTCATATTAGTGTGAAGCAAAAGCACATCTTTCAACCTAATACGGCTAATAAGTTCGAAGATGCTGTTGGGCTGACAAATATCAAAACGTATAGTGAGTGATGCTGCATTCATGCCGTGTCAGAAAGTGGGACAATAAAGCTGCTTTTCTTGTGCCTGGACTTGATCAGACTTGGTTTATCTTTGTGGAGACGCTTTATTTCAGGAGATATCGCTGATTTTCTTGGTATCCTTGTCGATTCTATATACATCGTCTTTATAGTTATCGGTTATTTGCTTGATACATTGTGGTACCACCCTGAGTACTCAAATGTGTCCCCTTGTTTATTCAGTGTCATTTTGAAGTAGTTTATGTGCCTGCATCAATAGAAAATCCAGCGGTCACAAAATGGTTATTGACACAATTTCATGAGATATGATTCATGCTCTGTTTACATTACACATTTATTTGTTACCAGTCATAATCCTTTATTTATTTTGTGTTTTGCGTTGGTCCAAAGGCAGTTTCCTTCATAGATTGTCAGTGAATGCTCTAACAACGGAGCTGCCCAAATTCAACAAATCAGCCTTTTGGTGAGCTGGCTTTGTTACTCCCAAACCGCAGAATCAAATGTAAAAAAACAAAACAAAACATATCATTATTGTTTTTGATACATTTTTTACAAACGCACATAAAACAGAGCTGTAATATGTTTGTGTTGGAGGCTGTGTGGCGTCCCAGTGGCGTGTGTGCGTTGTTTACTGTGGTGTTAAGTGAGTGGGTTCTGGCTGGGCAGACAGTGACAGCTGCAGCGGCCTCACCTCTGGCTCCCTGCTGCTTCCTTGTTTATTGACCTAATAACACGTAAACTGGCAGGTCCGCTCCCCACTCACCCGCGGGACACATCTGTGGAATCAGGGCCACTCCGCTTTTTGCAAATAATAATTTAACCCTTGCTGTGTCGGAGCGGCAGGGCATGAGGTCGTTCTAATTAATTATCTCCAACACATACGGCGGCCAAAGAACATTGTACTGGAGCCGCTGCACAAATACTCAAATAAAGAAAGGATATTTTAGGCATTTTTGTTTATTTCTGGGCATTTTTTATTCATACAATCAACAAGTTCTATTTTACCCTTGTTTTAAAATGACCACTGTTCTCGGTGAATCAGTTTTTGATCATTTTTAAAGCATTTCGTCACGACACAAACCAAGTGTGTGTTTTTCCCTCTTAACTACTTTGGGATTTTTCCTCACTCTTTTTAATGTGCCATGACTGAAATTAACTGTCACGCTATTGTTTTCCCATGATTCTTTGTGAACAATTTCCCTAATCAGACAAAAACTGGCATCCCTCTCTGTACATTTTCTTAACAGTGGAAGTACACAGTTGTGTTAAGTAAAAGTGTAAAAGTATCACATCACATCTTGAGTAAATGTTTTGAAGAACTTGTTTAGTATTTCATACAGATTTGGAACTGTTAAAGTGTTAAATGTGGTGATTTTGATTTAAAAAAAATAGTCGTTCTGATTTTTGGTCAACAAAGATCATTTCGAATCAATTTCTTTAATTGTGTTGTTAATTTTATTTTGTCTGCTCAAAGTTAGGGTTCCAACTCAACGACTTTACACAAAATGTAACCATGGACGTGCTAAAAATAACCCCTCAAACCAAATGAAATGTCCTTTTTCCTTCTCAGTTCAGTTAAAAATGTGGAGTAGAAAGTACAGATACCTGCTCTCAAATGTAGTGAAGTAAAAGTAAAAAGCACCCAGAAGTTTCTTAAGTAAAGTACAACAAACAAAATGCTTTGTCAATTGTATTAGTTATCAGCATTTGCACTGTTTAACATAAGGGGCATTCATCTAAAACAGCAGAAATGAAAATCTACAAGAATCTAAAATTCTAAAATCTAAAAATACAAGCATTTTAACTATACTTTTACTATCCATCATATCTATCCACACACAAGCGTTTGACTCACATACATCAATCATATGCTATTCCTCTGCATGTTTCATCCCAACAGCGCGGCCGGTGCTGAGGCCAGGCCGGCTCCACTGGGGGTGTGATCCCTTGCTCTTGGCTCTGTTTGATAAAGATTAATTCAATCCTATTTTCTGCCCTGAAATGCTTTTGCTAATGTAATTCTCAGTGTGGCGGATTCCCCTGCTCCTCTGTCTGTGTGCCTCCTAAGGAAACATAAGCACCTTAGCCATGTTAAGGACCGGCGGCAGGAGGAGAGAGCACAGCTAGTGTCTTGTAATTCTCCTGCACAGATTCATTATGGAGCGCCACGGCAGGGTGACGACAAACACATTTTCTTCTTTGCTTTAAACACCTAATTATCTGTCATTTCATGTGATCAGTACTAACAGTGAGAAAACAATACATTTTATATGTCCAATCATTCACCTATGCAGTCTTTGTACTTCACCTGGGAGCCTTGTATTAGCTGCAGTTTACAGTTGATCCAGTAGAGGGTGCTGTGCAATCCTATAACTATGTACAAGCGGTTTGTTTTTATGGAGGCTTCTTAAACTTTGAATAACACTGTATGTTTTATTTCATCCACACAATATTTTGTTTATTTATTGTGTTTTTTAACACAATATTAAATTAGTTTAACAGTAGTAAAAAGCAGTAAATACAGTGAATATTTTAAGAAGACACAGCAACATTTGGTTGCTGTGTCTTTATTGTCTTTAATTGAGCAGAAAAAGCGTTTCAAAGATTAAAAGGTTGTTTGAGCAAATTAAGATTCATTATTTAATTTTAATTTATTTAACCAGGAAAGTCCCATTGTGATTAGGAAATCTCTTTTACAAGGGAGTCCTGGCCCAGAGGTATCAACAACACAACCCTTAGACAAAACATTTCATATAAAACAGAGCATAAAATCGTTAGGGATTGCATTTCCAGGTCTTTTATTAGTAATAATACAGTATGTTTATTAGTATAACATTTGCATGTTTACTATTTGTAGATTGTTCAGAGTTTGCAATACTTTCTTTTCAGAATGAGGAAAAAAATAGGACCTTTGCCATTGCAATGAACAATTTAAAACAAAATAATAACTCTTTGAATGGGGAAAAGTTCTCAAAATATTGCATTTAACAGCAAGCTGGAACCCATGAATAACTTGCCCACAAAGTATTCAATCAAAAGGTTTTCAGTGTTCCAGTTTAAGTTGTTATCACTGGGAAAATATCATGTCTTTTGTGACAGACTTTTTCATTTGAATGCCGTGTGCAGGTGGTCTAAGCTCCAGTAGCAGTGGTTGCAGTTGCTCTGGGGGTGTAAATGTCTGCCACGGTTATTGATCACTGCTGTTGCCCCTCGTGTGAGTGAGAGTCAGCAGTCTGTGGAGGAGCCAGAGCGCCGCAGTCCCGAGCTGGGCGTGGGCCTGTAAATCTCCCGCTTCTATACATACACTATATAGGTCTAACTACGCGCCGGTGAAATGGCTGAGTGCGTGCGGTGCTGTCACAGTGACCCTGCTGACATGATCACCGCTCGCTCCCCAAACACCACCGCACTACTTTTACTTCAAGGCTGGAATGGACGCAGTTAGGATCGTGTTCTGTGAGAGATGACCTCCCCTCTTCACTTTTCACACAAGCATCATTTATAGTCTGAGCGCTTGAATGAAATTTGTCTCTCTCCTCATCCTTGTTGTACACAGCTGCATCAGCACTTTATGCTCTCAGACTCCATCATTTTGTGCTGTGTTTTGTTTGCAACTATGGTATGTTTTTATAAATTCTTCTCAACAAAAACAGAACAGCTCGCCTCTTTTAATCCAACGTGAACCTACTTTTTCTCAAGTCTTACCTTTTACCTTTACAGATTGTAGACATGTTTCTTTTAAATATTAGCTAGAGGCAGTAGTGGAAAGTAACAAACTACAATAGTTAAAGTTTAGTAACATGTTTTAGGTATCTGTACTTTACTTAAGCAGGTTTTGCAGTGGACGCTTTTTACTTTTACTACATTTAAGACCAAGTACTTTTTACTCCACTTCCTTTTTTAACTGGAAAAAAGATATTTTCATATAGTTTTGATTAGGGTTTTTTTTTTTAGCATATTCATGTGTAAAGGTTTTGAATTCAAGCCCAAGCTTTGAGCAAACAAAAATATACACTTCAAATGTACTAGAAAACATAAGAAATTGATTTGAATTGACCTTTGTGGATGAAAGATCAACACAATTTGTTATCAAAATCACCATGTTTAACACTTAACACAACAGTTCTCAAAATATGTGTGAAATACTTTTACTTTTTACTGTTAAAGTGCATTTTTTAAAATGTTTTTCAAAACTGAGTACTTCCTCCATCACTGGTCCATCGATATGGCTTTCCTAAGGTCAAAACATATCTATCACTGTTCTTAAACGATATTCCATATTTAATCTTCTTATTTTTAGCCAAATTATAAAATTCATTTAAATCAGGTTTGTGATTATGTCTAATATCTCTTTAATATCTCAATAAGCATCCGTGACAATTATTTTAGAAGCCCCTTTTTACTGTTACTGCTTAGAATTTGTCCTCTTACCCACTCACTGTTTTTATTTCAAATACCCTATCTACAGTCTTTTTCCACTGAAAATGTAGACATTGATTGCGTCTTATATTATTAAATATTAAAAGAATCATATCACAACCAATCAGACCTCCTCTCCACTGCCACTGTATGCAAAGACACAAGGACTCCAAAATACTGCTGAGAGTCACTTTGCCAATTCCTCGTTGCCACCAGTTAGTTCCACGCTTGAATATTAATGACGTCTGCTCCTAAAAGCTTAGACTGTGACCTCGCCTCTCTCGCACTCAGACACACGCACACACACACTCTCACACACATGTTGGGTTTCTATGCACGAACGGAGCAGGAGACCCTTCATCCTCCCCTCTCCCGGATGTGAAGATGTTTCCTGAGGGACTGAGAGATGAGGAGCACTGAGGTGTTGATTACGGCGCTGCTTGGAAAGAGTGAGAGGAGAGGGAGAGGGTTAAAGAGAGGGGCGAGCCAGCACCTCTCTTGCACCTCTCTGCAGCTGTAGGAGACATCGAGTGTAAAATTGCACGGTCCTTTCAAACACACTCCATCACACCTGCACTCACAAGTGTCGGGGAATTTCTTCAAAAACATAATCACACGAGCTTCTATATGGACCACACTGAATACAATACATTCTCAGTGGAGATTTGAGATATGCTTTGATCTGATTAAGTGTGTCTATCCCAGGATGGACCAAGCAGATTGACCTTTTAACATGCTACCTGTTTGTCCCTCCTGTAGCGTGCATTTTCCCCTCTGATGTTCAGATTTTATCCCTCTGCAAATAGATGCTGTAACACTCTTTGCACCTCCATAAGAAGAAGAACATGTATGTCACACCTCAAAGCCAGGAATACACTTGCCTCATGTATGAAAAATCTCACAAGAAATAATAGACGGATGACTCACAAAGTGCAAGATGTTTGAAACCTGCAAAACATATTATTTTAAAAGGTTTGTTTTTACAGTTACTTAGAACTTAATGTGCATTCTGTCTTTTCTACAGTGCATACCTTTCATTTGAACTTAGTCATTGTGAATGAAAGTGTAAATTTCTGTTTGTTCAGTAATGTGGTTACAACTTGTTTTACGGTGATGAAAACCAATCCTTCAATCCTTTATCCACTTATACACAAGCAATGGAAGCAAGGTGGGGAAGTGTCTTGACTAATGATACTCCAGCACTTTGATGCAGCAGCAAGATGTTAGTTGAAAGTAGAAATCAAATTGCAAATCTTCTCGCACCAGACGATTAACTCTGGTGTGTTAAAGTTAAAAGTCATTTTTTTTGTCATGGACTAGCGGATGCCTGACACAATGTGTCTTCGTCAGGGCATTTGTCAAATGAACCGGGTGTGCCTCCTATTGAGGAGGTGAACAAAATGATGTGACCATTGCCTCACCAAAATCTGTTGCTTCACCACCTTTTACATTCAAAGGGTATGTGTTCAGCTATCAACTCAGTCTGTCAGTCTGCCCCAGGGCAGTAGTTGCTACAATAGTGGTTTACCACCACAGAGTGTGGAGTGAATGAATAATACAATGTGAAGCGTCTTTGAGTGTCAAGAAATTGCTATAAGTAGTATATGTTTTAATACCATTATAACTATATTCTCAAGTTATCGATCTGATCTTTGAACCAGTGTGTCAAGATTCATTTTTGTGAACCCTGTACAGCATTCACTTTATCTGCTTTTTAAAGCAACATTTTTGTTTTTCTTTATGTCTTGCAGCAACAGCGACGTCTAGACTTGTTGACCATCACCAACACAGGTAAGTCCTGAAAATCATCTGAAGACTAACCACAGCCAACTGACAAAACGCACCTTTATTTTCAACACAGTTAACATGGTACATTCTATGTTAAACATAAACACATCATGTAGTTGTGTCTGTTGAGTTACGGTTTGTTTTACCTTTTTACCACATTTATGCACAGACATGTTGCAGATGTACCAGAACTATTTTGTAATGTATTGAAAATGCAAAGATAATCACACACAGCATATACACACACAGTGTCCAAGTATCCACAGAGCTTTGAACAGAAAAAAAAAAACAATATAAAGGTTTTCTTTCTACTGCTCTATGACTTGACTTTAGATGTGTCTCATTTTGAATTAATCCAACATGGCATTATTGTTTTGGGATATTTTTTGTTTACCAATAGGGTGGTGGTTCTGTCTTTCTTATGGGTAACAGTATGGGTTGCCAGTTAGCCTTTTGCAGTTTTGCGTTTTAATCTTCTTTCACTGTGTTTGACATGCATGTGCGCTTTTCTGAATTGTGTCCAATCTGCACCTTCTATATTACATTTGCACTACCAACACAGATGGTGCTTGACTCATAACTTTGACTAGATGTGGAAACAAATCACAAAGTAGTTTCACGATGGGACCAAAATCCACAGCTGTGTGAGGCAAAGATCCACCGAGACATAGTGCCAAGAGAAAAGGCAGAAAAATGCAGAGGAAAAACAGATGGGGACGGCAAGGAGGATACCAAGACCCATATGTGTAAAGTATCTGGATGATTTAATGTGCTTTGATTAGAATAATGCATATGTGAGACTGGTGCAGACCGGGTTAATTTAACAGGTTTAATCTGCAGCTGTTGTTTAGACTCGGTAGCTCTGAAAGTCGCCCCCGGACTTCAGAACCCGACAGAGGGCACGTGGGACAGAGGTGTGGGCAGAGGGTGGGGGCAGGTATGGCAGAATCTTGGACCAAGGAATCACAGATGGAAACATCTGTGGAGCTTTTTCACACAGCACTGTAGACAAGTTTGAATATCATCGTCCAAGAGCTTTTCCATTTCAATTTAATCATAGTGACGCAACCTTTGGTGCAATGTAAAAGTGCACTGTAACTATTCTGATGAAAGGCTATAATTGATTTGCCCGGAATGTTCCACAGTGTGGCATTAAAAATATTTGTCTTGTCTTTATTAATTTACTGGCATTTTATTGCTCAAAAATGCATTTTAAAACATCCAGTCTCAAACTATGAGTGGGATCTCCTCTCCACAGATCTGACCTAGACCCTGGCCTGGTGATGAAGATTGATACATTTAATATCATAAAACATTCCCTCCATCACCTGAAAAGTTATATACAGTGCACATCATTGTCTCAACTTTTGAGGCATGTTTGTTGCATGACTCCACTGTTGTCCGTGTGGCATTAAGCACCATGGACAGTTCCCATTTCGATTGGACACTCATTCACTTGTAAATGTATCTGTTCTTCTAGCACAAGCATTGCTGGAATAGTCCCAGGGTCAAACTCATACTCTCATACGCCACTATTTGAACCATGGCACAGCTCCATTTCTTTTTGGCTGTCAAGTATTTGTTCATTGTCCATTTTAATAATTGGGTTATGAAACTGTATGTAAAAGTTACATTTAAAAGGAGAATGTTGTCAAGTGGAGTAGATCATTCAGAAACCAGTCAGCATAACTTAACAAGATGTGAAATTAATACAATTGTATCAGAGCCTGAACTTCAGCATATGGAAAGTAGGGCTGCAGTCGACAACAGAAGAAATTCTTGGTTGACTAAAGACTTGCCCTGTACATTGATTAGTCGACTAAAAGGGGGTGCGGCGCTGGCAAAACCTCTCAAGATTATTAGGATCTTAGGTAACTCTCTTCATTTTTTCTCCATCCTGCTGTGGTCCGTATAAATCAGTTTATACCAAATGAAATAATTAAATTGGTTTATTTATTTAAAAATATTGGTTGACTAAGATACCATCAAGTAAACGACTAAAAGACTAAAGGCCTGTAGCCCTAATGGTATACTCCTCAGCTATACTTTGTTAATGCTGGCTCTAACAGAAAAGTAACACTTGCATATTTGCATTATGTTGAATCCAATTTGTGTTTAACAACTTTTAATCAAATGTACCACCGAGATAAATGTATACCTCTTTAAAAATGACAGAACTGATAACTACTGAGGAAAATGCTTAAATTGTGTTGCAAAATTTCCCCAATGTGATAATGAGATGTTCTGCGAATGACACCGCCTTAACAGTTCCTCCAATCTCCCGCTGAGAGGCCCGGCTCCTGTGACCGGCGCAGAACTCACTGTGCCGTGGTAAATGATCGCGGGTCATTTGTCTGCCTGTTGTTACCTGTGGCCTTGAAGCGAAGTCTATTAGAATCTTAACCTGGCAGACATATTTCATCGAGCCCTGCCGCATATTACTATTCACAGTGGGCGAGTGGACATGCACGCACCCGGCGAAGCACTGAAGGTTATTATGATGGCTGTATGAATGAGCCAGATCATTAGGGCAGATAGGGAAACTAACAGGACACGCTCTCCTTTCTGTGTTAAAGGACTCACTGCCTCTTTGCTCTCTCTCGCTTTTATATTTCTGTTTATTTATGATTAAAACCCCTTCTCTTATCGTCTCCTTTTATTGTCCTTCTGCGTTCCACTCTTTCTCCATCCGTCGCTGTGCTGTGGCTGGACGAGCATGGCCAATCGCAGGCTGTGAGTGCGCTAATAGGCTGGAGTAACTGGCTGTGTGTGAGCGGGAATGATTTGATGAGGATTGTGCCCGCTCTGCTCCACTGGCCTCTGTTGCTATTCATTAGCCACAATAAATAATGATCAGCTCTCGTGTTCTCACACACTCATCCCATCTCTTCACTTAGTTCTGTTACGCTGAGGAACATATTGCATAAATATTTGTTTACCTTTGTATGCTCTTCTGATTAAGAATTACTCTATTTTACTTATATTTAAGTTACCTATTAGAACTTTAGGCTGCCATATATTGTACTGTAGTGGTCCAAAAATGACCGAAAAGTATGCGTAAGAGAACTGATTTATAATTTGAAGTTAAAGTGTAGCCAATTTTTTTTGTATTTAGTAAAGTTAAATCTGTTTGTCCCAGTACAGATATATTGTAAAAGCATCTATTCGGGTCAGAATTAAAACACTGCGCATCTATTTATGGAGCGTTTTATTCTCCGTGAAGGTGGAAGTTAATGTTTGTTAGCTTTACCGTGACAGCAAAACTCGCCCTGGGCTCAGAAAGTTGAGAAAAGTTTGTTGAATATTTAGGATAGTATATTTGGAACGTTCATTCTGTCTTCTTGTTATTATTAACTTGTGAGATTCTTCTAATTAGACAGCAGTAAATAGCCGTAAGCTCATTTACCTTACATGTTTCGGTGGGAGGACCTCTGACGAAAGTGGAAGTCCTCCCACGAAACATGTAAGGTAAATGAGCTTATAGCCATGTACTGTCTAATTAGAAAAATCTCACAAATCTCACAAAAAAATTAGGATAGTAGGAATTCATTAGGTAAGTGAGAAATACATGTGGACTGCTGTAAAATTGAATTCATGTTTTAAGAAAGTAAAAATCATATACAGTGACTTTAATGTAATTGACCAAAGTTCAAACAATATTTGATAAATCTGATATTTTCAATCAATACACCATAAAAATAAGAAAAATTTAATCATATCGGAAGGAGTGGTGCAAGTGGTGAATCTTCAAATCACAATACTGTCAAGATAAAGCTTTTTCACAATGAGTAACCACAATTTCTGTTCAGAAAAATGACTCCACTTAAAGCTGGTACCTGATTTTTCAAACTTCAAAAGGCAGAAGTAGGTATATAAATCTAACTCATCCCCATCTCACACAAACCCTTTGAATCCACATGCGTTCATATTCAGACAAGTGCGCAGCTTTAGAACAGCTTTTTCAGACGAAAAGGAAACTGCAGAGGACCATCCAAGCTCAGCCAATCGGAGCACTCCTTTCAGCTCTCACTGGTTACCTGGGTACCTTACTTGGTTGAGAAATAAAATACTTTATTAGTACATGCAGACAGTGTGCAGTGGTCTCATTTTGTCACAGAGTGTTTCTTTTACAATATACTCTTTACGGGAAAACACAAGATTCACTCAAAAAAAAAAGATTGCCCAGCTTTAAGTATATACTGTAACTGCACCTCTTGACCCATGTTACTCCTTCTTGATATCTCTTTCCTAAACCAACATATTCCCTAATACTTTTCCTTGCATGTGTGACAATATGTTCCTAACTCTCTCCCCAGCCTCTTTTTCTTCGGCCCACACAGCCGCCCCTCTCGAGCTCTTCGCCGTCCTCTTTAATTGGACACTTGAGCGGCGCATGCTGCATCTGGCTGCTGTAGAACACACAGCCTGACATTTCAGACTGCTGACCTTTGCAGACCCTCCACAACTAAATAATGATTAGTGTTGGCAACTGTTCCTCCATCAGGTACACAGTGGTGCCACAAAAACACCTGAACTGGGGGCTTTGTCGGCACCATGAGAAAATAGAGCGCAGAGCATTGTTTTATTGCTTATTGATTTCATTGTTCCATATCTGCAGTCAGCTCTCAATAATGTGGGGTTGTACATTAACAGAGCTTGCTACTGTTTAGATTCTCCATTGCCCTTATAGGCGCTTCATGGAGGGAAAAAGGTCAATAATATTCATGAGATCAGGGCACACTGTACATAAGGGGAACCTTTAATACCAACATTATATACATGTTACTTTATTAAATCTTCTACATCCTATGTTTCCTCATAGTATTTGTTGTAGCATTTTCACGTCACATGGATCTCTCACTTACCTAAAGCAGTACCAGCATCCTAAATATTTACCTTAATGAATTTATAGTTTTGTGTTGTATATAATGTAAATGTACAATTGCTGGCATTTTAACATCTTGCCTGCTGGGACTACAGTTGGAACCTATCTTAAATAGCTAATACTGGCACAGTTACAATGTTTATTAATGTGCATTGTCCCAGTTCAAATAAACTAATAAATAAATAAGCACTGTTCACAACTCTCTGGGCCCAGAGCAAGTTTTGCTGCCACTGTAATGCCAACAAACATTTTGCCAACAGCGCACTTCCTGCTTCACGGAAAATAAAACACTCTATTCACCTTATTCCGCCCCGCCCACTTTTGCCGCTTTTTGCCACAGATACGCATTTTGTTGTAAACGCACTTCCGTTTGACGAGAACTCCGTTAAAGCTAATGACGAACGAGGGAAAAGTCGCTAAAATGTTACATAAAGTAGGTTGATTTGTGTAAAATGTTTAATGAACACGAGCAACAACAAGTCAACACTGCACCCATTTCCTGGTCAGTCTGAAAATGGCTTTTTAGTCCGTGTAGAACTTATTTTCTGTTGAGCTCGTCTGCTCCATGTAAACTAATACAACGGAAACAAGACGGCGGCGCGTACGGCAACTTCCGTAATAAGGTGAATAATTTGTCATAATAATTCCTGCATTGACTTATCGTTCAATAAATTATAATTAAAACAATATTTTTCCTGGGTCAGTCTTTATCATTTCTTTTTTTTACAATATTGTACATTTAGAATCTTTTTGGGGGGATTATCTTACTCCAATTTCTTTGTCAGTGACATAAATAATTTTCTCTGCTATTGTTCATCATCTGCATTTTCTTCAGCAATAGAATGCACTTCATAATATGTTATCATGACAGGCCTTTATTTGACTCTGGAATGAGAACAGGAGCGTAGCCTTCTCTTGCCCTGTACAACATACATACAGACCTGCCTGATGGAAGTCTCTGGGTGGCTCTAAACCTGTGTGCGCCATTGGCTCGGGCTCTGGGGATGGATTTCACTGCAGACTTTGCAAACACAAGGAGAGACGTATGAAGTCAGACAGAGACAAACATTATTTCAAAGTGATTAACAGACTTTTGCAGAAATGGGCAGCTGAGAAAACAACACTCCTTATTATTGTCATTTGCCATATTCGTTCTTTGTCAATCTGCACATTTTATCTCTTCATGACTAGCACTTCCATTTAAAGTTGTTTGAAAGGTGGAAAGGTTGTTATCAAATGTTTTATTTTTTTAAAGGTTTTTCTGCCGTAAACAAATGCACAGACTAGATTACTTGTTAAGCACCCCCCCCCACACACACACACCCACATATATATATATATATATATATATATATATATATATATATATATATATATATATATATATATATATATATATCAGCATATATAGATATAATATATATATATATATATATATATATATATATATATATATATATATATATATATATATATATATATATATATATATATAAAACAATATGTTGTAATATTTGCACCTCAAAAACATAAGAGGAGCTGTCATTTCTTTCAACCACACATTTTAGAAATTCTTTATTGTAGAATGTCTCCCCAGTTTCAACACTGTCATGTGTAGGACCTGAAACAAGTTAATCCATTAATAGCAACTGATGTATTAAAAAATTGTCAACCAATTTGATAATCGAATATTTGTTTTTGAACTATACACAACCTCCAAACGTCATGTGTTATGTGCTTAGCGAGAATGTTTTATCATTTTACTCTGTGAAGATGTTGTCAAGCAGCATTTCTTTAGCTTCCTCGTGGTTAAATAGTGTAAAAATCTCAATTTCATTATTTCGCATTTTAAAGAGAATAACCGCCACTAAATGATTACCAAATTATTATTTTTTTGCAGTCGTGCTCTTTAGTTTCAAAAGAGTTTTATACGTATGTAAATGTATGTTTATGTACACTATATTTCAAGGCATAAAACATATTAACCCTATTTTAAAATACCTGGAGGAAGAAAGCATACTATAGGTTATTTGGGAAAATAAGAATATAAACAAGACAGGACAAGACAAGGGGTAAGGAAAGATAATATTATATAGATAAATAAATCCGTCATCCAATCACTCAGACGTGTGCGTCTATGTGTTTGCCTGTAGCTTTCTCTCTGTCAAGGCTATAATACTAATATACAGAGTAAATATTTCCTGTGTTGCAAATGCAGTAATTTCACGGAGTGCACACACAGGCAGCCATGTGTTTCATGTTTTCATGCATAAAGAGCAGTGAGCGTGTGTGTGCGTGTGTTAAACTCAGAGGACAGTAAATGACAACAGAGACGCCGACAGCCTCTCTTCTTCCTCCCTCTAAAAGCGCGCTGTGACGGCGGCGGTAAACAGCGCTGAACAGGCTGTGGGCTCTGAGATTATTTCTTTGTCAGAGCCACAGCCACCAGTGTTGCCGAGCACTGCTGTGGAGCAAATCCTCCTAGAGAGGACTGATTGGATTTTTGTTCCAGGGAGCCTTTTGTGTTAGCAGCATAGGGACTAGATAATAGAGGCTGATGCCACTCTGTGTCTGTGTTGTGGTGGCTGGATTGAGTTTTTAGACTCTGTGTGGTGTGTGTGTAAAAGAGAGTACTCACACGAGGCTGTGGTCAAACTCACCTCCTAACTGCTCTATAGGATTGTCACTGTATAGACCTCATCTACTGGAGATATAGCCTATTCTCCCAGTGGCTTATGTGCGAATTCAGGCTTTTACACACTACTGCTCTGTGGGTGCTGCTTATGCAGTGGTGGTAAAACTACTACGGATGGTACCCAGGCTGCAGGTTCAGTATTTGTTGTATTTACTGACAAATCTATTAATGCTTTTGTTCTCCTTTAGGTTAATCCTTATTTATGCATGGTTTTAGGGCTAATATGGTTTAGATCTGGTGTTACTCGGAAAGTCAAATTTTATCGCATGTGGTACTCAAGTATGATCATTTTTTAATTTTGAAAACTATTGAATGATATCTACAAAAATGTGAGAATTATAATTTGATATGTACAAGCGGTGGTCTGCTGGTTACGCTGTATATGATGTGCATTGGTGATTTATTTAGTGTTATCATCGTTAATGTGAATATTTTATACATTTTAAATAGTTGATATGTACAGTGTGAAGTCAATGTCAGAGAGTGCCAGGAGATACTCACTCCCACAGTGAAGGTTAGTACAGCCTTATCTCGGCCCTTTGTCAGAAGGACACGCTGAGCACATGTGCCCAGAGGCGATGCATGTATAGGTTAAAAATGTACACATTATTGCGCTCCATAGGGAACAGACACTTTTAATTGGTTTTGCTGAACTGCAGGTTTAGCCTTCAGGTTTAAGTGCAAAAGCAACCCTAAGTGTCTCAGGTTTGTGCTGTGCTGTGTAACTTTGTAGTGACCTCTGTCGGACAGGCTGAAATATTTCTACACAAAACAACACAAAAATACATCACACACAGCATGTCTAAACCCACCCATCTTAAAAAACATGTTTGACTGAGAATTTGGTTGTTATCTCATTTTAGTATTCACTGTCTTACAATGATGAAGTAGCATGACTATGAAGTCTTATATCGAGTATTTCTTAAAGGCTTCATATTTAACATGAAAATCTTTTGTATGACTGGGATGTTACAGCAAAATGTTCCTAGATAATTGATAAGCCGCAGTAGTTAGCTGAGATATTTCTTAAAATGTGGTTTCCATAGCTCTTTTTGTGCAGAATCCTGTCCGTGTGTTTACTTGACAGCGCAGGATTTTGCACCTGTCTGGTGTCCGGGTGCGACTGCAGCTCAGTGCAAACAGGGTTGACTTTTGTCAGGCCGCTTGTCCTGGCCTGGCTGCTCCGACCTGATTCATCCTGACTGTTTCTTCTCCTCAGACTTGAATGTGTCTCACAGTCAGAGGTGCACTGCGTTTACCACCATCACCTCAGATCATGTCCAGATTTCGACAGGACGCAGAATTGCATGACAAGACATACTCTTCAGCTGTCAATGTTTGTTTGGACTAGCAAAAATATCCTTTCTGAAAGACATTTTTTACTTTTCGTACTCTAACTTAAATATATCAGGATCTCACTGGTTAATTTTAATTTTAATATAATGAATGTTCACAAGCAATGATAGGGTAATTTAGATTTTTTTTTTTTTTTTCACCATTGTGAGGTCGTAAGGAGGGTTCTGCCAGGCTGACATATACCATCAAGTTTCCAAAGCTAACCTCTGAACTATAATGTAAATTCAAATCATGTATTATTTACATTAAGAAAGAATAACTGTTAATGTTCCCATATGTAGCCCCTTACTTTTTAGCATATGTTTTGTAGAAAAAGCATTAAGCACTATAGAATCTGATATTGCACTGAGGCTGTGTGCTTGTGCCGACAGGGGCAGCTGTGCCAGCATGCTGTATTAGGCTTCAAATCAATCTCAGCCTCTTCCAAGTGAGCACTAAACGATTGTGCGGAGCGATTTGAGACTGGTGACCTTGCTCGTCCTTGACTACAATGTGCGGTGTGAGGGTTGCTGTTTTTCTTGTCTGGCTGGTCAGTGGTTAAGTAAAGGCTTCAAGTTGTCAAAGCTCATTGCCTGTGCCCTTGTACGCAACCCCCAACCCACAAGCGCAGACCTCCCCATCCCCTGGTGTGATGTGAGCACTGGTTGGCTAAGGTTTGATCTGCGATTATCTGTCAGAAGCCCTGCACCTGTAGAAGGCAGTTTGCCCCTCTGCCTGACAGGAGGCTGTGGTCACTTGCTCCAATCCCCAGGCACCCACTACCCGCTCCTGTAGCATGAGGAGTTCTGTGGCTGCCTCCATCTCTGTGACAGCTGCTCAGAGGAGAAGAAGCAAAGGGTGGAGAGAGAGAAATGGCATTAAGATGAGCTGTATTCCCGCAGACCAAAGCCTGCCCACCAGCCATGTGCCGCGACTCACCTGGCTGCCAGACAAGTGCAGATTAGAGGTGAGCAAGGGTATTAGAGGCATCAGAAAATATCTCTCTGAAACTGCCTCGATACTTTTTTGGATTTCTTGTGTCATGTCTGACATTGGAGGCAGAAAGGATATAGTGCACACCACTCACTTAGACAAGTCTTTCATGTGTTTCAGATTATTGCTTGCTTGAAGTCAATTTGTCTGTTTTTTTGCAAAATGGCCTCAGCTCCTTAGTTGATTGAGTTTTTTAAATTTATTTTTTAATGTAAATTTTTATTTTTATATGTATATTTATATATTTTTAAATATGTTAGAGGTGAACTATTCTCTTGATGGGGCCTTGTTTTGATGTCTGTTCTTAAAAATCCCAGTCTTGTCTTGGTTTGCTCTAATTACGTTTGCTCCAGACTACAGTATTACTAGTTATACTATTCTAAATGATTAAAGGTGGAATGGAGGATTTCTCGCCGATTTGAAAATCTGCGACTGTTAGTCCTTTTTTTGAAAAAGCGCATGCGCAGGTTCCCCCTCCTCCGCCCCGCTTCTCCTGACTGAACGCCTAGCAAACCTCGTGAACGAGCACGCCCAGCAGCACTGCCCATGCGCATTTGTTTACGAGACGATTGGTGTCAAGCCACGACAACCTCCGCGAAGAAGATTTAATAATACACTCCACATACAATAAGCTAAAAAAAAAAAGTCAGATAAACAGTTACCTGTCCAGCAGAAAGTTTGCAGCGGAGGCATCAGCCTGTTTTGCGCTTTCAATGCTCGCCAGCCGTAAACGATTCCCCCAGAATAACACGCGTTTTGTTTCTTTCCTCTGCAGTCTCTTCTGTGAAAGCTCGAAAACAGTCTTTCTCTTTCGTCCCTCAGCCATTTCGGTACTTCGCGGATGAAAGTTTAGACTTACAATGACGGAACTCGCCGCTAACCTGCTACATAAACACACTAGCATATCAACCACGCATGCGCGGCCAGGGGAGCGAGCGTTTCCCCTGGACGAGCCTGCCGGCGTGCACTAGCACGCACAGAATGATTGACACCTGAGCGGACCAGTTATTTGTGCTACCCACGAGGAAATGAGATTCTGATTTGTTGCCCGAAATCCTCCATTCCACCTTTAAGTAAAAACTATATAGGTCCTCCTATTGAAGCAGCAAAGTTAATGTTTGATATAATTTTTGTTCCTGCCGTGTATTGTCTCATTGGCTTTGTAAATGTCTAGTTAGCAGAGAATATCAGCTCTCTGACACTCACTGGATCAATACAAGAGCACAGCAAGAGGCACAGCAACTCTAATGAACCGAATTGACTGGTGCAGAAATATGATTAGTATTTCCCTGGTGGTCATTATGTTTCTTATGAGGAAGATCAATGTCTCTCCGGTGGATCAGTAAGCACACCCAGCATGAAAGCACGGCCTGCCACCAAACTGCTTAATGTTTAATTAAGTCACTAGAAGCTCCATATCTTCTGTCTTTCAGTCTTACTCAAAGGTCTGTCTTAAGCAGAGTGACTGATGTGACTGTAGAGGCCGGCTCTTCATTTCATGGGCTATCTCATTTTAAATTGGTGAATGCCTTCTCTATGCTTGATTAGCGATTCAGGCAGATCTAATTATGGGAAATAATAGGAAAAGTCTACACAGAAAAACAAAACTGGTCAACTTTGTAAGCAGTGATGATCACTGATAATAGAGTAATAATAACAAATTATATAATAATTATCAGGGTTAGCATAACATAATACCAATAACTGTAATTGACTCGGTGCACAAAGTGGCAGTTGGTGTGTTTATTTTTAAAATGGCTAGCTCAGTACTTCCTGTCCAATTAATTTCTCTCTCTCTCTATTTTTTTTGTTTTTTTTTCGCCCAGTTAGACTATAATGAATAAATCCTGACAGATCGTGCAGTGAACAGTGAGTTGTGCTGGACGTCTTTGAAACATGTTAAAGACTTGACAAAACAGGTGAGTACTTCACCAAAGGACACTTGTGTGTTTATAAAGGGACAGAGTTTGTGTCTCAATGCTAACGCTAATGCATAACAATTTAATTTATTTACGTAAACAACCCAACTGCCACCTTGTGCACAGAGTCAGTTAGTTAACCTGGCCAGCAAGAGGTTTTCTCGCAATATTTGTGATTTCACAACCTCTTGAGAATCCATCTGATCGCTGGTCTGGGACTGAACCACCAGTGAACTTAGAGCAACATTTTAGTTTTTAGCAGAAATAATGGTGCTTTATGCATTTGCAGATGGGAAATATGTGTTTTTATGTTAACTTGATCTAAGTTTGATTTTGCAGCTCTATTGTAGTGAGGGCTTCAGTTTCAAATATTGTCACAATGTTCTGCCTTTTCCCTACCGCTTTCAGCGAGTCTTTCCAGGGTAGGTAGAACTCTATTTAGAGTGCGACACATATCAGTCTGTCGTGAGCCAGAATAGTTGACATGACCAACTGCCTGACTATAGCCACATATATAACCAAAACACAAAATGTAACTATTTCTGACACACTTCTATAAAATTTTATTATTGATAAATTACATTTCTTGCCCATATCCTGTACAAAATGTAAAAATGTTGCCCTTTATATCCCACCCACCACCAGGTGCTTTGATGATGTTTTAACTTCACGTGTCAGTAGTCATAATGTTATGCCTTATTTCTGTATAATGTCATCTTTTTAAACAGCTATGACCTTGTCATACCGCTGCTCATCAGTTTTGCTGAGCCACAATAACACACAGCTGTACTTGCACCTGTCCGTCCTGCTCACTAACACATGGCAGTTCACTGATGCAGATTAGTTGAAAGTGAAACACTATTTTCTAATTAATATTAATTGTTTGAGGAGGATGTCAACAAAATAAATATGTAAGAGTCACAATGTCAGATAATTCAAACATTTTCTCCCAAAATGAGTATGTTGAAGTTCAGATAACTTTTGTCCTCCTCTCTTGTTGAACAAACATGCACACATTTATTAATATATCATCACACAAGCATTCTTCTACAGCACAAAGGTGTGGTGTGTGTGTCCATCTGTGGGACCTGTTAAAATTACAGCTTCAGTGTTGCTATGATGACGTGTGGGGCTGCAGTCTGATTCCATCATCAGTATCATTACTGCTATTATCCCGTGTCTCCCTTTAATGTGGACTAATGGATGACCAATAAAGATAGATGAGCCTGGCAGTGTGCGGCTAATAGGCAGGACATGATGTCTGGCTTATGTCCTGGAGCACATTTTTGACTATCAACTTCAGCCATTTATGCAGTAGCGGAAATGTGTCCATAAATACCAAATATTTACACTTCCCTTTTCTTTAATTCCCTTTTATTATTTTCATTGACTACAAAGAACATCATTGTACTGATTGAATTAACACAATTTAACAGCTTAACTTGCCTGACCAGCCAAGACCACACTCTACAAAAATATGATGTCTGGAACCAGGTCCTGTCTCTACAAATTGACCGGGGGATGAACTAGAAACACATGGTCCATTTGTGTCAAAACAAACCGTTTTAAAGGGGCTGTTTCTGATTTTTACTGTTTTGAAGTGTGAAAAACAGAACTAGTTTATTTTAAACTCTTTACGGCAGTCACATGTAGTGCTAACTTTACTGTAGTCCCAGCATCGTAAATATTCACCGCAATGAGTTTATAAGCACTTTTCATGAGTCTCAGAGCAGGTTTCACCACTGTAAAGCTAACAAACATTTGCATGCTATCAATGCGCTTTCTCCTTTTCGGAAAGGAAAACGCTCTATAAATAGAAAAAGTGCTATGGTCTCATTTTTACCTAATTAGATGCTTTTACAATATACAATATCTGTACTGGGGCAGCAGAGATTTTACTTTATTACATGCAAAAAAATCAGTCACATAAAGTAGTTCTGTTGTCCACGTTTCAAAGCCATAAAAGCCCTCTTCAACCTGCCTATGGGCCAACATCGGGATGGTGAAATTCTAATTATTTACGCCATTGGGTTAGTCTACTGCTCTAATTTCTCATTCACACAGGGTATAGTCTGCATCAATTCCTTTTCAGATATATCTGCTGAAGTAGAATATATTTCTAACCCTGTTGTGCTATTAAAGTACCAACTAGATCTATCTTAACCAGTTAATTTCTGTCAGCTCAATTTCAACCATTTCAACTGTGATAAAAGATCTTATTTATTTACAACAGAAACTAGTTAAGACCTACAGAATCACTAAATCCTTAATATTTTTATATAAGATAGGTTTTTAGGTAAACATTGGGGTGATCAAACATTCTCTGTCGGCTCTGATATGTGCACCATCATAGACTTATTGTTTACACTGTTAAATGTATTGTATCATGATGTTATGTTTTTGTATTGCTTTTTTTTAATGGAAAACAACTTTGGTCATCTTGAGTGTTGTAAAGAGCTGTATAAATAAGGGTTGATTGATTGATTGATGTATTGAATATAGGCCAAAGGAAGATACTTGAATGACATGACTTGTCATAGCATTTGAATTTAAACCAATCTGATAAAGAGAGCAAACTTTTAACAATTTAATAATTGTAATATGTTCATGGAGTTCTGCTGTCTCGTCTGTTATTCATGCCTAAATGATCTTCCGTGGTGATGTGGAGCAGACAGGAGTAGCCGAGCGCAGACACCCACAACCCCCTATGTGTATATTTTTTTTTATACTTTGTGAGGAAAAACTGTCAACCATATCCAAAGTGCAGGACCAAAGAGAAGTAAATAATGTATGCTTTTGTTAGATTCTTTGAAGACAGTATGTGCTACGCGTTACCGGTTTCAAACGTGGCAGACTTCAGACCTCTGCACAAGACAGATTTTGATAATCAGAAGGTGTATCTGGTTCACAGAACAGAGGAGAATGGCAGCGCAGGCCAGCCGTGCCAAGCTCACATTCTTGCCCTTGCAGGTAAGTTGTCCTCGAAACTCGTCCCTAGTGTTTTTCTCCTGCTTCTTGTTACGGCTGAGTTAGCAGTGACAGCGTGCGCAGTACTTTAAATATGTTATAACGAGTTGTTCTTCTGTCGGTTCTGTCAAGACGTGATCAGCTGGAATCTGACACTGATAACACTGTCCTCGTCCGTGACTAGCCTGATGTGCTAGTGAGATATGCTAAAATAAGTTTGCATTGTAGTCACGCCGTGTCAGCCATTATTTTTGCTGCTCGGCTTTATGATGTTGAAAATGTCTGCGGTGTTCAAATGGAGCTTTGTTCGCTAAATACGTGGCATGCAGCGGCAGCCTCTGAGAGCGGTTGTTTACAACATAAAGCTAAGGCTAACATGCGTTGCTATTAGCGTTAGCAAGTTAGCACCGACAGGCTACTTACAATAGAAAAACGCAAACATGTCACTTCATTAGAAACGCTTCGGACGCAGTGCTAAAGGTTTGTTATCGTCTCTAATGACTTGTTGAAGCCCTCTATTGATACGTCTTTATGGTGTCATGTGGTTTACTGTTAGCTTGTTAGCTTGTTAGCTGTCCTATCAGCTCGTTTGTGCCATTGAGGAAAGGAGACGCGGTGCTGCAGTCATCTCTGTCATTGATCGACGCAGACATCATAAAGTAATGCTTTTTTCAGTCAAATATCTACTGTGTTTTGTTGTACGATTAGTACAATTACAATGGCCATGTTTTCAGTTTTAGTCACAGTAAGATGTCCCATCGAACACTTTCTTAATCGCGTCTCTATGGAGCAAATAATAAAACTCCCCCGATAAAGTCTAGCATCTGAACATCTAGAGGCCAGTCTGACATGTAGCATGCAAACGTCTGATCAATGTTTTTATGTTCACCTTAATAAAGTGTTACTCTTCTTCAGACACATTAGAAGATTTTGAAGACGGTATAATGCAAAAGAAGATGAAAATACCCAAGATGTCTATTAAGAATTCAGGAATTTCAATTGAGAACAACTTTGGAGAAGACCGAATGCCACTCAGACATAAAAAGGTATTAAAACATTATTTTGCTCCTTTTTCTCACCTACTTGTGTTGTCATGATGACTCAAAGCATTGTTATTATGTTCACCACAATGTCGCCATGTACATTTTTTATATCCTTTTATATTCATGCTCCATTGGAAATAACTGTCTCTGGGGAGGTGTGTCTCTCATTTCCACAAACTTGGCTCACAGCCAAAATCTCTTCCACTATTTTTACCATATGCTGGATTAACACAAATTCAGCACTCTGGACAGCTGCCCTTTCACAGACAAATCCTCTGAGCGGCTCATCAAAGAACTCAATGACTCCGCTCCTCCCAGTTCCTGTTGACTTACAGTTATAACAACAAACTGTTGGCTGGATCTCAGACTTATCTAAACTAACTTGATAATGTTTTGATAGCTTGATGTTGTTCTTATGAAGTAAGATATGGTCAAATGGTGCATATTTTATAATATTGTGTCTTAATTGTTTTAATGAGTTAATTATTCATATTTGACTATTTGCTGTGTCTAGGCCCTGTCTCAGGACCACTCTCGTCCCCTCTCTAACTCCTCTAAGAGCCTGGCTGCCGTAGTGGCTCGTTTGGAAAGGAACGCTGCAAGCTCCTGTGTGGAAGGAGAGGAAGACTTGGACGACGAGCGCCTGGCAGAGGGAGATGATGCAGACGACGAGGACGAAGAGATGGAGTCTGAGCAGCAGAGACACTATCATCATCACCAGCAGCAGCATTTAGACACAGACTCTCAGTGTGTGTCCGAGGTGGCCCCTGTGGTCCCCAGAGTCCTGTACGAGGAGCTGGTGCACAGCTACAGGCAGCAGGAGGAGGAGATGAGGCGGCTGCAGCAGGAGCTGGAGAGGACCCGCAGGCAGCTTGTGCAACAGGCCAAGAAGCTGAAGGAGTATGGCAGCCTCCTTAATGAAGTCAAGGAACTGAGAGACTTCAACCGCAGGCTACAGGACGTCCTCCTCATGAGGCTTGGCAGCGGTGAGAAATGCATGCACCCAACTAAAGACACTCTTGTTACTGCAAACCAAACATAGACATGCATGATGTTATCAAGCTGAATAGTGAGGGGCTGCATGCATGAAGTTATATTTTTTACTAACTTTATGGTGTGCTAGAAAGAGGTAACTAACTATTGGGCAAACTATCAGGCTATATAGCAGGCTAAAGATTAGAGCACCCTGGGGTCCTGTCAGGCAGTGGCCCATATTAAAACTCATCAGCTACAGTGAAGCTTAGTGTGGCTGGCTACCAAGCCAACTTAGTTATTGGGCTAAAATAAACTCCTGTCTAGATGTATATTGAGGCCTATCTTAAGGATTCACAGCCTTCTTTCAGCTTCCAACTTTTTCAGCCTTCAGACTAGGTCCGAAGTTACCCATTTAATCACAACTAATTCGTTATTGAGATGAGATCACCAACCAATTTAATAATCGAATACTTGTTTCCTGGACTATACACATACTTGAAATTAAAACATTCATACGCATATCACTCAGACAAAGAAAGAATTACATCAAAATGACACAAGAAACAAGAACATTTTTCTATAAATATACTGCATCAGGATGTTCTCAAGCCCCATCGCTTTTGCTTAATCTGGGTCAAATTTAGTAAACTGCGCGTTCACAGTCCATTTGCAATCTTCGTAATCAGTTAATTGATTAGCCTTAGATGAGTTTCTCTGTTGTTCCTCTTCAGAGCCTATGCATGACAATGGAACTCAGACAATCAAGGCCGAAGTGGTTGAACCCATTGTTGAGGTTCAGGATGCATGTCGAGAAGAGGCCAACACCAGCTCCAGCTACTCCCCTTCTCCCAGGACAGTCTACACCTGCAATGATGGAAAGGTCAGTCACTCTGAGCACTCTAATATTTAGACCGATGTATGCCATAACTTCTTGGAATCAAAATGACCCAAAATACCAAAACCACACAGACCTGTTTGCATTTTGTCTCATTGGGCTGCTTGATGTAACTTGTTTACCAATGCTCCCATTTGTTCAGGGATTGTATATTTTTCTGCTTTTAATTTTCTTGATAGTCATACTCAGACTGCCCCGTCCCTGTAGGTAAAGATTGAAGAAGATTATCATTGCTCCTGCCAGCCAGACCAGAGTCATCAGTGTTTATTAGCCTGTTAGGTGTTCACTCCTCCACTGCTGTAACTTAACCCACATCCTGTCTTTTCTGACAGAGGGGAATTGGTACTACAAGCTTTGGGGCCTGCAGCCCCATCAAGCGTGAAGAACACTTGCAAATTAGAACTCTACTGCATTAGGGACCCTATATTAATTATTTGCACGAGAGGAATTTATAGTGACTGACAGGTTAGCCCAAGTGAAAGAGCGAGGGGAAAAGGTTGAAAAGCGCAAGGGAGATGAAAGGAGAGATAAGTGGCAGCAACAGGGAGGTAGGATGAAAACAACCTCTAAGTCTAACTTAAAGCAGTGAAAGCTTGTCTGCTGGCCTCCAGCCTATACAACATTAGCTACACAGGGAAAAGCCCTTTGGACGCTGGCCTAAAGACTTAGCATTGATAAGGGAGTAGAGCCAGAGCTCAGTCACACATGCCCCTTGCTGCATTAGCTCACCTGGCTTCAAGTGTGTGCTACAAACTAGGCTGGAGAGAGCCGCAGGCTAACTGTGCTAAGGTAATCCAGACAACAAACTGCCCCAAGCTCAAGCCATTGTCTGTTAACCCAGTGGATTCTTGTTATGTTACTGTTTTTCACACAATGACACACTGTCCCTTTAGGTCCACCTCGGTGGGGGGATCTGGGTTGAGGAGGAGAAGTGGCACCAGCTACAGCGCACCCAAGGAGATTCAAAGTTCACAAAGAACCTGGCTGTGATGATCTGGGGCACTGAAACGCTAAAGAACCGCAGTGTGACTGGTGTGGCTACCAAAAAGAAGAAAGATGCCCTGCCCAAACCTCCACTGTCTCCTAGCAAACTTAAAATAGTCAGAGGTATGATACAAAGGAAACTTCCTTTTGGATGTTCATCTTGTAAACTGCCAATGGATAGATTTGCATAAAAAATAATGTTCATGTTCTCTGTTTCTAGAGTGTCTCTACGACAGAGTGTCTCAAGAGACAGCTGACAGTGCAGAGATCACGCAGAGATTGTCTAAAGTGAACAAATATATTTGTGAAAAGATCATGGACATCAATAAGTCCATCAAGAACGAAGAGCGGCGGGAGTCCAAGCTGCTTATCAGACAGACAGTCAAGATGGAAAACTACAACTATGATGGCATGTAGTGACCACTGTGGTCAGAGCCTTCTGCCCAAACCGCCCAGTATTGTGAGAGGACTCCGCGTGGTGGGTTTGAGGGAGTTTTGTCATCTTTTCTTTTTACTACATTTGCTTGGTTTGTTGGCAAGGCATATTATGGCTCTAGTGATTACAAGATTCCATCCCATTCTGTGGCGCACAATTTGGCTGCAGACAGCTTTACCCAGCAGTCACTAAATGTGAACTGTACAATGTGAAGATGGATGAGTGTTTGACAAGCTTGGAGAGCAGGGATGTGCTGTACTGGTCCACTGAGCAATGTACTTTGTTCTGAGTGATAAGATGTGATTGTTAAATGTATTATTGTTCTGTGTCAGAACATACAGTTTTAAACTTTTAAAAAGTGTGTCCCTAAAGACAAAGTCTAAATCTGTCCAGACAATGATACTGCCTTTTAAAAGGTTTTAGAAGTAAACGGTAATGATTGTCTGGGTGTGTTTTGAGGTACCTTCCACCAATGGTCATTAGGCTCTTAAATATATATTTTAATCAATAATAGCCATATTTTGTTCTCAAAACTTGATGTTAATGCTTTGAGAGATTATACTATTGCCCCATATCTAATGGTTTGATAGAGCACAATCATGTAATGCCCATGTGTTCTTTCTGAAAGTTTACAGTTAAATACACTGTTGGTACATGTGTGGTATGCAGAGAGGCCTTAAAGGATGTGAAAATGCCCAGGGCTTGTGTTCCCTGAGTGGTTAGTAAGCTGTGATTGTAGATGTATAGAAAGCTGAAGCACTTTGCAGTGAGAATGTGGAGAATTGAGGTACTATTGTGTGATACACACACACACACACACACACACACACACACACACGCACGCTATTAGACTGAGCCAGTGCTCTCCTGCTGTCAGACGACTCCACAGCTCAGGACAAAGAGTACAGTGTGTGGAAACCAGGGCACAGCTCTGCATGGCCCAGGTCATCCTATGTGAGTGTAGTGGTAGCTGTGGGTAAAGCTGTCTGAAACACTATTTGGCTCTTAAAATTGTCTGGGCCTATAATAACCCTGTGTTTTCAAAGCACGCCACTCAAGACAGAGTAAGGTCGCTCGGTGACTATTTCCTTTTGAGCCATGCCACCAGAACTTTGAAAACGACCTTGTATACTTTTTTAGATGTATTTTTTTTTTCTTTTCAGTTTCTTTATTGTTTTGATCCAGAAGGGTTTGCTCGGCTGTCTGCAGGCTGGAACTAAATGCAGCAGATTGAAATCTCAACTGTGACCTAGCTGTGGCTAACTGTGTATCTGAGCAGAGCCTTTCCTCCTCCTCACTCGCACCCAAGAGTTTGGCTTTGTTTCACTTCCCCTGTCCTTTTTCTATCTGCTTTTTCCATTCTTCAAACCAGCCTTTTTTGTCCTGTGTTTTCAGATGTTCATTGTACATAACAGACAATTTCTCGTTCATTCAGTCCATTTGAGTTCTTATTCCGGTTTACTTTCTCTTCATTTTACACATTGTAATTTGTAATCTGGATTATTTTGATTTTAATCTTGCTATCATGCCGACATGGCAACATTTTTACCACAGAAACCAAAATGTCCCATCCAAACACAGTTTTTCTAAATTGAACCAAATTGAAAGCCACCACTTCAGATTCTATGTGATAAATAATGATCTATAAAACCATTGTGCTTGTGGCACTGAGATGCAGTAGTTAGATCAATACAAATCATTGACCTAAAATGCACTTTACGGTTGTGGGGAATTTGATGAATTTTAAATAAATGTGTTGTTTAATATCTTAAATTAAGGCCTAGCAATCAATGTATTATCATGAAGCACCTTAGGCTGTTGTTTTGTATGGCAAAAATAAGAGTGGGGCCACTTTGTCAAATCAATAGGCTCAATAAGTATTGGTACTTAATAATAATGTAAGTACCAATAAATACAATGTTTGGGGTGTTTTTGGCTCCACTTGAGCCTCCTGAACTATACATAATTACTGTTAAATGCTAAACTTGGCAAATTGACAAAGTGCGGCCATATTTAGCCTTGTGAGTCCAAAAGATTTTGTATGTTGTATGAATTGTGCACAGTGACTGTAATGTGTGCTTTAACTTAATGTGTCAAGATGCTGGGATGTGTAGATGATTCTGTAGAGTTCGAGTGCGTATTTTTACTATGAAATGGTAACTGTAAGCCAAAGTATCGAATGCTGAGATCAAGGGGGTGCTGACTGAGGGATGAGCAAGGTTTGCACAAAAAAGCCAATGCCAATTAATAATATTAACAATGGCATATTCTAAGTGAAATTTTAATGGTTTCTTATAGTATCCCTCTCACAGTGTCCCTTAGCAGCTTTTGTTTTCCCTTTGTAAAGGGTTTACTTGCATAGGCATGTGTTAAAATACATGCAGCTCAAGAAAAAAGCAAAGAATTCTGCTGTGCAAAGCAAGCTCGCTTTCTGATCCGTCTTGTATTGTAATTGTGTTTGTTTCTTTGTTGTTCAATGCCAAAAGGGGGTGTGGTTAAAGTAATGCTTTAACATCAGTAATAGAGCTATTACATTGTGTGAAACGTCAACTTGTTTTTCAAATCTAGAATCCTGGAGTGCAATTAAGCCTAATCCTTTAACTAAAACCATCTTTCGAGGATGAGCCTCTATGGAAACCCACATGTTTTAACCTAGATTTCGCCTAAGCTGCAATGGCACGGCTAGTCTCTGAAATCTCTAAATGTACAAATGACTTGGGGGAAGAGCAGCTCGGTGCATTTGTACATGGAGCAGTACAGGTGAAATCAGTGAATATTAGACGAGTTTGACCTTTGAACTCAATGGCAGAGCTCTTAGACGCTCACTGTCAAACTCAAGTAGCGACAGGCAGGAAAAGTAACCTCAGTGGCACCGTGGCCCACGTCACTGCCACATCTTATTCCTGACATTTCTCTGGACTGGATCTGAAAGTGCACATGTATCAACAGGCTCTGGTGTGAACAAATACAACGCTCAGTCTTTGAGCCTCAGATACACACTTCTTGTAAATGAGAAACTGAGGAACACACTGTTAGGACTATGTAGATTAGTCTTAAGCTATCAGTAACTTTGTATACAATCCACAAACCGGTTCTACTTCATCTAACTTCACCGTCCTACCTCATTGTTACTCTGGTGTTTGTCAGTGACTGTAAACTATGTGTGTATAGTATAAAAATATATAGAAACGTTATACCTGATTACTCTCAACATGTACAGCTTATACAACTTGTAAAACACCTCAGTACACGATATCATTCTTAGGAAAAATCAGTTTTATTACTTGCTTCTAAATGCTGCTGTACGGGGGTGTCCGCGGGAGGGTCGTCTCTGGGTATATATCTCCGCTCTTTGCTCTGTTGTGCAGTTGAACTCGGTGGTTGTGTTCTGTCTCTGTATCGCATTCTGAGATTTTTACTGGTTGACGGTGCTACCAGCAAACAGTTCAAAGGTGATCTGTATCTCGGACCTCAAATGGTGCTGTTTTTCTATGTTTTTATCCTCATACACCTCTGTGTTAATATTCAGGTGTGTCAACTGCTACTGTCCCCTCAGCTTAATCAATCTGTAATGACAAATTTTCAAAGCCAAAATCTTAAGCTAAATGATAACCCTGCTCTTATTGTATCTGCTATATGCTATCCATCCAAATATTGTAGATAGTTACTTCTATATCCTCAGCTGTGAGTTTCACGAGTACCTCAAACATTTTCAATGGATGCATTTGCTTCTACACCTCTTGTCTACAAATACCCTACCGTTGCAGTATATTTAGATATATGCATTTTACTAGATCAGGTTACTCTCTATATTTCACCAGATAAGCTCACTTTCCGGCTAATCTAATGGATACCACTGTTCACTAGCGATAAGTCGTCTCTGAATTTGAATACATCTTGCAACATGGAGATTCCTTTGGCAGCTTCCAGGTTTCCTCCAAAATTCTTTGCAATCTAGTTTTATATCAAATTTGAAATGTGCTCAGGATTGGCTAAATGTGAGCTTAAATCATATATACGTGGCTGTATAGAAGTGGTGCCAATGGAATCTTTCTCTGTCTTCTCTGTGTTGTCTATTTGTTTTTTGTAACGCTAAGAGGAAATACGCTGGGGAAATCCTCTCTACTGTGAGCAGTCTGTTTTAAAAAAGAAAAGAAAAAATACAAGCACTTAAGCCATTCGTTGGACTGTTGCTTTGGTCCAGGGAGAGATTACGTGTGTGTGTGTGTGACTTTCTATGCAGGTGTTGCGTTGTGATCACCTGGTACCACATCACTGTTGGGTGAAGGGGAGTCAGGGAGAACCTTTTGAATGTGTCTGCACAGCCTTGAGATTGTGAATGAGACAATGGCGACATGACAAATCCATGCAGAACTTGTACAACATGTTAAAAAGTGACCAGCTTTGGGTGTGTGGCTCTAACAGGGTTCTTACTGTATGGTGTGATAATGTGAAGATGTTTGCAGGAAATGCTCCCTCACCCACTTATAGCCTCCCAAGGCGACCAAACATGAACAGAAAATGTGATTAGTATTTGCCATATAAGAGTGTACATGTCTTTGCTTAACCGGCCACACCTCTGCTAACGCGAGCAACTCCTTGACGCTTAGCATCCTGTTCTGTGTATCTCTTGCTGCATTCAGGAGCACCTGTTCAATGTATAGAAAAACAAATAAATCAAACTTTTATTCAATCATTCTACATGGTATGTGTTTTTATTATTCAGTGTCTTCGATACAAGGGGATAAGATTATTAGACCTCCTGTTTTAAATGCAGTGACATATATTGTATCTTTTTATGTTTTCATCTTCCCCAGAGTGGTCAATGTTATGCCTGATTGTAACATGAAGATTACTCTCAGTTTATGAATTTTCTACTTGGATATTTTGGTATTTCTTCATTGACCTTGAAACAACGTGGAGAACACCAACAGTTATTTTGTACACTGCTTTTCCATCCCAATCTGAATTTTTAAGAAAACTAAATGGAGGTTACAACTGAGCAATAACCGGGAGCATACACCTCCCACAACCCTTAAAGGTGTTAATTTTCTTTACAGAATTGCCCGTTTGCCAGGCCTAAAGAAGTCTTCTTTTCAAATTGATGGTCACGGATGTCTAATGGATTTTGTAAAACCTTCATGAACCCAGGCTAATGCAAATTTCCCAGCACACTGCAACCCAGGAAACCTCATTTAAATGGCAAAATTAAAAAGAAGAACTTACTTTACAAAAGAAATTTTTGACAGACAGAAGCTCAAAATACTGTGGATCCAACTTATTACCCCAAACTCTGCGTCGTTCCTTAGTCGTCGAGGTAGATTCCATTGCAAAAGATAATTGAATTATGTCAACTGGACCAACGTTATAAGAGTGAAGATGTTTCGCCACTCATCCAAGTAGTTTCTTCAGTTCCTCTGACAGAGAACTGTCACTGCTTTATATCTGCCTTCAAATTTAGTTCAAGTATGTAAGAAGTAAGGACAAAGTGGGTCTTCGAGGTACAACACTCATGACACCTTAAATTAGCAGCAAAATATATTTTTAAATTCTATTTCTGATATGTGTAAAACAGGCTCAAACGGCTACAAGTAATTTTAATGGAAAATGACTAGAAAAATATGTAAATAGTACTTTCATTTTCATAACTTAATTAAAATATATCTCAATCTACAGAAGAATCAACAAGATATGGACAATACGCACCAAGTATAAATGAGCCCTTTTCTCGATGGCCACTTTATCACTTCTACATCCATCTATTCCTATCCTTTTTCCCCAATTAAATGACTCCTCCACTCTCTCATAGCATGTTCCTCCCTGTCTGCAGCCCTGATACATTTCCATACATTATTGCCCCTGTAAGCAGTGTGTCATGCGCCCAGGCTTTTCTCGTAGCCCAAGGGGACTTCTCAATGTCATTATCGCTAAAGCCTGCCACATGCCTGTAATGTATTGCCGCCTGTCTTTATTGGCACCGCGATGATTCAGTGCTGGTGATGATGGATTAGTTGCGCCTCGGATCGGGCCGGGCTCACAAAGTCCACTGTTTGACGCATAAACACTGTGTCCTCCTCATATGCTGCAGTGTTCCTCCAGACATACAGTATTTAAGTCACATACAGTCTAATGAATAAGTTCATTTAAAGTCATTTTCCAGGGGCTCTCATCCAGACACAGTATATGCGGCGGCAGCGAGTGATGTATGGCAGTAATGGAGTCTCTTTATGGCTCTGTTAGTGTTCTGAATGTAAAAATATACCAGCTTTTGAGGCCGGTATGAGAGGCTTCAGAGAGGAGGATATGAATAGTGGTACATTCTGTATAGGGCTGCACAATTAATCAAAATCGAATCGAAATCGCAATTTGTATGGATGTAATAGGCAAATCGTAATGGCTGCAATATTTGAAGTTCAAAAACGTGACAAAAATTGACAAAAACATTCTGAAATACGGGAATCTTTTATTAATTTGTCAGTTTATATTTCAGATGTTTTATCAATTCTTCTGGACATGTTTAAAATGTGAACTTTGAACCGAATCCTGTAGCGCTTTTCTGGACACTCAATGACATTTCACATTCACTCCACACTCGATGGTGGTAAACCACTATTGTAGCTACAGCTGCCCTGGGTCGGACTGACGGAAGCAAGACTGCCAATCTGCGCCTGTGGCCCCTCTAACGACCACCACAAATCATTCATGCACACACGACTATGACTTGTCATAGGCAAAGTGAGTGAAATGTCTTGCCTAAGGACACAACAGCATTTCCTCCTCCAGTCGCCCCCCTGTGGCACATGGTGTTCCAGCGGTCTCCCATCCCATACTTACCAGGCCCTGACCTTCTTAGCTTCCAAGATCTGGTGGGATTGGACATTGGCAAGTAAATTAAGACATCATTTATTAACATAAATCGCAAATCGCAATACTGCTCAAAAAAACTGCAATTAAATATTTTTCCCTAATCGTGCAGCTCTAGTCTGTATGAACATTACATTTAAAAGGTGCACTTTGTAACTTTTCTGAGGGTATGCCTCCTTGTCTTCATTGAAATGTTAGAGTGGCTCCACAGCATGACTTTAAACTGTAACCACAACCCTTTCCATCAAAACATTCCATCAGCCAATAATATTTAATACAGATGGTGGGAAGCTAAAATAAATAACTATAAAATGGACATTTTTGTTGTAATATAATGAGTTCTTAGTTCTAGCCACTGAGAGAAATCATCAGGTTCAACATTTGTGAATTTACCTTTGAGATATTTCACATCCAAAGTTAAATGCAGTCAATAAGGAAAAGTGTCTCCTGCCATCCATCTGAAATCATCATCACATTCTAGAACGTGAACGGAGCATCTTCTCTGGCCTTTGTTAGGGGAAAAAGGCCACTTTTTGTCATTTTTCACGCTTAAAATTGTCATATCTTCTTCTGTTTTAGAGATATTTGGATTATTTTTTGTTACAAACCTTAGTTTGATCCATGTTTTTTTTTAACTCAATTTGAAATTTTGAATTGGTCATTATTATAGGATTTACAAATTTGCTACCCACTTGTCCTGTTAGCGTTGACAGGCAATCCAGAATGATATATCTCTGTATTATTTATCCACGATATATCAGTCTGGTCGCCCTGCCCTCCGCCGTGCCTCGAGTAAACTCCAAAATGTACCGAGCAATCAGATTTGTTTATTTCAGTGACGCAAACAGCGTCACTCTAGCGCGGTGGAAGTAGCAGAGTTGGATACAACACACGTATTCTCAAAGGCTGTGTCCACACTCTCTCTTCTTCTCTAACCCCTCAATCACTACAAAGTCCTGCCCTGTTCAGTGACTAAATAACCCTGGGCCGATTCAGACACGCAGGGCAGTACTTTCTCCTCGCCGCACGTCACGTGACTCTGGCGTCTGGGAGAAAAAAAAGTTGTCAAAACTCCAATAAAAATGTATTATTGTAATGAATATGGATCAAATCCGCCTGACACGCATATATTTATGGACCAATAAACATCATACAAGTTTTATTAACCATAGATCGCACGTTAAACATCAAACGGACTGGATTATTCAACTTTTTGCCGGAGATTTGCGATTTATTCACAGCTGAAGCTAAGGTAAGCGGCTAACGCCAGCAACGCTGCCGCTGACGGGTTGTTAAAAAGTGTTTTGTTCATAATCTCGGCTCAACAGTTCGTTTAAACAGCTCCTCTTTCTGCTTTCATTCAGTTCGCTGTAGTTTTTACGACTCTCGCAATGCATCGTGGTCAATATTGACCGGTGCAGTAACCAGCGCTGGACACTACTTTTCAAGATGCATTGTGGGACTGCACTACTTTTTCACCTGTTGGACATTCGGACACTACTAAAAGTGGTATACAGTGATAACTCTGATTGGTTTACTCCACTTCCTGTTTGCTCGGTGTTTGCTCCGCCCTAGAAATCGAATTGACTCAAATGCCAGACTCATCCGCTGGGACAGCGGTGAGTCTGGATTTTTCCAGGCAACTGTTAGCGCCCTTTTACTCCACTTTGTAAAAAATATACTTTATTTAGTTAATTTATTTCGCAAACATTTTTTATTAAATCTGTTAATCCACTTCCATTATGAAGTTTTTTTTAATCCCAAAATTTTTGTATTTTAATATTTAATACTTATTAGAAAAAGCCAAATTACAGAGCTGCTGACAATATCCCACATATCCCAAATATGAATATAGGCCAATTTTGTTTTAATCTTTTATTACAGTCTTGGACATGTCAGAGATTAGTTTTTTTTTTTTTGTTTTTTTTTGCAGAAACAAGTTTTTGTTTTTTCTTCCATTTTTGTCCCTCATTGACTTTAACTATGACAATTTTTTTACACTGTGAAATTGTAATTTCCTGATCATTTGTGGGTTTTCCTTTTCAGAACACATGAAATTTGTAATTTTTGATGACTCCAATTTCCTCTGAAACAGACCTCTGTAAAGAGAGACAGTTTCCCCACATGTTTCTATAGAGCTCTCTGGAGGGCTGTCTTTGGTGTGTATTTGTACTAATTATATTTTTTACAAAGAAAAGTTTATTAAAAGGGTGCTAACTGTAAATGGATGGATTTCTAACAGGTCACAAGGGTGAACACCATGTGAGTTGTATGGTCCATGTGTTGTTGTTTTTTTTTAAATTGATAGTACTTATTGATAGTACTTTTCTCTCTTTGATTTCATGACTGGTCATTCTGGCATAATTAAAGCCCAATTTTGCTCGACAAAGCTACTAGTCATGCAGGTAACTGACTGAAGTGTGGATATTATATAGTGGTTCAAGAATTCAGTAAATCTATTTAACCAGCTTGTGTAAATGTCATTGAGGAATTGTATTTTACACTGCTTGGCCATTAAAAAAAGTCGCAACACAAAAAATATTTGGTTGGAGCTTATAGCTATGATTACAGCCCACATTCGCAGTGCCGTTGTTCTAGTAGGCTTCTGCAATGTCAAAAGATTCATTTTCACCCAGTGTTGCATTACTTGATCTTGATCTTGTTTTGATAATGGGAGAGTGTGGCCACTGCCAAATCCCAAACATTCTCAAAGGAGAATGATTCTGGAACAGGGAAAACCTGGACACATCAGATGACATCACCTTCGTCCATTTCTCCAGAGTCCAATCTTTATGCTCCTGAGCAAATTGACGCCTTTAGCCTCAATGGGTAATGTTTTTCTTAAGGCCGCAGAGCTTTTTTGTCCCAATCCCTTGAGTTCCCTTCACGTTGTTCTTGTGGAAATGCTCTTACTTTCACTATTAAACACAACCCTCAGTTGTACAGTTGTTTTGTTCCTGTTTGATTTTGTCGTGAACACTGATCATGATTATTGAAGATTTTTTACTTGAAGACAATGGTTCCCCATAGTGTATTTGTATTGATTAAAAGCAGTATAAGTGTTCAGTATAAAGCACACAATTCTGAACTCTGAACTATGTTTCAGCCCACATGACAAAACAGACGAGTTGCATTACACCAAACTGGAAGGACAGTTTCACATCAGATCCTCAAAGCTCTTCTCTCTCTCCTCATGTAATATCCTTGGCTTGAACAAAAAGTTAATTACTTTGTGTCTTCTTGAGTTTTCTATCGCTGAGTTTGTTTAAATCCCTATTTGACCCGCCCAGATGCTTTGCTTATCTTGCAGTATTTTCCCCCTTGGCACCAAAATCATTCTCATAATTACAAATAGCAAAAGTTTATAATTTCATCTCTTTTGTGCTTTTAGTGTTTCATAAGCTGAACACTTATTATCTAATTTTCCAAAAGTTTGTTTTTGTTTCCCGTTTACAGTGATCTCATTTAATGGAAGTTATGTGTATCTGCTTCAGTAACTTTATTGAGGATTCATTTTAAAAATGAAGCATCTCTGTTTCAGTCCAAAAGTGTCTGTATCAGTTCCACTGTGTTTTTGTGTATTCTCCACAAACACAGCTGTGGACTTTTGATTCACAAAACTAAAGTCTGACTCAAGAAGTCAGTGTTAACTTAAAGATAACATAATAACTTGATGATGAATGCACTGATGTATGACACCACAGGTTTCAGAGTGATGAAAATCTAGCACTGTTGCCATGGTAATTAACAACTCAAAACAAAATATTATATTTTTTAAATGGACAAAAGGCTCCATTGCCAACCCAGTTATGCCACACACCCA
This sequence comes from Rhinogobius similis, assembly GCA_019453435.1. Classification (NCBI taxonomy): domain Eukaryota; kingdom Metazoa; phylum Chordata; class Actinopteri; order Gobiiformes; family Gobiidae; genus Rhinogobius; species Rhinogobius similis. The sequence goes on along the minus strand of CM033623.1, from coordinate 17,087,738 downwards.
CCACTTTGCATTGGTGGCTATGCTATGTTTATTTTTGATGAAATATGTTTTTCACAATCACGTCAATAGGGTTAGAATGAGGAACAGATCATTTGGTTAAAGTGAGAATTTTGGGACAGGTTTGCTGTCTTGGTGAAAAAAATGATGCAGGCTAAAGTCCTCAAAAAATCACCTACATAGTAGAAGCTGAAACCCATGAAGCACTGCTCCCATAAGCTGGATTTACCCTTCGGGGTCCTTGTCACTGTGACCAGATTTGGTGTTAGAATGGGGATGTATGTCGTCTGTTTGTGTTAAGTGGATGCAAACGGAGCTGTTCTACACACACATCTACTGTACAGCACAAACCCTGCACATGTGTGTCCTAAATGGCCTCTATTAATGCAGACGGCTCTCCCAATTAACACAATTCAAAGTGATGATGAATTTTTTATTCTCTGAGCATTTAAGCTAATTATGGCCCAAATTAAGCAGGTTTCTGTGAATCAGCGTGGCAGGGGCTGCCAATGGCACCCAATGTCACTGTCACAGGCAGTCGGCAGCAGCACCGCCTCATCATTACAGCTGCTTAATATTCATGTGCGGCACTGCTCCCTCTGTCTGCTCTGTCTCAGTCCTTAACCTGTCTCCTCACACCATCATACGCTCCCTGCCTCTGATGTGCTGGTAGAAATTAAATGATCTAATTGTCCTAATGCCATGTTAATGATAATTTAATGTAGTAAATAAAAAGTGTTACAAGTTGGCATTTTTGCTTTTGACTTCAAGGACAATCAGTTGCAGGAAATCACTGGAGCTTTGTTCTAAACATGTAGTGCTTAAGGTACTTTTGTTTTTGGTAAATCTGGTCCCTCACTTTTTGGAGACTACCAGCTGTCCATAGTCAACAAGGGTTAATTACATGATCAATCACTGCTTTGACACCAGGTTGCCATTTAAAATAACTTTTAGTAACTTATCTTTATACATCAACAAGTTCTAGCTAAATGAGTACACCAGAAGTTTGTTGGTTCAATCCTCACTTCTCCCTTTTCACTTTCGATGTGTTCTTTGTACAAGTCACCGCTGGTATCGAAAACATAACATCCAGTCCATTACCCGTCTTTTCTTTCTTTGGCTCATAGATCAGCATCTGTAGTCCCTTCACAAATTGAGTGGATGCCCAGTGGTTGTTGTTTTGTTTTGTTTGTTGTTTAGTTTGTGAAATGAACATACCTGAAACTGTTTTATGTCAGCTTATAGCTTTCTCCCCTATTAAGCAGATTAGATTTACCTCCTTGTAATCAAAGATGAATGGTGGGTTTCTATTTGAATTTATGCGCACGTTTATCTCCAACTCCCCCAGACTAAACAAATTAAAACTGATGAGGACCTTGAGTTTAAAAGAGAAAAAGAATAAAGTGCCCAGAGACAGAAAAACAATTTAATTTCTCGTTTTATGTGGTAGCAGTGGTCATTTAGCCGCTGCTCTTTATTTAAATGGTAATGTGAAGCGGGCTAAACAGGCGAGGAGAATCATTGGGAAAATAGAGGGGGGACTTCAAACCGCGGCGGGCTGTTTGAGTTTATCTGCTCGGCCCTGCTGTCGACTGACTCCAGACCGAGAGAGGACCACTGAGTGACAAGGAGAACTCTTCCTTCTCACAGTTCCACCATAATTAATTAGGTGAGATAAATTAGACCGTTTCTAACCCAGCAGCACTTGGACTTGTCTATCTGACAAAAGGATCATTTTAGGCAAACATTGTCATTTGACAAAATTATATACTTTACCCTTGAGCTGTCACATTTATTTTGGACATTGTGTGTAACAATCCAATACAAGTTATACAGACCTCCACTTATTCTGGTAATGTTCAGTTGTGTGATATGTCTAGCCATAGATCTATTAAAATAATAAATAAATATAAACATGTCCTACAAGATTTTGCCTGGTGAATTACCACTGTGTCTCCAGCAAAATTCAGACAGGGTCAGTTTAGTTTATTTCAGTAACCATTGGGCAAGTAGAAAACTTATTTAACTTTCTTTATATTAACAACGATTAGTACTTTGTTCAATTATTCAGCAAACTTCCACAGTGTTTTTCAGTCCTTTGAGTTATTTATGTTATTACACACCATGTTTGTTTTGACACCAACGATTCTGTTTGGCTGTCAATCATGTATATGTAGGAAAAGCACGTCTGGCAAAAATGATTTACCCTTTTCCCTGAACTCAAACTCTTTATCTCATAGTTCAGGGATAACTATAAAGTCTTTACAGTTTAAATGATGCATAATAAGGTGTGATGAAACTGAATTAGAAGAAATCATTCTGTGGCTGATTAGATATATTTATTTGTCTCAATCCTGCACCCTCCAAGAGCAAACTGTCACTTGTTGTCTGCCTCCATCTACAGTCTATGGCACAGAAACATTCTGCACTAATGACCTGGTGTTAATGAGAGTCTTGTTTGGAGCTGTGAGATGACCCCAGGGCGGCCAAACATTCACACCACCTTCATGTTCACAGCTGTAGATGTCAACCATGATCCACAGTCATCAGTGTTGTATAACCAATGCGGGAACTGATTTTCTTGTATTTTTACTTTTTAGTGTGTGTGTCTGGCTCTTTGGGTTTTGCCATAGTGGTCATTTTCTTCTTTTCTTCTTTTTCATTTGTTCCTTTTCTGGTTCAGAAGTTTTCTCAGTGCACTCCCAAATCACCATTTATTACATTAAAATGCTATATGAATATGAGTTTACTCAAATTGTCAAGCCCTCAAGGCTCACTGTTCCCCGTCACACTGGTAAGAAAAAATCGGGGGACTAATAATCTATGATATTGCCTGCATTGCGTCATCTAGTTATATGTTACAGTTTCATATGACATTCATTAAAATCATCAAAGCTGCTGCGTTCCCATGCACATTACAATATCTTTTTATCTTCACTTGTTTAATTTTCTTGTTGATAGCAATCTTAATGTACATATCTTATCTTGCCGGTCTTTTGTCAGTCTGTATTATCGGAAAGGTTCATTCTAATTATGCTTCTGAACTTTTGCATGAACACAATCTATGAGCAAGCTTCAATAAACATATCAAAACAGAACATGTTATTTATAGCTTTGTAGTAACTGGATTTAGTCTTTTACAAATATTATTTTTTATTTACTCTTTAGTCTACAAAAGAGCTCACTTTGGTTCAACTGCAAGACATACTGTATCTGTATTAAATAGTCTTTCAAGAGGTTTTAATCATATAATTGTTTATCTTTCTCATTTACCATCTTGAAGTTTTATTTAGAGTGATTCATCCATGTTTGAGTAATCTCTATTCTTTTTTATTCAAGATGCCAACAAATATATCCACCTCTTCTTCTTTGCCAGTATCTGAACTTCACTGTCCTCAAAGGTGCAGTTAGTGTCCTTGAGATGAAGATGTACAGCGGACTGCGGTCCTGAGCAGCTCTCACAACAATGTTGGTACATTTTCTCATGGAGTGGCTGTTTGGTTTCACCTATGTGCTATTTATTGCTGTCTTCACTACACTGAATAGATTAACCACATTACTGTGTTTGTGGCTCAGACGTCTCTTCTGTACCAGTTTTTGTCTTAAAGTGTTAGTGGGTTTGAAATAGACTGGGATGCCATGTTGTCAAAAAATGCTATGGAAAAATCCTTAGCTGTGTCAGAAATTGTGACACCTTTTCTCCTTGACTCTGATTCTCTATTGTCCTGTTTTTTTGTTTTCTTGTATTGAAAGTCCAATTCAGATAACCACATGCAGAGAGATATTCACATCCACTCTCTAAACTTTTGTCCAGTTGACAGAACTCAATGTTCTTTACTCTACCTGGATGACTGAGCTATCCGTAGGTCGTCAGCGCGGTCCGGCAGTGATTACAATTGTGGTTACAGTGACAGTGAAATACTGTAAAAGAGCTATTGGAAAGCAGCTTGCAGCTGGAAATCACCTGCCTTATTTCTTCTAGTAAGTCGTTTTAGACCAATATATATATATATTTTATATATATATATTTTTAAACATTGATCTCTGGGTGTCATATATTATAACTATATTTCCCTCCCACTCCACAAGGTCATCTGCAAGAGCTTGTTCAGCAATAGACTGCTCCACTGAGTAAAACAGGAAATAATTCCTTCTGTCGGGTGTCGCCATCAAACTGCTGAACATTTACATGATCATATAAATATGTAAATATGTGAGGGTACTATTTTTTATAAGTTAAGTTAAAATGCAAATGTATTTTATCTTTATAGTAAGGGTTTATTTGACATTACTGTATCGTTTTTATTTTAAACTTATAGTTTCCTTCTGCTGGCCAGCTGCATGTCTGTAACGAAAATAATTTCCCCTTGGGGATGAATAAAAGTAATTCTGATTCTGATGCATAGTAGACAAACACATAATATGTCTTCTCATCTTAAGTGTGAGGCAATTGTAAACTGGAAGATATTTATAGTTGAAATGCTCTTGGTCTATGATCCATTTTCTCTGTTTTTCAGCTTGTGAGTCCCTTGCGAGTGTTTCCCCACCTTTAGCACCCTCGGTTAGTCTTGCTTTGCTTGTTGACAGCGCTGGTGATCAAGCCGGTTGTGTGCGGAGAGACCATTCACCGCGTGTTGAAAAAACCGCCTGTGTGCGAGAAGCCAAGCTGTGACACGATCAGCTTTTGTGTGCGCGCTTAAGCAAAGGAGACTGGGGAGCTGACAGTTTGCCGGCAGCCTCGCACCTGCACCCGGGGCTAGGTGTTGATATGTGATGGAAGTGATGGGAGAAGGAGACACAAAAATAAGGATAGGAGCGCAGTGGTGGCCTAGCTCTTGACGCTGGCTTCCTGTTTTGTTTATCTTTTGTTTCCCATGGTTGTGTATGTGTATGTATATATATATGTGGGCGTGTGCCAGTGGTGACAGAGCAGACAGGAGAGCCAATTGGATTGATGCATTCTTTCACAGGTAACTGCCAACACTCGAGCGCAGCCAGGGCCTCATTTGTCAGACTCAAGGATGTGGTGTAACGGCATGACATTTTATTCTCGTCTGGCGCACACAAAAGCCCATACCCTTCCTGACGCTCGGAATAGTATACAGCAGGCGCCAATAATGCTGCAAACGTACCATTTATTTAAGGATAATAAGATATGGACAGCAAAGTGTAAAGTTCAATATGTTATCTATAATTTTTAGAAGCAAAACTGTGCAGACACGCAATCATCAATGCATTCAATAATAGTGGTTCTCATGTAAGGTAATCATTTCAATGGAATAAATAAGTAAACACACGAAAACATTAATGTTATCTAATTGTATTTAGTTTTCTTGTGGCTGTTTGTGTTGTATTGTCTACTATTACCTGACAGAGCAAGAGTAGAAGACGCAATTTATTCTTCTAATTCTGTATTTGTGGGATAACATTTGTGATCCATATCTTAAAGAAGAACCTTTTAAAATAAGTTAATTGTATCTAAAATGTTCAATAATAGATATAGGTCCATCTGACTTCCTGTTCAAGTCAGAGCTCCAAGGCCTAACCTCTTTGGTGGCATTTCATTGTAACAAGCAGCAAATTTTGATTTAATTTACTTTCAGATTGAAAAATGCATGGCTATGAGATATTTTAGAGCCCTGGCCTACATGCATGACCATGAGTAAGTACAGGGCAGTGGGCGGGGATGGGGGGGAGGTAAAAAAAAGAAAAACTCTCTCAAATGCAGGATCACTTAAACACGCATGAATCAATCAAAAGACAACTTTTGAGTGTGTACATTTCTTTGTTAACGGAGGAGGTCATATTGTGGGATAGTTTGCTGATTATCAGTTGACTTGATGGCTTGTTGGGAAATGTGCCAGACTTGGATGGTAATGTGTTGATCTGGATGTCAAATGTTATGCCATAACATGTCTTTTATCTTCCTCAATTAAAATAAATTAAAACAATCATTTTAATAAGTAAAATATCAAAAATGTGAACTGAAGGTCACTTTTAGTTTTGATTACCAAAACAAAGTTAATTCCAGCTGGTTTCACAAGCATTCCTACTGATGGTCTGAGTCTGTGCAGGCAGTGTGGTGAATGTATGGCTTGTTGCGTCATCACAAGTCCCTGCACTTTACATTCATTAAGTGTGTTAACCTTCTGACAGCTCTGTTGAGCATTGCACTGAAACTTATAGAAGCTCTCTGGGGAGTCATTCTGTGGCATGTCAGGAGAACTCCATGACACTGTCAGCACTGCACTGCACACTTCTCCTTGGCTTGAATAATTGAAATACATTGCATTGAAAATTTAATACAGAAGATGTGATTTGACAGCGGCTGGTTAAAGTTTGCATTTGGTATATGGCACTAGGGAAAAACAACACAGTTTCTTCAGGTAGGCATGTTTTTTGTGGGCACTGGTTTGCCAGCGCTGCTATGACCTACTTGTGTGCGTCAGACAGATGGGAGAGGGTTAATTGAAGATGACATGTGTCCGGTGCTTGTGTGTCCCCAGATAACACACCCATATGCTGGCGTCGCCTTATTTAGCCCCAGCACTATCTCAAATCCACTTTTCACACCAGGAAAGTGAGGGGGAGATATTTGCTGGTGGGACGATAGCTGTCAGCACTTAATCTCTGTTTTGCTAAGTGTGCGACATCGGGCTCTTGCAGATCATGTTTGGTGTCATGTTAGTGTTATGTCTGGGCACACATCGTCATGCGCCCTGTTTACACTCACTGTCTGCGCTGTGTAAGGCCCTCTGTGTGCACATTTGCTCAGCCACAATTCTAGTTTCCATCAACATTTGCTGTTTGTTACTGCCAAGTTTTAGGATTTTAACATTTCAAGACATCATCACAAAGGTCATTAATATAATGCCAACCTGGCCAAGTGCACACAGATGGACTTTCCAGCTTCAAGCTTGACTGTGCCATCAGTATTGTGATGTGTTTGATTTCGCATTAGTAATAATAATGATTATACATTTGATTTATTTTGAGCTTGTGACACCCAAAGACTCATTTACATTGCATTAAATGAGCTTAACTTGTCAAGTTCCACAATGTATGTTATATTGTAGGAAAGTAACTATCTTCTGAAAACCACCAAATGAAAGAGTAACAGGAGGAAAACAGTTATTCTGAATTAGTCATCTTAATATGTATTTTTGAGACGTATATTTAGTTACATATAGTTACATTTAGCAACACTGATTATTCATTCTCTCTACACCTTATGGTAAGATACTGTAGCCACTCTGCCCCGGGGTGAACGACTGAAGTGCAGCTGCCAATCGTATTCATACTATAGGCAAAGTGTGTTTAATATTTTCCCTTTACAGTCATGACAGTATGCACTACTCGAGCCATGGCTACATTCTGTTATAAAGACATACATTAAAAATGTAAAAAATGATTTGTGGTTTGTGATGAACTACATTTTGATGTGTAAAAAAGCAGTTCACTGGGTGATTTGTTTAATGTCTATGTCAATTTATGCTTACATACAAACATTGTCTGAGCAGTTGTTTAGCAGAGCCCCAACAATTTCTATACATTTTTGTTTTGAATATCCCTAGCTCATCTCCTCTCTTTCTGCCGCTCGCTGGAAACGTCCCAGCAGACTTGCCGTAGACTGGCAAAGTGTTGATCTGGATGTCAGTGGGACTATGGCACTCTTTTCCTCCTCCTCCAGCTGACAGACAAGGTCAGGGACTCATGCCGCTGTCTCTCCCCGCTCCTGACAGCCTTTCCTCTGGGATAAAAACCCTGGACAACCCTGTACTCCCCATCAACAATTAATATTGCATCACCATCTTCTAATCTGCTGCGGGCGTGCGGTGTGATCGGGCCACCTGACTCCCCCAGCCTCCTTCAGTATCAGGAGAAGCAGCAGCAGATAGCAGGAAAACAGATTACCCAGGATGCCGCACTCGTCCCCTCTGTGTTTTTGTGCTGTGGTGATTTGTCACAGTTTGGGATCTTGATTTATTTTATTTGAAATGTTTTTCTGCAGGGCCTCCGCATAATTTTCTGTTTTTCTACACTCTAGTTTAACTCCCCGTGAAGGGCCTTTGAGTGGATGTATTTCAACTGAATTCATTTTATGGACTGGCGGAGTGTCAGACCTGGCTGTTAGCATTAGGTAACAAGAAGCTGCAGTGTACATTTTAGAGCAACTCTACTTTCTGTATCACAAAGATGTCAAATGGGGCTCCTCTGTTGCTCTCCTTGTCGAGTGCACTCACCCATATCAGAGCGTTTTGATACAAAAATAAAAATGCAAGTCAAAATATTGAAGTTCCAGTTGAATTTGAACGTTTTGACAAATCTGGTCAATAATCTGATCGGTGGAATAGCTTTGGACTGTAATCTTTCTGTGTGTCTTTGAGGACGCCTCCTGCTCGCGTGTGACCTGGTTTGGGGTCAGCAGTGGCCCCATGTGAACTCCTGTACTGAGACACAGGTGCAGCTGCAGTGTCATGTGATCGAAGAGTCTGGAGGTCGGAGGTCACACCGGGGCTGCTGCTGCACTCACCTGGCCTCTACTTAAGCCTGATGGATCTGCACTGGGCCAGCCGAGGTGGGACACACTCATCTGTTCAGCCGTGCCCTGTGTAAGCACAGACATAAAAACAACAAAGAGAACAGGCTGACCACACAGTTGGCGGCCTCTTCATATAAATAAACAAATGAAATCAGAAGGATGTCATTATCTTCACCAGATGTGGGTAGAATTGCCAAAATGTGTACTCAGGTAAGAGTAACGTTACTTTAAAATATTCTTACTCAAATAGAAGTACAATACATAGGGCTCGGGCCTTAATAGTGGCCCAAATAATTACTCAATACCACAAATGGTCTAAAATGATGTTTACTGATTTATGCGTTAATGTAATCATACAGACAAGACATGAACTGTTGCACGGATTCTGATATTTCCGAATATAGGGACAAAAGTGCACAAAAAAAGGGCACAAAAATCAATGTCAAATTATTTACTGTACCGTGTCTTCAAACTAAATGTATTACTTTGTACTCTACAATGGAGAATGAATGCAACATTTTCTTTCTAACTTTACAAGGATATAGCATACATAGAACAAAATACTAGGATTCTGTTGAAGGTAATTATAGTCCTCTTTTAATACATAGAGATTTCTACAAACCATCTTTAAAACTTGACATTTGATTGATTGATAGACGGGTTTGACTGATTCTAATTGAGCCTCTGAACTGGTCTGAATATTTTACCCTCTATATAAGTGGAGAACCGAGATAATTTCAAATGTAAGGCTATATATATGGATATGTGGAGGCTAATCAGCTCTAGTGTCCACCCTGGATGTGTATATTCTGATAAATGTGTGTTGGTGTTCCTTCTCTCAGAAGTCCTGTTTGTAATCCTAACATTTTCCTGATCAAAGCAACTCAAAAGCCCTGCCTCTTCAAACAAGTACAAACACATACGGACAGACCGGTACACATTTCATATCCATTTCAATACATAATAATTACATGAGCCTGTTGTCATAGCAACCACGTTCCCCCTAAACCAATCAGCACAAGATGGTTACATCAGGACAGCCAATCAGCTGTCATCAGCTCAATTACCATTTCAGTGCTCATTTAATTCAATATTCAATCACGGAAAAGACACTCTGAAGTACCCAATTTGTCGAGCAACTGTGAAAACCATCTCTATAATTTTAATTAAAATTTTTGCCTTTTGTTAAACTGTATTTGTGCAATGTTCATAAATCATTTTATATGTTCCAGAAGTCATTTTTATTTCCCCAGATAAGCGTTGATGTTATCAGAGTTATTTGATGCCAGCTTTAGCAGGGCATGTATTATCAGCAGGTGTTGCTCTGCATTAAAATCCTTTCAAGTGAATTCACAAAGAGATTAGGGATAACTTTTACTGTTTAATCACACAAAACAATACCACATATAAAAGCAGTTCATTTACAGCCTGAGGGAGGATTTAAATACAGTTATTTCAATAGACCAACATCACGTCGAAAACAGAGATAATATCAGATTTAGCTGAAATAGAAAGTGTTAAAACCGTCATATTTTCTTTAGTGATACTAATGCTGACCCATCGATCAATTTTAGCAGATAATTAAACTCTTGGGTATCTCCTTGCTCAAGTCAAATAACCACAAAACATTACAAATTCCTCCGCTCATCCCCTGGCACTTCTGCTTTGAGCTTAAAGTATCTGAACCAGTGTGAAAAAGAAATGGCCATTAGCTGTGCTGATATACAACTGAAAGCCTTGGAAATCACTAAAGAGCTGAACGTACCACAGTTCAAAGTGAAGCGTTGTGGTGGACCGCAGGACTCCTCTCGCTCGCCTCAGCTGCGACTTCACAGACACACGGCTGCTGGTTCTGATAGAGCTGATTTACTTTGAGATGGAGAATGAATGAGAAAGGCCCACAGGCGGCAGACTGTCATGTTTGTACCAGTTTATTAGGATTAGTTCAAGATAGAATTAGCAGACTTGATAGCTGAACACGGTGGATATTATGGTTTTACCAGGGATCCAGAATACACACTTCTCCAATTCTTATGAAGAGTGAGTCTGGTCACTACGCCCTCCGTAGTGCCTCGAGTCAAACTCAGACAGTGCCGTGCAATCAGATTTGTTTGTTTTTTTGTGATGAATGTGAAACAGTCAAGCTCATTGCTCGTCTGTCATTTAGAACAAAACTCAACTTCTGTCACCTCAGAGAGTTTTGCGCTTTGCTCATTGATTCTGCAGAAATCCACAACGCACCGATTTCCTGGTCAGTCTGAAAACGGCTTTTTAGTCCGTGTAGAACTTATTTTCTGTTGAGCTCGTCTGCTCCATGTAGACTAATACAACAGAAACAAGACGGCGGCGCGTACGGCAACTTCCGGAATAAGGTGGATAGGCTTCAACAAAATCTGAAAGGCTAAACTGAACCAGGACCAAAGAATATACAAAAATGTTACTCCTTAGTGTGGCTACATTTCCATAAAAGAGGTGTATATTGGTCAGTGACGGTGGAAACTCCTGCATGAGCTGAGCCTGCTCTGATGAAAACCAGAGTGAGCTTCAAGGAATAGAGTTAAATCTGAATTCACAAGCTTACGATGAATATCTCTCTCTCCATCTGCAAATGAATGAGCATCAGTCACATCTGCAGCCTTTCTGTCCATGGGAGTGGATGTACCTCTCACTGTGGTTCGTGGTTCTCCTCAATGTTTCAAAACCCAAAATTTTTTTTTTTTTTTTTTTTTTTTTTTTTTGAATCAGAGTCAAAGGACAGGAGATGCTCTGGGAAAGTTATCCATTTCCTGTGAATGTTGGTTAATCTTCTTCTTTTTTTTTTTTTTTTTGACCAATGGCTGTTTTATTGTTTGATTTTCTAAATGTTTCTGTTTGTAAAATTAACAATTTTATGCAGCCCCGTGAGGCGACTCGACTGCTGCTGGTATTTTTGCTGCTACAAAACTGAATTGAGTTGAATAATGGATTCTTACTTTTTATGAACACAGCCCCAAGTTTAGTCAAACACAAAACAAGACTAAGCCTGCACTGAACAATTCTGAATCAGAACTACCAGATTGTCAGAACCAGAACTAAAGATAGATGATATCACGATAAACAATGTTGTATATGTTAACCCCAAAAAGCTGAAGAAACTGAAGCAGCTCATGAAAACACCAGTCCACTCACCACATAATGTGCAGCACTATTGTGATCCTACACTCAGACTGTAAAAACAAGATATTCATTAGAGTAAAAGAAAGCGTATTGTTTGAGCTTTCTCCGCTGTTGTTGTTTTGGAGGCTCCCAGTGGCCTGTTGATTTGAGACGTGCTCTAAGTGGATGTTAATGGCACAAACACGGCAGCAGTTTTAAAATAGCAGACTGCCCATTAGGCTGGTATTAACAAGGTAATGGTGTGTTACTAAACTGCTGAATGACATTGCGGCTGCTGCTGTGGGCGGAGCTAATGTTTGGATGTACACATGAGCGCACATATACAGTACTACACTGTGGAACAACATAACAACAGCGATATTAACCCTCACCCTCGCTATTTGTCACATAGAGCTACAACCGTATCATTCTAAAACGCCAGGATATAAAATGTAAACATTGGAACACCTGTTTAACTAAATGGATTACATGGGTTTACTGCAAGTGGCATTCTTCAAGTGGGCATATAGCTTTTCAAATCTTAATTGTAGCCTGCTTTATTTGTATGTGTGTGTGTGTGCGTGTGTGCGTGTGTGTGTGTGAGAGAGAGATACATGATAGTGGTCTTTGTTCTGAACTTTCCGCTTCACCAAAGAAATGTGCGATGGAAAAATGAACAGTGCTGGTATATCGAACGGAGAAAAATGAGCGGAGTATTGAGTGAAGGACATAGCTTGGAGGTGTGACGGTTTTTATTAAAGCTGGGATGCACTATAGTTGTTTTCCTCAGCCGGCCTGTATTGTTGTGCCTCAGAAATTATTGATAAGCCGGAAGAGACAGAGTAATAAAGAACTACACAAACGGTTAGGTCCATGTCTGTCTGAGCACTCTGCTTTTCAGATAGGCTTGAGCTATAGACACTACTGTCAGAAAAAAACATCAACACAGAGCGATTTGAATTACTTTCTCTGTTAATTTATTATTTAGTGTATAAATAAAATAAAAATAAAAAAACAATTCAAAGCACAATATACTTGAACTAGATGTGTTTTGTTTTTTTTGTTTTTTTTTCTGTTTTTCTCAGGAAAGCCTTTTTTGTGTGATAAATACACAAAATTGAGCTTATAATACTTCCAAACTGCACCGTATTAGTGTCAAATTGTCTCTATTAATGCAGTCCCCTAATTGAAAAGGTTGACTCTAAAACAAAAAGGTTGAACTGGATTTCACTCCCAATGAACAGACTTTTAATCAGGTTTTTGAGTGAAGTCCTCTTATGCCACATCCTATAGTCTCTCTTTGACGCTGAATTGTGCGGTATTCGCTTCTCCGCCCCATGTTTCCTGTCTCCCACTGCATCTATAACGCACACATGAACACTCTTGGACTGTGTGGCGCAGTGATAGGGCAGCCCAGCAGGGGGCATATCCCTGGGAAATCATTCTTCCCTCTTCCCTTTCTTTCTATTTGTAACTTGTCCTTTCAAGCAAGACGGCCCTTAAAGTTCAGTGGCGCATTCTTCAAAAAAGGCTATTACTGGCCTGCCTCTGATTCTGTATCACGCCGCGCACAGACCAGCCATCCCTCCGTTTTATGTGCCTCTCTTTCTGTCATCATTTTGCCAGAGAAGAGAAGTCAGGACCAATGGCTCTAAACCCAGCCGCCTTAGCCGTCCATATTGTATCGCTTAAAGGGACTATTGCTTTTGATAGTTGACAGAGCGACCTCTTTGTCTCACTGACTGTAATTCTCTGTCCATGTCTATCATGCTCATTGTCTGCGCTCAGGGCCATACAAAGCACTGTGTGACTGTAAGCGATATGACCACTTCTGAACACAGAGAGGACAGGCCTTAAGATCCTGACCACCTCAGAGGATGCTGGTGTCCTCCACCATGTTAAATGTTGTTAGGTCTTGGGAAAATATGTATGGCGTAAAATCTACATAAGGAATGGGACTAATGTCATGAAGATTAATAGGACGATGAACTGTAAGTTGGTTTTCTTCTGGATATTTCTCCTGCTGGTCAAAGACATTTAGCAGCGTACTAATAGTCTTTGATCGCCAAAAGAAAGATTATTATTAAATCATCATTAAATCAACCTTACTGAACAAAATTAATTCCAAATATTTTGAAGAAACCTGCCTCACAATGTACAAGGATTTGTGTACTGATTCAACACCAGAGTCAGTTTAAATCTGACTAAAGTAGCTGATAGAAAGTAAAATCCATCTTAAGATTTTGTACTTTCTGTGCAGTATGCCACTTGTCTCCATTGAGGTGTGCTTCTTGATGGAGACAAGCAGGTGACAGACCTTCCATCAGAAAAGGCATGTGCACCTTTAAAGCTGGGGTATCTTTTCAAGTAAATACCTTTTCAAACCATGAGAAGTAGGAAATCTATATCAAATTCTTAGCTCTCACAAACTCTTTGGGACAGTATTCACATGTACGAATGTTTTGTCAGTGCAGCTTTAAAGTAGACGCAAAAGTGAAGCAGGGTGGATCACCCTACCACAGCCAATCAGCTCTCATCGCAAAGCACCATATAATGACGCACATGCCTCTTTCTTTCAAATTTGCAATTGTAGATGAACACAGCATGTAGCTGTTTGATTTTTGTCTCAAAGTTCTGCTTTACCATTAACATTTACACATTAATAATCCATATGGTATCTCATTTGTAAACACATGTTCACATTTATATGCTCTGTCTAAATGTGAAATGTGACCCCTTTGTTCTGTTAAATAAAAGCATGTATAAGCTTTTAACAGCCGTGTAGATTATCACTGTTCAAGAGCCCATTTGTGGTCTTAGTATCTTCATGGTCAGTGATGTTCAGCGGGTTGAATCCCACAGTGATCCTCCTCATTACCATAATGAGGGCCCTTGAGCCTAAAGCCTGGTCTACAGTGCTGTTGTCTGGCCTATACTCTTTAGGACAAATTGTCCACTCTCCTCCATCACTGCATCGTCTGTCCCTGTCTCCACTGTTGTCTGTGACCTCCACTGTCACGGCAGCTGCCCTTGAGGAGCACCAATCTCCATTTCACAGGGACATGTCATGTGAGGGGGTGCTTGATTGCGCCAAATTGGTCATCGGTAATCGGTAATCATGCAGTGCTCAGAGCTTTTTATCCTGCCGCCTCTTTATCTCCACTTAAGAGGCCGTGTTTGTGTATTTACATGCTGTCGTCTCAAGGGTTTCCTCTGCCACCCCCGCGCTCACTCTCTTTTATCCCTTTGTTTTGCTCACGCTCCTCCTTGGCCCTGATGGCATCTGTCTTCAGACTCTGGACACTGTAAATCCCTTATAGGTGTGCTATATCTCGAGCACGAATACACATACACACAGATACACTTTTGTCCATTTGGACTGAGCTCCTGCAGAAACAGAGCAGAAAGGACTTAGGTGCTGGTGATGAGACAGAGGAAGTGAATGTGACGGGATTCTCTAGACAGGTTTATTTACAGAAATGTTATAATAACACATTTTATGCAACACAAGAGAGCTTAAACATGCTCAAACAAACACAGAAAGAAGACAAAAACAAAAGCCAAACTGACATAATTGGAGACAGCAGATGGAGGTGACAGGAGGGGCGGAGGAGGTCAGTCATTGTGGTGTGTATAGAGCACTTTGAAAACTTTTATGTTGTTGGTGAAGCTGTTGGAGGACAGAAGTGATGTTTTAATTGTGTTCTTTAAGTTACAAGTTAAAGTTAAATTAAAACAAACGCAGCAATTTGAAATGTCCTCAATATGAAAAAGCCTTTTGTGTTTGGTTCTCAGTTATGTTGTGTTTGTTTTTCTGGCAGTGTACCACAGTTTTACCAATCACTGTCTGTGCATCTGTGCATGCAGCTGTCTGTACAAATATATCTCTGTTCTGCTGCTTTGTTTCAGACCTCAAAGTGAAACAATTAACAGTGTTGTCATCTCGGGGGTCCTCTCTGAGCGTTGTCGGTTAACAAGTGGAGAGACGGGGCAGACTATTTCAGCTGGCCTTGGCATGCCCCATAAGTTGAACAGAATATATTTCGGCCAGAAATAGGAACAAGAACTCACAAAATTTAAGCGAGGGATTTGGTAACTTCTTCTGTTTCATAAAACTTCTATCACTGTTGAGCCCCTTGTACTAGTCCTGTTATCCTACCTTGGTTTCTCTCAGAATGTCCTTGAGGCAGTGGGTGTTGCCTGGATGAGGAAAAGGGGGGACAGTGAGTGCGGGGTACGTGGGGTGCTTGTTGGGAATCACTCGGCTGGGCAATACACGCCTCCGCAGCTCGTCTCAAGGCTCTGTATAAATTCAACGCCATTGACAATTTACAGCCCGCGCCCATCCTCGATATGATGCAGTGAGCAGGGAGCCGAGCGTGTCCTGTTGCCATCACGGCAAACTGAGGCTAATTTATTGCAGTGTAAAAAATCCACAAAGCAGAGCAAAGGGGGCGACACAGAGATATACAGGGGCCTTGGCTGGAGAATGCCAGCATAATGTGGCGTAAGGCTGTGGACGCTCCGACATTGTTGTTTTATTGTGTGCGCCATGTGGAGGATTTGACAAAAAGCAAGGGCTCGCGCAGAGTTTAGATATGTTTTTATTTTGATTTATCGAAATTTGTTTTATGACCCACTCAAGGATAGTGTTAGTGGGTTCAGATGTGGCAGAAAGTGTCATTTATTCTAAAATGGGTTGCTTTGCATGTTTTACGTGTTATTATTATGATGTTTTAATTTTTTTTGCAATGAAAGGAAAGGAAGATTTAGAAGTGAAAGAATGTAGGTTCAGAATTTAAACTTTACAATACTTTTTTGGGGGTTCGCAATAGCCGTTCATAAGTACACTTAAAAGTACTGTTAGTTAAGTAGTACCATGATTACTGCTCCTGTAACACAGTGCTACTCTATAACTACTACTATTACAACTCCTCCAGACAGTGTGGATTCTACTAGGACAACAAGAAGTGAGCAACATATCAAAATTAAGATACTCGTCAATAAGTCGCACAAAATTTTAACACTAGGGGGCTGCAGTATTAGGGCTGTATTAGGGCTGCAATCCTTTAGTCATTTAATTGCTTAATTGGTCAACAGCAACTAATTATTTCATTCAGATTGAAAAGATTTGTTATGATTTGGGTTAGCTATATGGAGATACTTCATAGATTTGATGAACAGTGTGCCATAACCCCTTTTAGTCAGCCTTGTCAGTCATGTCTTCAGTCGACCAAGAATTTCTTTAGCTGACTACAGCCCTATCCAGTATATTGTTTATTGAAAACATGCTACAAAAGTAAAAAGAGTTATGTTATGCTGTAAACTTTCGAATGTAAATGATTTGCATGGTGATATTTCTACACTTGTATAATTCATTTTACAGACATTTCACATTTGTTTGATTTAAACCTCAGCTAAAGACATATTTCAACACATTTCTGTTGAATTGATATAATATCGTCTGACTATCGTTATCGGGATCGGCCCTAAGTACAACTTCTTCAGACTATGGGAAACAGCTGCATATCTTAAGGTCAAAATCTGAAAGATAGTTTCCTTTTATTATAGCCCAGTATTTTCACCTTTGCTCTTACTCTCTTAAACATATTAGATCAATTTGAAATTAATCTAAAATTTAAATACGAGGGGGAAAAGGCTAATTTTTCCTGAGTTGCATTTTCCTTTCAGACTGGGTACATTGATTCAAATACACGGCTGACAAGGTTGTGACAGGTCTCCCTTTGTACCCGCGCCGAAGAATGATGAAGATGATGGCAATTAATTACATCACGTCAAAACTTGTGAAAGCCGGCCCAAACTTCCCTGAGCGCTGTCACGGAAAGCGCTGACCAGAGCGACGACTGACCTTCACAAAACCACCAGATTTATGTTGTTTCTCACCTCCACTCCTCGTCTTCTTGCTCATTTACATATTTATCAGAGCTGATCGCAGTTTGACATCACTTTTTTTTTTTAACTTTCCCTCGGCGTGCTCGCTGGAGAATGGAGGTGTAATGCGCGTGGTTATGGCAGGTGAGGAATTTGCTGAGGGAGCATTTTGATTCGGGAGTGTGGGCATAAATTCTGCCTCGGTTGCGTTCGCTCACTCACTGTAGCCCCGTCCCATACTCCAACGCTCTCTTTGTCTTGTTAATTCTTATTGTATTTGGGCTGTTGTCCTCTGAGCCTTGGAGACAGGCC
Source organism: Rhinogobius similis (assembly GCA_019453435.1). NCBI lineage: Eukaryota > Metazoa > Chordata > Actinopteri > Gobiiformes > Gobiidae > Rhinogobius > Rhinogobius similis. Next base: position 17,069,860 of record CM033623.1, on the reverse strand, counting down.
CACAGAGGCTGGCCATGATGGGAGGTCAAACACATTTGTAATAGTCATAGATTTTACACAGATAGATGAAAGTTGTGCACACTATCAAGAACACAGTAACTCTTAAGAGAACATAATTATGTTGTATAAGTAAAGAGGCAATTCAATCTGTAACTGTTATTTCAAGTATTAGTGGCTGGAAGAAAAGTAGTTGTATGTGCAGAAGGTGGTAGAAGGTGGTAGAAGCAGCAGCGCATTATATCTCTCAAATCAAAGCAAGCATAACTGTTCTTTTGATTGTTGTGCATGTGATTACAAAGCACAGCCCTCATCAGACGACCACTTGTCAAACTGAATACATATATACACATGAAGCACTGATTAGTATTGACAATGCATTAATTTAAAGTCATAACTGTTGTGTCTGTTTCTCTAAACGTTGTAACTGTAGGTGTGTGTGCTTCTACTCGCCATACTAAAGGCAATTACTGCTGCAGCAATGTTTTCATTTCAGCTTCAATTTCTCCAAACTGTCAGCAAATACAGAGGAAATGTTTTTCTGTGAGTTTGATCATTTTGTGTTACTTCAGAGGGCTTCAGTTCCTCAGTCTCTGGTCCAGGAGATCTAACTGCCTGTGCATGCTGATCTGCAGTGACACCTAGAGATCACCAAATGCCACTGCAGTGCTGTGCTGAGACTGTTGTGACCTTAACTTTAATGCTGCATGTCGACCATACATTGTAAACTCTACATTTCACACAGCCTGTAGTCGCTGGCTGCTGTTCCCTGCGCTCCGGGGCGGCCTTCGGCCTGTGCTACTTAATTTAGTGTTACAATGCCTGACTGGGCACAGCAGATGCAGAGGATGCAGAGATACAGACGACACATAAACACAACAGCTACTTGGGGAGCATTTGTGGCAGCCCTGAGGAGACATCAACTGTCACACTCTCACAGTCGTGTGGGATGAACAGTGGATCTATTGTAAGCTCTTCGAGCCTGCACCAGCTCTCAGACTAAATGTAGCATGGCCATGATGCTTGAATTCCCCGACAGTCAGGACCTTGGCAGCTGCCTCTGCCTTGGCGCACTACTTTGTGGGTTCTTGGGTTTTCTGTGGGAGAAGTGTGGGGCTGATTGGAGAGTTGCCTTGTACAACATTGCTATGTGCTCGCATCAGGAGTCCGTGAGGTGGCCTGGGGTCCAGGCCAAAGGAGAATTTCTAAGTGATGGAATTTCACAGCCACCAAGCGCCCAGCGGCTGGCCAGACTGCAAGCACTCACATTTACAACAAGCGGCCCGCCCCACTCCACGGAGACTCCTGAATGGCAAAGCCATTTGTCTATGTGAAGGGCAGAGAGAGAAAAGGAAATAAAATCACTAGCACACTGCTTAAATTGAACTTTTTTGTTTATGAGCCCTCTACACACTCATACGTAAACACAGACTAAACTAAATTGGAATTAAAGAGAAGGAAAGGTGCATAGCCTGTTGCTAATTAGCATTTTCTTTGCTCAGCACAAACAGCCAGAGGAATCAATAAGATATTAGGTTTGTATAACAATGGGGCACACAATCACTTTAATCCATTTGCAAGAGCAGATTAGAACAGAAACTCCAACTTTCAAAACTGCAACAGTCGGACCACCTCAGAGTGTACTTCTGATACTAATCATGTTTTATCACATTAAAACATTTGTATAATGTGCATGACTTCTGTTTCTCTTCCCAGTCACCAAATAAAGACTTGTGGTGTGTTATTCAAAGCAGGTCCAAATGCCAGGATATAATGTCAATGCTAAATAAGGTAAAGACATGACCAGAAACGTTTTTTAAAAATGTTCTTCTGTACATTAGGGGAATTAGAATAGAAACTGTATTTCTGTGGAATAGTGAATGTTTGAGAGTTTGACGTGATGCACAGCTCACGTCTTTGTCGGGTCACACCTGCAGCTGCACACTGACCCCACAGATGTATAATTGACTGCCAGATTGAATATTGAATACTGAATCTATATATTTTATATCTGGATGGTGAGTTGATGTTTGATTCATGTGTGTGGAATTGACAGCTCACTCTGAATGAGTCTTTGTCTTAAACAATGTTTTAATAGTGTACTCTTGCCCCTCTATTCACAGACCATCTTAACCAGGAGAGAGAGAAGAAGCTAGTTTTCCTGACATCAAGAGTGCACCCTGGAGAGTCTCCTGCCTCCTTCATCTGTCAAGGTAAAGTTTTAATGTGGGGTCAGAGGTTTGACGGAATCATATGGTGCTGACTCACTATGGTAGTGGTGTTTACTAATGGTATCATGTATTATTCCTATAGAAAGAGAATATATTTGCTCAAAGGCAAACGAATAGGAAAAATCTGCCTTGGCAGCTTATCGGGTAGATTCCACCTACTGGAGCCCTCAAACCTTTGCCTTGGCCTTCCCTATCTTCCGGTTTCACAGATTGAAAGTTTGGAAGAACTGAGACAAATTTATCTCAACTAAAGCCTGGCACAGGTCAAATGTCATAGTGCATGGCTGTTAACCCTCTTTTAGCTTATGTACTTCTGCAGTATCATAGTACCACTGGAGTATGGTGCATCATTATGAATCAGATGAGTTGGCTGCTCGCCCGCTGTGTGCTGTCTGTTTTTCCACCGCCGTCAGCTCCATTCCATTTGTATCGATTTGGGCTCTACGTCTCCTGTTCCTCCTGATTCTGACGATGCCCCCTCGCTGTCCTTCCCTCTCCTTTTGTTTCACAAAACTCAATTAACCATCCTGGCTTTTCTTTTCAACTCTATTCTTTTCTGTGTGTTTGTGTGTCTTCAATAGGTGTGATTGACTTCCTGGTGAGCCAGCACCCAGTGGCACAGATCCTTCGGGATCATGTGATCTTCAAAATCGTCCCCATGCTAAATCCTGATGGAGTCTACCTTGGCAACTACAGGTACAAATGCATTCACAACACCAGCCAATTTGTTTATTTGAATACTTGCTAAATTAAATTGAATTCCCAAATTGTATGCTTTTATTTGTTGCTACCTGGGATTATATCCTCCTGCCTCCACCTTTAGGGAGACTAATGAATTCATATAGCTCACAGCAGTGCATTTGTTAGAAGATAGTGTTTGGCCGTAGGGCTGTTCTCTCTGCCAGTGTCTCCTCTCTGTCTTTAACACCGCCGCTGCAGCTCTGTGGGCATCCTCCTCTCCTCCATTTTCCTCTTTTCTTCGTCCCTTCTTCATAATTGCCTTTTACTTAATAGGCTCAGCCCCAGGAATACTAATGCGCACTCAGATAAGATCAGCGCTCAGCTCCAGGAGTGTTTACCGCTGCCATCTGCTGGTGCTTTTGTGCCCAACATTTATACAAACAGTCATTATTTGCCCATAGTTTCAATAATATACCTTAAAAGTGTGACAATTGCACAGATTTATTGCGGCAATTGCAATTGCATTAATTTAACTGGTTAGTATGTCTCTCTCACTTGTATTTTCCTCCTCAGACATGCAGTGTAACACATCTGTCCTGTTGCTGGGCAGACTCACTGTGTAAACCATGTTTACATATAAAGCTAAGAGCCAAAGTCACTTAACCTGGATTTGTCTCTGGCTTCAACTGTCTGAGGGAGCGTCCGTATCACTAACGGCTGTATCATTAGGGAGGCCATAGGTAAATGTCAACGACTCCCAACACAACCATCGAGTGAGACTGCTGTGTTTACGCGCCATCATTCCATTAATGAAATTGTAGCTTGGAGATGACAGTAATATCAGTAACAGTAACAGGTGTCTTTGCATGCACTGACCAGATATTTCACTTAGGATAGCCCCATGAATGAAACAGATTCATTTTCTTTCCTATAATATTTGTACTATACTTTTTTTAAAAACCTGTTCTTGATTATTCAATTGCAAATTGTATTAGCAGCCATCATACGTACAGCGTAAGTGGGTTTTGTCCAAACATAATGTGCTATTACAAGGTCAATACACAGCTGTTTACCGCCTGGTCATAAAGATATTTCATAACAAACATTTATATTAACCTAACGTTAATAACCAGTTGGTTTGGAATACACTAGCCTTTATCAGGGCTTTCTACACATTTTCACTGATCATCATTACCAGTGGGGCAATGTTTGATCAACTATGTCTATGATAAACCCATAAAACAATTATTGCCATTTTGTCTGTAATGAGTCACATTTAAACAGTTGTTCTAACTTTACATGTCATAGATGTTCTGGTACCACTAACATTTTATACTTTGCAGGTGTGTTTTATAAAGAGACTCGCTTCAAGATTGATTGTTTCTTTCTTGGCACTGTTTGCTCACAGGTGTTCACTGATGGGCTTTGACCTAAATCGTCACTGGCAGGACCCCTCTCCGTGGGCTCACCCAACACTACACGCTGTCAAACAACTCATAGTCCAGATGAACCAAGACCCGGTAAGCCTGACCACACTCCTTCATGTCTCCATACATTTATAACACACAATGAGCTTCCCAAACGCACCTTTTCCTCTCGCCGTTCCTTTCTTCGGACTCTGCGTGTTTTGGCTGTGAGCACTGGGGAGTGTTGGAAATGCTCGTCAGCATCTCCAAAATGTCAAGCGTAGCTCTCCTGGCCATTCAAAACCATATTACTGAGGCAAGTCTGTGTGCTGTCTGTTTCAAACTTGACAGTGACTTTTGTTTTTTGTTTTTTTTCATATTTCCATCTGTAGAAAGGCTACAGAAACGGACCAGTTTTTTTTTTCCTCTCGTCTTTGTTCCTGATGTTAATTATAAGCAAAGCAGCAGGTTGGTGGGATTACTGAAGGTCAGAAAGTGTCCTGGGAATACTCTGCCCTTTTGTATGCTGCTCTAATCCTGATAAGAGAGGGAGCGGGCCGGGGCGGGCCGGGGCAGGCCAGAGACGGGCTGAGGCGCTGGGCTGGCATCGGGCAGATTAACCTTTTCCCCCGGTGCTGACACACTGATCGATAGGCTCCGTCATGGCAGCTCGATCCACTCATGCCTGTCATTCTCACGCGCTCAGACCCACTCTTATGTTGTGGGTAAACACACATAAACACAATACTACCTGATTACACAACAACAGTGTCGCGGCAATGCGTTAAGGTGCTACTTATCCCATAAAGAATGTCTCTTAACCTTCTGCTTAAGCTTCGTAATGAATACCAATGCAGGAAACAGAGGTCGAACCCTGACCTTATTTTAAGAAATACAAAGAATTTTGTTCACGTAAAACAGAGGGATACACAAAAAGAATTTTAGTACTTGCTACTTAGTCGAATAAAAGATATAAACACTTACCCTAAAAATAAAGTTTGTATGGTGAGCTATTTGCATATTTTTTTTTTTTTTTGTTTTCAACTGTATTCACTAAAACTTTAAAATGTTTAGTTTTGTTTTGTATTGATTTTAACACATAAAAATAGTTCTGCATTGTTTTCCATGGTACAGCACACATTTTATTTGTCTAACCTTTCAGGGGTTGCTGTATTTTGGGTCTTGCTTTGATTTTCACAACGTGCTTTTCCTTATTGAGTAATGTGTCAGGGTGGCACAGTGGAGCTCCTGGATGTGACCGAAGTTTTGTCACTTTGGGAATTTGCAGTGGACACTGGATGCAAGGTTACACAGGTCCTCCTCCTCTGGGCTCATGGAGGGCACTATATTGTAGGAAAAGTAGTTTCTCGGACTCCTCTGGTTTGACCCATCCCAGTGTGTCGTTCCAAATGTTTGCCTGGTTCATTGGCTCCACTCAGACAGCCCTTGTGATGACTTCTGTCCCACCATGGCGTCCCCTGGTGCCCACCTTTCCTCGCCGATCGCCTTGAGTGTTGCAGAGTTAATTTGGAGGCCTGGCCAACCTCTCCTTCTCTGTGTCTCCTCTCTACACAGGCCGTTAATCCCATCAGACACACTACTCATGTCTGGGGCTCCCAGATGCCACTCTCAATGCCAGCTCTGGAGCAGGAGGACCCTGTGCTGCGGCCCTCCCCTCAGCCCCTCTCACACAGCGGGTGCACAGTGTAATGAGCACACAGGGTTGGAGGGCTCTGCTGGACGACTCCATTAGCCAGAGATCAGCCACGCTACATCCCAACAGTCAGGCTAAGCTCTAAGCTGCTGCATGTGGCCATTTACTAGCTGTTAACTCAACGCTTATTTGTTTAAAAGCCTTCATTGGTAGGAAACTTGCACAGAAGGTCATTTTAATGTTGTATTTTTGCCTTATGCCGCAACTTAAAGTTTGCTTGGTGAGAAATTAAGTCGGCAATCAATTTGCTTGGAAAACAGTCTTGATAAGGTTTCAAGCAGTGGCATGTTCATAAAGCTAATTAATATATTTTTAATAGCGGCACTGTTTTGACATTTTAATGTTGTTGTTGCCTGCTGTTAACTTTGTACAAGTGCATTAGGAGCTCAAGTCCTGTAACTAACAGGGCTGATACAGTGAATGTTAATGGTGTCTGTAGGCTACAATAAATTATAATGGCTTGTTCCTGATAAGCACAGTCAATTTAGTACAGCCCACATTTTTGTCTGTTTACAACATAATACAAGAATGCTTTGCATAAAAACGTGATCGTCAACATTTTTCATCCAGAAGCAGCTGTTTTTACATTGCAATGTGGCAATTTAATGTAGTACATTCAAACTTTTTGAACTTTTTGAATTTTTGAACTTTTTGAACTTTACACCTAGTACACCTATGTATATACCTATGTATATCATAGAGCATAAATCTTACGTGGGATGATGCTGCTGCTGATGATAATATTATTGTACATGTTGGATTTGGTCAACATGATTCTGTCAGAGGTGGGTAAAGTAGCCAACAATTTTACTGAAGAGTAAAGTTATCTCAAGTGGAAGTCCAAAAAGAATGAGATTAAATACATATTCACAGATGTGCTATTAAACTGTAATCTTTAATCCATTTGCAAATCTTCCCAAACTTGAAAAATAAATCTGTATTAACATGCCCTTCCTCTTTCTAATACCAAATTTGAAAAGTTAAAACTGGGGCTAAAGTCATTTCTAATCCGCAGGTCTGTCCTCAGCTTCAGTAAATCCAGCACAGACTGTAAAAGATAATTGAACAGCGCAGGGCGCAGTTGCCTTGTGCCTTGAAGCCTACAACTCTGACTGTGATTTTGTCAATCGTCATGACTTCTTTACTACTCGTCTGTATCAGCACAGATCTCATAATTCAAAGTCACACAGTCCACACCTTTTCCCCACAAAGGAATCCATGTATTTTAAAACACAATGATCAGACATTCTTGTCACTTCAGTCAGTTCAGCAGGGGACTTTTAGCTCTTTGTTTTGTGCAGGCGACGTCTTCACTAATGGACTGCAAGAGAAAACAGTTCCATCTAAACCTCAAGCATCTATGTACACTGCAGTCATTATTATTCTCTTTTTCACCAAACAATACATTTTATATTTTATATGACTCAAGACAATATTTCTGCTTCTAACAATAATGATATATTTGGACATCACATTTAATTTTGATGGTGCTTTGTTAAAGAAAACATTATCTTTTTGTGGTTGTAAACTATCACATGTAGATCATTATTTCAGCAATCGAGTTTACGCAGAGACATTCTTTTATTCTCCTCAACATTCTGACTTGAGTGGCACTGAGTGGCAGAATTATAGGCAGCACAACTGATAAAATGTGTTTCTTCACTTTTCTTATGCCTAATTTTTGTCCGTGGGGGTTTTGTTTTGTTCAAATCAACTTTATGTTGCAAAATGTTTACTTGATGTTTTTTTTTAGATGCTCTGGCACAAACTGATTATTTAGTTAGTTGAGTTGTTGCAGCTTTTTCACAGTTTTGTTGTGTTTTGAGATTTTACAGGAGAAAATGTCTTCACTCACCATTGACTCTCGTGAGTTTTTGCTAAAATTCAAAATGTCGTGATGTCATCTGCATAATTGACTTCCTGCTTAAAACGACAAACCTGATTTTAAATTATGGACTTTCATTTACAGTGTTTTTATTTCTGAAAAACAACTGTATGGCGTTTTGAACCCAGTCTCAATGGATCCGGAGTGCTACTTTTCAAAGAGTTGCAAGCAAATAGCCATGGGCGTAGATAGGGGTAGGTGAGACAGAAAATTTCTCAGCATGCAAACCTCGAATACAGGATTAAACATGCATACATAAATATACAAATACAACTCTTAGTAGACTAGTAGTTTGTATGAGTAGCAGACTCAGGAAGATCGTTGTAACATGTTGAAAAGCTCCTAAAAGTCGATTTTGCAGTATACTTTAAGTTCAGATTGCAGAAAGCCCTCAGCAGAATTGAATCATGGGTGAAATGCAGACGACTCAAAAACGGAACTAGAAACCCTTGTGTGCCGTTTGTGATATTTTGGTCAGAATTGAAGTAAATTAAGAAAAATGTGACTACGCATTGCAGCCTTCTATAAAGTGGCATTAAATGGTCAATTGAAACCCCAACACTGTTCACTATTCAGGTGTTGTTGTGGACTTAAGGCCCACCTGTTCCTCTCCCTCAACATAAAACTCAAGCTCGTTACAGAATGGTGTAATGGAGGTTTAAAGGCCTTATCTTCTGCTATTGTCCCCTGTAATAAATCCAATATGGGAAACTATTGTGTGCATAACGACCGCTGCTATTTCCCTCCAAAGCTGGCTGTAAAGTTGTCCGTTACGCCGGATCTAAAGGCACGCTTCTGCTCAAGCTGTTTCATACAATTCCATCATTTACCATCTGCGGCTGAACATTGGTCAGTAGGGAGAATGGCTGAAAGAGTCAGTGATGCAAGGAGCTATAATCTGTTCCCAAGCCGCCACCCTGTTGTTTGTTTTGAAACGAGAGAAATGGAGAGGCAAAAAGGGACCACGGAAACAAATGGACCCATCTCCTTCCTAAAGCGTGCCTTTTCCAGCTCATTTATCAAACGCACAGGAAGAATTATTTTTGATTGGCTTATTACTCGAAACATTCATCACCAGGCCGACGTACCCTCACCAATCTGACACTGCCATTTTGGATAATTTGTTAAGGATGACAAAGGGGTCATTGTTGCCTTAGCTTCTGTTTGACCTTTTTAAAATTAGGGAATTAATTTTCAATGTGGAACAAACGTATTAGGCCCTGTCGCATCTCAAGCGATATTCGCACCTTGGAGTCCTCCCTATTGCCCTACTTCTTTGCACGATCCATCTTCCTTCCTCTTCTGGTTGTTTACTCCATATTGGCTGTATAGTGCTTCTCCTTCTCTTTTGTTATTTCTGCTGTGTGTCTCCCTCCTAAGTCTCCCCATCTTACTCCCTGCTCTCTCAGTGTGTGTTCAAATGTCCTCCGGTGTCATCCAGCCATTTTCTGAACAATTTGGAAGATTTACGGCCAATTTTGTGCCCATCATGCCTGCATCATTTCAATCCTGCCATCATCTTGTGCTTTATTCTGCCTCTGTTGGAAGCTCAATTGGCTCCTTTCATGCAGCCGGCCTATGCAGCTTCACAGTTTGGGTATTCTTGAAGTCCAGACACTTTCAGTTCTTCTCAATAAGCTCAAATACCGATTTGTTTGATACATTTGATTATTTCGTCTGTTTGCCAGGTACTTTTTGGCTTTTTGTGGCACTATAGAAGGACTAAAGCGTTGACTGTGCATGCCCATTCAGACTGATTACCAGTCACCTTTGTGTTCATAAACGGATAAATATCCCCATCAATTTAGGTGCGTTGTTGAGAGAGAAGGCAGGAGGCGGCACGGACAGACGGAGCCAAGGTTTTGTGTCATCAATGCTCCTCCATGAAGCAGGTCATGCCATCTGCCATGTTCTGTCAATGCTACATCATTAGAGGGTCACTGGCCAAACGTGCACTGCGCCCTCAGACGGCCTCTCTAATGAAATGTGGAAGCGGTTCAGCAGCCAACACACGATAAATGGGCTTTTTAGACCTAGGAAAGAAATGAGTCATGTGGACATATTCAAGAAAAGAAGAACTTTATAATGAAATCAGATAAATGTTAATGTTATGTACTGATAAAATGACAGAAAGAAATTTTTGCTAAGATAAACACAATTATACAAACAAGTGTCCAGCACATACTGAAATTAGGGCTGCTGTAGAGTAAAAAAATTCTTGGTTGACTAAAGGCATGTCCTGTGTGTCAAACGCTCTCAAATGTTTAAGGATCTAAAAATAATTCTACAGTGAGACTAATAAACAGCCTCTTCATAAATAAACAGGCAGATTAAACTGTCCAGTCACAGTTAAACTACAGCTACAGTAACTCATGCTTTTTCCTTTCTGTGTGGTTTATATGATTTCTATATTCCCAATGAAATAATTAGTTGATTGTAAAATTTAGTTTAGTTGGCACAAACTATTGGCTGGACTTTTTCTGAAGCTCAGACTCTGTCTTTTGGCCTCTTGAGGCCAAAACTACACTCCTCTCTAATTATAAGTGGAAACAAGCTCTGCAAAGAGGAAAACCAAAATTTAAAGTCTGCCTAAAAATTGTCTATGTTAAATATATGAAGTGGAGCTGGTGTTTGTAGAGTTTACCTGATTGATTTTTATTTATTTATTTATTTATTTATTTGACACTACTTTTGTTGGGTTTTGACAATTCCTCTTCCAAAGCTGAAGCTAATTTAACAAAAAATAGTTTTAGAGACTTGTAATAAAGTAAAATTTTTAATTAAAAAAAAAAAAAAAGTGTAATTTTTTACTTTTGTAATACAAACTCACTCTAATTCATTCCAGAATGGTTCATTTGACTGTAACTAAGAGGGTTACAGCCTTCTTTTCATATTTAACAGCAGCTTGATAGCTTCCTTTTATCAGATGGTAGATAAAAAGGAATAAATGAACAAAAAGTCTATAGGAAAATGTGTTTTATTACAATATCATTAACTGATTAATCAACTAAAAGACTGTAGCCCTAACTGAAATTATAAATGTTTTTCAAAATGGTCAGAAAGTACAGCATTATTGAACGCATGGTCTCTGCGGGGACCAATAACAAAGAGCACAAACCTAGTAGGCAAATCATTCAAGTACAAAACTTAAACTGATTTTATACAGATCTTAAGCATCTAAGAGCCTAAAAGTGTAAACATTCTCTGCTTCGTCGGTTGTGCAGTAAATAAGGGTGTTGCACCAGTGTTTTGCTACCGCACGCAACGTCATGTGTTCAATTCTCGACCATTTGCCATTTGTCTCTCCCAGCTCTCGCCCCATGTCTGAGCCAGAAAATATTGTAACTTTTTAAAACATAGCTTGTGAAATTAATTGCAATCGTTGTGAAGGCAGTCACAGAGCATGGACTGGAACTACAGTATTCAGCCTGAATAGTTGACATTTCCTCTGCACTTGAACAGATACATGCCTTGCTCAAGGGCCTTTGTCACATTTCTTTCTCACTTGCATCATTCCAGTCACAGATTTGTCTCCTGCTCCTCCAGGCTGACTCTGCCCTCTTCAAATCCCTGTTTGATTTTTACACATAGAGGAACCATGTCACTCTTCCCGCTGGCATTATGACAAGTGTGATAATGTGGATTAATATGCATTATACAGGTACTAAGTCCAGCCATCTTACTTTGAAAAGACAGCACTTTTCCATCTCCTCAAGAGCTTTATTCAGGAACTTGTAATCCGCCTTCTATCAGCTCCTTTTTCCCTTTCCTGTGTAAAGATAAGCTTGCATTTACTGACTCTGCTGCACACCCTGAACGCACCACTGGCTAATTAATATGCAGCAGATAAGCACTTGTCTGAATAAATGCATTCATTTGACCTACACTAAACGGACATAAGTTCAGCACAAGTTCCCTGGAGTTATTTTTACAGTGTTTGGGGACTTGTTTTTGTATACGATTTAATTTGGATGCCTCTTCTTCCCTCCTCACTTTCTCAAATTGTCTTCTGACTTTCATTTGGTCGATACTCTCTGTTTCTTAATTGCCCCTAATTGCTTAATTACAATTTCAAATGAACAATTCTGGAGGTCAGAGCTGGTTGTTAATTGAAGCATCAATCACGGCGTTGAGGCCTTCACAAGCATCACAGTTTGATTGGCAGCGCATTAACGTGGCATTGTAGTGTTTGGACATGACATTGTGACGAGACGACATGGCTGTTTCTGCCGCTGATACTGTTCTGAGAGTGTGAAGGAGAATTTTACTGCAACACCAGTATGTGACCTGACTTTAATTAGTAAAGGTGCACCATGTAACTTTCCTTCCTGTCTCCTTGAAAGTGTTGTTGCCTTCCCTGGAATGTTCCACAGGATGGTATAAAACGTATTGCTCATTGATTCGAAAGAAATTAATGTTGTTTCCCACTCCCTTATGTTGTTTTCTTTCTTTCCGTTGGCATGTTTGTGTTGACACAAAGAGACACGTTGGAAATTGTGGAGACATTACATCGTTCAAGACAATAAGTGTAGGTGTACAATAAGTATAGTGTAAAAGTATATAGTCGTCCTAGACAATAAAACTTACCTCTGTATGGAAACAAGCAGTGACTCCCCAGGTCAAGTAACAGGTCAAGTTTTTTTTTTTTTAGCACTAAAAATCTTGTAATTGCATAAATGCCAAGCCTGATCAGCCATTCCCATCGTGAGAAAGTGGATATGGGCATGATCGCTAAACCCCCTACTTCCTCTATTTTGCGGCAACCGAGCCAATCAGAGCCGCGAGAGAAAAACGTCACATCCGTGTGCCGCAATTACAAGCGATAACAAGCAAGATGGCGTCCATAACAGAGAAAATATTTGGGTCTTCTCTCTCCTCTGTTTTAAAAGACCAGGACGTGTCGTTAAAACCACAGCCAGAGGAAGCTTTACAGCTACACGCCATTTTGGACTGACAGCCACAGCTCTCTGCTGCCTTTTGTGCATAAACCGTGCTTTCGTGGTGCTGTCATCATGTCCGCTGTTTGTCTGATTGACGCATGTTTGTCCCGCCCCGCTGAAGTCAAATTATGTGGCAGCATCTCCAGACTAATCGACAGTATTAAATAATACATGGAGATCAGAATGGAGGCCAGGAAAATAAATGCATGCTAGGCTGTGTGGACCCTTCCAGACAAAGCAATAACGTCCCTCTCCAGAAAAGTTACATTGTGCACCTTTACTGAGGAAGCTTTAAAAAGCCTCTCTAAGACCTTTATTACCATAATCACCTCAAACTGTCTATGGGTGGCACTGCAAACATATAACAGCAAATGAGGAACTTAGAGTAGTTCTCCGCCAAAGCCTGAAATTTTTGTCCCGCTGTGTAAAGCTCCATGATAAATGCACTTTTTTCTCAAAAGCTTATCTGTTTGTGAGAATTATCAAAATGTACACAGATCTTTCTTAGAAACCAACATTAATGATACAAAAGATTGCACTATATGTTACAACATTTTACCAGTGAGATCTTGGACTGCATTTATACTCAAGCAGTCCTGTGTAACCGGATTAAAAACCAGATCTAATTCAGTAGAAAGGGCCTTCAGTGTTCACGTCAAGTTGATTTTCTACCATTGATGCAACATTACACATTTTCTTTCAAAGCCTTGTGCATCTACAGCAGCCTCCATCCTGATACCTGCCGTAGCAAGAGCCAGTTAACCTATATTTTTACACTGCACCGTTCACTTTGATCGGCTGCTTGTCTGCCTTCCTCCACCTCCTGCACCTGCTGCTTTTATCCTTCACTCTTCCTCTCACCTCCTCCTCTCACTCTCTCTCTATCTCCCTCCCTCTCTCTCTCACACTCTCTCTCTTCTCTCTCTGTCTCTCTCTATCTATCTGTCTGTCTTTCTCTCTCTCTCTCTCTCTCTCTCTTTCTGTCTATATTTTCCTGCAAAAGAGCTGGGAGGAACAGGTGATTATGGGGCTTCATGTGTGATCGTCTCAAACACTTTTTTGTCTCGCTGCCTAATGGAGCCTCGTCTCCACTCATCCATTCCTTCCTTCCTTATTTTGCATTCATAGTATGACTTTAAACAATCCACAAATTCAGCTTGTACTTTTTGTGGTGATTGATTTTGTGAACATACATTTACACTTCTACACTTCTATTATAATACTGTTAATGCAGTGGTTCCCCCCAGGTGGGACGCCTGAGATTTCACGGGGTCTCCAGAGCTTTGTCTAGTTAAAGGATCATGTGACACAAATTACATAGTCAAAATCCCAAACAAATGATTGGAAATTGGATGTGGAAAAATAAAAAACACGAATGGTGTGTATTAGTTTGAATTAATTGCTTCTCAGTAATAATTTTCATTATGTAATGCATTTGTCGGGGTCACAGCTTTGGACCGGGGGGGCCCAACAAGTGAAGCAGGCAGGGCTTCAAGGAAAAAATTTTGGGAAACACTGGTCTAATGTATGGGAAGGGGTGGTTTGAGAGAAGGGTCAAAGAGGCTATATTTGTCCTTCGTTTAACAGAAATGGGGCCCTAATATACAATCTGTCACCCATTTAAAAGTCTATCCTTAAACTTAAACTAAAACATAAAAAATAGAACTGATCAGAGAATTAGAGATAACATCAGAGAAGTATAGATAACATATAGATAGATAAATAACATTAGGGCCAAATACTGTTGTGCACAAATAGGGTACTACTAACTACTAAGATGTTCAATGGACTTAACTAATGACAGATACTCCTTGCTGTAAACAACTAGAATGTTTAAGAGTAATGAACTGCCCCTTCAGGTTATGACAGGTTCTCTGGTCATTCTGATTGTGACCTGTTTGGTGGAATAGAACATGTGGTAAATATTTATCATAGTTTAGGTAGTTTTGATACAAGAAAAATTATGAAATAAACGGTACAGGATAGTTCTAAAACAGAATCCTTCTTCCTCAATAAGTACCTTTACATCAAAAATACAGGAAGCATTTGTCAAATAATAACTGTTGTGTAAATTAGATTAGTTTAAGCTCTTGTTTACAATATGATTGCTAGGTAACCATTGTGGAATTACTTCTGTGTCTGTCTGTTGCACATGTCCAATCAGGAAGAAAAATAACACATTTCATCAGAATTGTCTAAATGGGGAAATATATGATACATTTTTAGTTAAATCTTAAATATAATCATTATGTTTTTGTGAAATGTGCAGTCTAACCTGTCATATGCCCTTTAAGATAAAACTTGTCACCCATTTTATGTTCCTCAGACCCAAATCAAAACATAGAAAACAATAGGGCTAATCTGTGGATGCTACCTATAGATGACTTGTTAGAGCCATGTACGATTATGCAGAAATGTGACTCAGATTTAATGGACTACTACTAACAGATACTCCTAACTGTAAACAACTTCAGTGTTTCAATGAAGTTAAAGCTGAAAGGAGCAAAAGGAGGAACTATGTATTTAAATCTATCTAACTCGTCCATAGCGCTCGCAAACCTTTTTTGTTATTGCCTTCATTTTCAGGCGAAAGTACTGTTTTAGAATTACTTTTCAATCATAGTCAATCAGAGCACTGCATTGACTCTTACTTCCTGGTTGACTGGAAGTAAAATACTTTATTATTGGCAGCAAATCGCGCACAGTGGTTCTTGTTTTATCTCAGAATGCTGCTTTTTCAAGATACTATTTGTGGGAAAACACTAAATTAAAATTTAAAATTAAAAAAAGGTCAGGTACCCCAGCTTGAACTCCTCCCTTCAGACAGATATTAAAGCCAGTCTCTTACCAGAACTGGATAAAAACAGAAGAAGCTACTTGGAGGAGTGACAAAACATATTTAATTTTTAAAAAATGGTAGTCCGGGGTGCACGGTGGCAGAGCGGCCAGAGCTTCTGCTTCCCAATAAGGAGATCGTGGGTTCGAATCCCGGACCACCCCAACATCACACGATCTCTCTGGGTGGAGTCTGCATGTCCTCCCCGTGTTACCGTGGGTTCTTTCCGGGTTCTCCGGCTTCCTCCCCGTCCAAAGACATGCATGTGTTCAGGTTAATTGGAAACTCTAAATTGCCCGTAGTGTATGAATGTGAGAGTGAATGGTTGTCTGTCCATGTCTCTGTGTCAGCCTGTGACGAGTTGGCCACTGTCCAGGGTGTACCCCGCCTAAGGCCCAAAGTCACTGGGATAGGCTCCAGTCACCCGTGACCCCGGGAACGGGAATAGGCGGTAGAAAATGAATGAATGAAAAAAAATGGTAGTCCAGTTGACAGAGTGCATTCTTCTTACCCTGTTATCTATAAACTATATATATATATTTATACATATGAATGAATATTGCTCTGACTGTATTTGCACTTTCCCTTCATGCTATAGTATAATACATGACTCCATTTAGTCTGCACAAACCTACTCTGACAACATTTGTTTATCTCTCATGCATGTTTTATCGGTGTCATTTCCATCACTCCATTGGTTGCATTTAGCTGTTTTCATCATCTCTTGCCTTTTCTCCTGTATATGTGTGTTTTGTTTTTCTGTTGTTCTTCCACCTCCACCACCTCCTCCGCCCCTCGCTGCTGCTCCTCTCTCCTCTGGGGCTCCATCCATCAGGTTGTCGGGGGCTGCTCGCGGCCCACTCGCACCCACCATATTTCAGCAGCAGCCAGCCAAGCAACTGACAGCGCCGCCACCACCAGGAAATTGCTTTGGCTGTGAGCAGAATTTCAAACGCATACGAAGACGCACACACAAGCCGGGGTCGAGCGAGCATGTCTTTACCTCACTCTCTCTCTACATCCTGATAACTCATTCTTTCACTCCACTGTCAATCGTTTCATTTCTGTATCTTTATGTATGTACCATTTTGTTTCTTCATATGCATTTGCCGCTGTCTCTTTTCACTCTTCTCCTTTTTTTGCCTGAAGGGAACAATGCTGAATCCATAATGAGATGGGTTCATCTTGATTCAGAGTATAATTGTATATAGAAGTAAAATGTTGTCATCATAATAATTACACAAAGTAGTATTATGTAATAAAAAGAAATTAGTAATTAGGTAAATAGAGTCAAACTAAGACATTTCTTTACCCAGTTTTATGAAATGTAATTTTTATGTCATTTATATACTGCCTCATACTGATTTGATGCCAAAAAATGTCCAAAATATTGTATGTCCAAAATAATATTACCCAATTTGAAGTGGTG
The DNA here is from genome assembly GCA_019453435.1 of Rhinogobius similis. Classification (NCBI taxonomy): domain Eukaryota; kingdom Metazoa; phylum Chordata; class Actinopteri; order Gobiiformes; family Gobiidae; genus Rhinogobius; species Rhinogobius similis. The sequence continues at coordinate 17,052,741 of CM033623.1, read as the reverse complement.
GAAAGTAATATAGTATAAAAGTACTACACTTAATACTTAAGCAGATTTTAAAGTCTATACTTTTTACATTTGAGAGCCTGTATCTGCACTTTCTTCTCCATTACATTTTTGAACTGGACTGAAAAGTACAAAATATATCTTTATGGTTTGAGACCTGCTGAAATGGCTGAGGATGAGGGGTCATTTTTTAGCGCATAGTGAAACCTTAATATTTTGAATTAATATCCCAAATTTGAGCAAACAAAAATGTACAAATAAAATCATTTTATAAAGAAAATAAAGAAATTGATTCAGTTGCTTCTGATGGACATAAATCAGCACAATTCTTTATCGCTACATTTGATTGCTCTCAACTGGTGCTTCAATACATTTATTTACAATGCAAGTATTTTCATGTGATACTTACTTTTATTTGAGTATATTTCTTACTCGTGTAGCTGTACATTTCATCTTCATTTGTTCAGGACTATTCCATGTAACTGGCTGACAACATGTGGTTGTGGAGAGTGATAGAGATGAGAAAAAGCAGAATGAACGCATCAGAAAAAGCATCACAAAGTCTGTGTTATGACCGTTTTAGCTCCACCCAAAAAAAGAAAGACAGGCCGGGTTGCTGCTGTGAACTTAGCAGGAGATCATTACTTAGCATAGGCAGCCAAACATAATCCCTTTTCAGCTTGTGTCTTAGCATACATAATGTCCTCATCATCCAGTTATAATATCTCATAACGTTCATTCATTACACTGCTCATTAGAGGTGGTGAGTCATAATTGCTGTCTGCGTAACTATCGTGGGGAACTTTAGAATTTGTTGAAGTGAAAATATTTTCAATAATTCTCATGTTATTTCATCACAGGATTTATTCAGGTCCATTAAAGGGGTATTTGCAAGGACGAAGTGTTCATTTCCCTTTCAATGCAACATAAAGTTTCCAAAACTTGAATTGAGGACTGCACAAAACTGTGAACCCGATGTTAAACTGTTGATTTTGTTAAATCAGTCAAATATTAGTTATTTATTCCAGTGACTAAAATGGAATAAATAACTAATAAGAATCAGTGGAATATTTTGAAGAATAGTGCTAAGCTCATATATGTAAAGGATGTTTACTTTGACAAAGCTTTATGCTTAATGTACCAGCAGAACGTAGAGTACGCGCGCATGCCTGGATAAAGGAGCCGGTTGTAACAGAAAGCACATGCTATTATCGCACACACTCCAGTATCACCTCAAGTGAAAAGCTAAATACATGGAAAGAAGTATGAGTGACTGATGCATGATTGGAAATACAATATAGATTCATACACTGTAGTTTCTGAATTATTAGAGCTACTGTTTGAACCAATTAAATTCAAAGTGAACACTTCAAATCAAACATGGCCACCATCGGAAGCCTTTTCCTCTGTTGGACTTTCTTTTGATTACTACTTCTATTTAGTCTTTTATTTTTAATCTCATGGTCCTGGGCCAACATCACACAAAATCTGATAAGTACGTTTGCGTAAATGTAACAAATGCCTCTTCCCTGACACTGCGTTTCTCCACATTTCTGCTGATCTCAGTCTGAAGTGCGGCAGTGCCCTTCAGAAGGACAGTGTGATTGAAGTGATGTGTGGGTGGTAGAACTCCTTTCAGCTATCGAGCCGTTTCTCAGTTTGTACTATCAGGGGGTTTGTAGCGGTCCCTTGGGTGACAGCCTCCTCCCTGCTGCAGCACCCCTGTGGCCAAAGAAAGCATTGCTAACTCCCAAAGGGGGCGCCCGCTTGTGGACTGTTGCTCAAAGTGTCAGACAAACCGCCCCGTGCTAACCTTCTCTGTCTGTCCATTTTTCTGTCTTGTCTCCATTAGAGGGTGAGTTTGGAGTTCTACATCGATGTCCATGCTCACTCCACCATGCTGAACGGCTTCATGTACGGCAATGTTTTCGAAGATGAGGAGCGTGTCCAGAGACAGGCTGTGTTCCCCCGACTGCTGTGCCAAAACGCTCCAGACTTCTCTTTTGTAAGGCCCACAGACTCACTTCACAGCGCTGGTTCAAGACCTGAAGCACTGCCTTTGTCACCAAGCGCACAAGCAGCGAGGCACTTCACCGCCAACTGTTGCACTTGTTTTCAATCATAACACATTGTAATTTCCTAACTACATTTACAGTAATATACAATAGTTTAAGTGAAATAAAATTAAGTCTAGGAGAGATTTTTTTTACTATCCTTGAGTATTTATAGTTAAATCAAGTTCAAATCAACTTATTCATATAATTCAAACTTTTGTTTGATACCAAGTTAAATAAAAAAGGTGTTGATTAAAAGACAGACATTACCCTGAATGTACAAAGGTGTGAGGAAGCTCAGCGTACTGTATTATTAAGTTGAATACACTTATTTGAGTATAAGACACAAAAGATGACACTTCTGAAGGTGTGAAGTCGTCTGAGGAGATAGGTGTGGGAACAGAAGCTGGACCAGCTGTGCACAAAGACTCTCACCTTGACTTCACAAACTCTAGGCTCTGTTCTGTGAAACTTATAAAAGGTGTGGAGAAAACTATAAAAATGCAATAATATTTTACAATGAAAACAACCATTCAACCATCACACTTGGCAGATGTGCCAGTGAATCACAATATGTGGTGCAGAAATCAAAATAATAAACAGAAGTATCTTCAAAGTAATTCATTTATAATAAGGAAACAAATATTTTAAAAAAATAATGTAGAAATATTGTGCCGCTGCCTGAGGAGAAAGGCGACTGACGCTCCAGCAGAACCTGCCTTATAGGTACATTTCCTCTAAACTGTTTCCTCTCAGCTCCGTGTCACTTTCCTGACCTTTGATTCCTCAGTGATGGTGACATTTCACAGCAGAGCCACTTTACACACATCATAAAGAATAGCCTTTATAGCCCATTGACACTGGTGTCAGGCTGCACTCAGAGCCAATAGAAGCTGGATGTTCAGCCATACATGTATGGAAATGTCAGCGAGGAGAGTGTGGAGGATGAGTAAAAGGCTCCGTCTCTGTCTCTCTCTGCTGCCTGTGTGACAGATGGCTCAGGGGTCACCTCCCTCACTGTGGTTTTGTCCCTGTGCCCATTCAGCAGTACCAAACCCCAGCAGCAGCAGCACAACACAATCACCGCTAACTCCCACTGGTGGCCCCAAGTCTGCAGTTCAGCACAGCAGCTCTCAGCTCTGTGCCTCGGACTGACAGTGAATGGAAACTTTTTACACACTCCTCCCAAGACAGAACACTTTTTGTGCAGTTTAGCTGACACACTCAAAGCCCAAAATAGATTTTTTTTCTGCAGAAACCATTTAACCAATCTTTGAAATGACTTTGTATGAAGGGACTCAAAAACGCTGAGGCCCCAGCCTCTTAAAAGGCTTCACTCTGCGGTTAATACTGTGCGGTACAATTCATAACAAATGATACATTTACCAAGATTGTGACTTATTGGTAAAGAGAGGTTTTTCTGTTGGCTTGTCCTAAAGCCACTTGAGTTGCAATAATTAGTAATATGTTGATTTTACTCGTGGCTTGATTATTGCAATAATTTATTAGTAAATTGACAGGATTAGTACAGGAATACACTTCGTACAAAAATATTTTTACCTGGCATTCTGCAGAAAACTTTTTAATGCTCAAAAGGTATATTGAAGGTGTGTGCTATTTGTCCACCATCTCCCGCCTGGCATCGACTTCTTGCTTTAACTGTCACAAAATCCTCTAAAGTATTGCTGATATAACTTTGATAGTGTCCTGTTCCCTCATATTGCTGTTTTACTGTCTGCCCTTGTAGTCAAACACATCCTTTAACCGGGACGTGGTGAAGGCCGGGACGGGGCGCAGGTTCCTGGGTGGACTCCTTGATGACACGTCCTACTGCTACACTCTGGAGGTGTCCTTCTACAGTTACATGACGGCCGGCAGCAGCGCCCCTGTTCCCTACACTGAAGACACTTGTATCCTCTCACATGAAAAAGATTAACAAACAGCCATTTTCATATAATTTAAATGCAAGCTCTTGTTTGTTTGTTACTACTTTGTACATCCGTGTAAGGTCATTGGAAAGCTGTTGCTCTTTTGTTGCGGCTTGTTGCGACAGATGTGCACCAGCAGAATGGGGGATGTGATAGCCGTGTCTATTGATTTCATTTACAAAAGGAGAGGAGAGAATGGGAGCTTGTGTTGGCGTATGGAGAGCAGTGTGCAGCTTTGATTGCGATAAACAATGAAACAATGGGGTAAACATGATTCTTGTCAACTTCAATCACACGCACACATACAGTCTCATTAATGCACTCGTAACAGGAAGCAAAGGTCACATGCCTTAATTGAGCCAGATAGCACCAAGTTTTCCTTCAGGTGACCTTCTCTGGACTAAAGAGCTCCTTACAGCCAGTCAAAGGCAACCTGATCTGAGCGATAAGAGAGCGAAAAGGAAGAGCGATTCAGAGAGATAAACAAAACATATAGAAACTGCAGTTTGAAACCTTTTATATATACAGGGAGGAAAAGGGGAAGTGATGCAGTGCCCTCTAGTGCTAAGAGTAGGACAGAATACTTCAAATTCCATTGCCTAAATAATCATAATTTGTTTGTGAAAGATGAATTGGAAGCGAAGGAATCTCAAAATGACTCAAGCAAGTGTTCCTGGACATGCTTATTGATTTTCAGCTAAAGACAACCAACATCAAATAGTTTCAGTGCTAATAATACAGCTTGCCTTGAAAGTTTTAATGCCCAGTCATCTTATTGATGTTAGTTATCATGTCATCTGCCATCTGTGTTGGCAAAAAAATTCTGTTTTCAGCCTTTTACTGTGTGTTATTATGATCATTTTTATTAACAGTTTTATTGTCAATTTGTCAAATATTTCAGTTTCAACACTGGACTCAGTGTTGATACTTTATTTGATAATCGTGTCAAATTTATTTAATTAGCAGCATTTCTGTGTGTAGTCCCTCTGAAGGAAGAAAAAAGATGTTTATGTGTTATCTGAAAATATCAAGTTTAATCACATCCAAAAATATAATAAGTATGCCATTTTTGCACCTCTGATATGTTGATGATATTCGACAAAAAATACATTTAAAATAAAATCCTCGCCTCATTTGACAATGACAAAAATAATCTGCTCATGTCCTGACCTTAAGAATATCGGGCAGCTTGTATCGAACCTTCAGAGCGCTGTCTGCCACAGTCGTGCCAGCAGGAGCAGCGGCTTCTGTGTTGACCTGTCATGTTCCAGGGCACAGATAAGAGCAGGGGCCGCCTGTTGTTGTGGACGGGACATTTCCTCTGAAGGTCGGTTTGGGATGTGGCCATGCTCTGGTGGGAGGTGCACTTGATCTTTCAGCGGGTCCAGGAGCATGTTTTGTTTTGATGTGGGGGCGTGAGGAGGAGGGGCTCTGCAGGGTGGGCGCGGTGCACAAGGGCCTGGTGTATACTGGAGATTGGGGTCAGGCAGGTTGAAAGAACCAACCATGTCGCTTTTTCCGCCCCAGCAGTCAACGCGATGGAGCGTGCAAATCATCAACAGAGACCTTTAGCATCTTGATTCACACTCCCACCTCGCTCACCTGATCTACACTCCTGCCCTCACTCACTGTCCTCTAAACTAATACATGACTAATAAATAATAAGCACACACACAACATGCTCTCATAGTCTTCACACCATCCACTGCTGTGACTTGTCGCCACCAAAATTGAAATGGTAACCTTTCTGAGAGCTTTTGTCACAGTTTGAGGGCGCTTATGAGATACCGTAACACTGTGTATGTGTGTGATTATTTTGAGATTTGTCCCCTGCTCTCCATGTCTTTATGTCCTCTTGTCTCCTCTGGTCTGTCCTTTCCTCTCATCTCGTCACGCAGGAGATAACAGCTCATTATATCATCTAGTCAAGCTGAGAAAGCTCTTCTCTCAAACAGCGGGGACAACCTCTGTCTGTCCGTCTCCTCTTTGTCCTTTAATCATCCCACACCTGTCTGTGTCTTTGAGCTTAATGTGTGCGGCCACCACTCGTGCATGGCTTCTTCATGCAGAGCAAAAAGTGCAGTGGTTTCAGCTGTGCCCAAATATCTTCAAATGTTTTGCTTCTTTGGCTTTGAAAAAATAGTATTTAAAGTTGCTTGGTGTGCCATGTTAACTTTTTCACAGAATATTTTTATATTTTAGCATTTTTAGCCCTCCTTTTGGAGATACTTGTAAGGTTCCTGGCCAGCCGCTTTCACGGAAACTTTTCTTCTCCTTCCAAGCTCCCATGTTTGATAATCTCCATTATTCATCAGATGGTGTTTGCTTCCCGAGGAGGATAAAGGGATGTGGCTTGCTCACAGAGGCATACATACGAGTGGAGTGCACAGTCACGTCAAGCTAAGCGGAGGAACCCACAGAATCCTGAGCTGCCACGAAAGCGTCAGTGGTGGACAGACTGTGACAAGTATGCAAATGAAATCACTGGGAGGCAAATATGCTTCACCAGTGCCCATCATACACATCACATCCCACTGATATGGCCAAATGGATTGGAGCTCGCTCTGCACATGGCTTTACACACAGACAATTACACAAATATTGTCAGCATGCTCAGATGAACAGGCTTCTTCACACAGAGGCACCTATCTGCACGTTTCTCCAGTTGTTTGGCTGGTACCTGTCATAATGGAGATATGTTGATTATTGGGACAAGTTCTGATAAAGTTTTAGACGTTTCGAGATACAATGAGCCTGCATGCAATAGATAAACTAATCAAATAAGCACTTGTGTGTAGTAAAATAACAATATAATTACTATTTAAGGTGACCAATGTACAAATCATTTTTATTTTGACAATTCTCAGCCTTATTTGCACAGTTAATCAGCATAATACGTATATAAAAAGTGAGCGTGTTTTGGGTAAAGTTCACAGTGTATATTGGGTCATGCATCAGCATTGTTTCCCCCAGAGAAATAACACTTTTAAATCTTGTTTGTTAAAGTCCATGTTATTGGCAGAGGCTGTCCCTCTCATCAAACATTTAAATCAACCTGTTGTTGTGCCTGATAAGACGTAAGGTCTTTGAGTCCCATGGATGCCTATTGGGGACAAAAATGTCTCTTTCTGTATCGCTGTTGTTGTTTCACCTCTTAATTAGCATTGATAATTAGTCGCCCGTGTGTCAGTGCTGTGACAGGAGCTGTCAGTGGCCAATATTGATGGCTTGAATGTCCTCTCTCTTGTTCCCTGTTAACTCTGCGATCTGGACAGCATTCTGCCCATGTCTTGTTGCTTTTACCACTAGAGGCCTTGTTGTCTGATCGTCACCTTGTCTGTCTGTCTGCTGGACCAGGCACCTGGGACACAGCGCTGAAATCCGCTAAATGCCGCGCTGACAGTAAACAGCTGCAGTAAACACATAATGACCGTCCCTTTTGTCTCACGCCTCTCGTATCTCATCAGAGCCTAAGCTGGCGCGCCCTTGAGCCGTGACAATGACCTGTTATTGATCAGACGCCTCCATTATTTGTACGGAGATGTTCAGGAGCGCCGCAGTGACAGCAGACAACCAGACACATGCCTTTGACCTTTTCACTACCTAATAATAATGACTCATAATGATCACCATTGGAGATGCTGATGACACATTTTACTGAACAGTGCAATATTCAAAGTAGTTCCTGAAGTGTGATTTGTGCCAAGACATGGAAGCTCCTCTCCCGGCCACACACTGTTACCTGGCTCTCACTCCTTGCGCTTCCTGCTGTTGAGGCATCCATGCACCAGAAGGCCCGGTTCCCCACCACAGCAGCAGTCTATGCAGCAGTCAGGGTATCCTCTGTGTCTCCCTCCACATCCGGCCGCCTTTAGGAGCTGACCGTCCATCACCAAACCTGCTGTAAGAGATGTTGAGTCGTGACAAGCCAAGCTGAGAGGCCATCTGTGCTCATTGGGAACTGGGAGATATTTTTGTCGCTGAGCGGCTTGGCCAAAAAGCTCTTGACTGGCACCAAGCTCTGCTGATGAAAGGAAACGGAGGAGAACATCAAAAACTTTCCTGAGGTCACGCTGTACAATGTGTCAATGACATGATTCGACCAAGTCACTTGACATTATGAAAGTATGAGATTCACAGATGTCGTATTAGTATTAGACATCTTGTATTTAAAGGTGCACTATTTAACTTTTCTGGTGCAGGCTTCGCTGTCTGCTTGTCTCCATGGAGATGTGATTGCTTTGCCTCAAATGTTTCACAGTATAGCATTAGAATTATCTGCATTTTATCTATTCAACTACAGGTGCTGCACGTTTATCTCAAAAATCATGTATTGTACTGTGAGCAGGGTCACCTCTCCACAGATATGACATGTAACTTGGCCTGGTTTGTCTCCATGGAGATAAATGACCCTCAACCAGAAATGTTACATAATCCACATTTAAGGGATAAATGCAATAGATTATCATGCGTTATATCTGACACTTGTAAAGGATTTATTCATTTGCAACGATAATCATAAATGATTTTTTTACATCCAGCCACGTGTCGCAGGAAAAATATAACATCTTCAGGTTTTGTTATAAGTTGAAACTTTTTTATATACACTTCATAATTGTGACTTGTGAGTTTGTTTGCAATTTGAACTTCATCCAATCACTGTTATCAGCTATGGATTCTAATGTTGGGTTTGTGAAGCCCACGGACCACACTGGCCTGATGCAGGACCAGACAAACAGATGGGGCATAAACACAGACTCTGGCGTCCTGTGGAGAGTGTTGCTTGCTCTCAGCCTTTTGTGAAAACAATGAAGTTCTGCCCAGACTCCTGAACATATGCAAAAACACTCTTAAAGGCCAAGGTGACTGCGCACAAAAGAGCAACTTCTTTGTGCAATTTGATACTTGTATACTCTTGTGTGTCTAAGTGTATTGTTGAAACTTGACAAACTATTAAGCCTCAAGTGTAGGTGCAGACAGCCCATTAAACCAAGGATAGATGGGTTATAAGTTAACAGCTTTTAGAACAAGGAGAGCTTTTCACCTTTGTGGCTGCAAGGATTTATGTTGCAAAGGTTTTTGGTCATTACAAGAAAATGGATGAAAAAAAAATACAAACGTTTCTCTTATACGTCATGAGTTTCAATCATAGTTTGGACTGATGGATAGTCATGGATGATGGCCGTATCTGAGTATCAGCACGTTAATAGCAAAGGAAATGACAGATTAGGTTGTCCAGGTAGGTCCAGGTGAACAGTTGAGAAAATGTAATGCATCAAAACAGAAAGAGCATGGACCAAGCATAAATATGTGATCGTCATGGCTGTGCCTGATATATGCAACCAATTCAACATACAGTTACACTGTATTGTAGAGCAATTGGGTCATAATATTGTTCTCCATTTATGTCATAGTTTGTTGATGTTTCCTCCTTTTGATAGAGACCAACTGGTGTCATGATACTGCAATTTTAAACTTGATTTTGATACTTAATTATAAAAACAATAAAAAAAACAAAACACATTTTTAGACCATAGAAAATCAACATCAACATTTAAATAATAGATGTGGTCTTACAATAGTTCTGATTTAGACCAGATTCTGAAAAAGGTCCAACTTTGTCCTGTTAATGCGCTTTTCTTCGGGATTAATAAATGAGAATCTAGTTTGGAATGTAATTTAGTATCTGTTGTTTTTTTAGTATCTGTTGTTTTTTTGACAACAGAATTTGGCCAATTTAGTTGAATTAAACAGGTGCCACAATTAAGGCATTTTTTGTTGTTTTATTGCGTATAATGTAATGCCTATCCCCTGTATGTAACATATTTCAGTATATAGTTGTGAACAGGATGGATGTGAGTTAAGATGGATTGACAGCTAGTTATTGACAGTTTTTTCGCCCCAGTGACAAGATGCAATTTGCTTGTGTTACTGACATTGTTCTTATTTATCTGTATTTGCTGTATCCAGAGTTTTGTGATTGAGAACATAATTGCTGCTATTGCCGTTGTCCTCTACTTCTTCATTTTGTCCGGCTGATTGTTATCATCACTTGCTTTGGCCTCTTAATGATCTGAGGCTTAGCAACCGCACTCTCACGGACACCTTTATTAAAGTAGAGGGGTTATTGATATTGTTCCTATAATGTAGTGCGAGACAATTGGGCAGAGAGATGTTGTGTGGCTTCACCTCTGCATTTAAATAAGGTTTTGATGTAAGTAATTGCTTGTGTGTGATTCATTCAGGCTTCATGCATTTTGCTGATGTGACCATTGATTTAGGTGTATGGCAAATGCAGTTAGTTGTTTCAGATTTATGCTGCTCATTTTTCAGTTCTACTTTGTTTGGTATACATCATGAGTTGTCTTAAGGCTTACAAAAAAGGTGTCATTTTGTATGTTGTCGTGGTTTATTGGTGTGGGATTTAAAAGCAGCTGTAACAAACTGTAAAGCAAGCATTGTTTTTATGGTGTAACTGGCAGTCTGATGCAATCTTGGCAAATGTTTGTGGGCTACCATTCTAATTTATGATACAAATTCAAAAGTGTCAAATCCACTTCTTAGTTATTTTTTTTTGGAGGAAGTGATGGGGATCAGGAATTAAAACATATATATACTTATTCAGCCCTGTGTGTGTTTAATGGAGCCATCATATGCGTCTTCAGACACATTTTTTTCAATAAAAATTTAAGAAGTGATTCCCTGTGAAGTCAGAAATGAATTTGTTATAACAGTCTTTATAACTGTAACTTGTATTTGTAAATGATATAGGCCTGGTTTAGCCCTGATTTAGTCCATGTTTAGTCCTGGTTTTCAAATTATTGTGTACCATTGTAGTAGATTTGTAGTAGATTTTTTTCTTAACACTTTTCTTCAGACATGAGATTGGGTAGGAATGTCGCTCGAACCTTTCTTGATTACTACAAACTGAACAACCTCACAAAGGACAACATCCCAACTCCCATTCAAAAGTAAGTAAAGGTATAAACCTACACTGAACCATGCACAACTTCCCTCACATCTTGTTTTATTGTTTTTATTTCCAGTCCGGAGCCAATCTCCTCAACAGGCAACACTAATGGAAAGGGCAACGTTGTCGGTCGAGAGTCCACTGACAGAGAGAGGGAGAAGGCTTTCAAACACTAGACAGGCAGACACAGACTGAGCATGTATCAAAATTCAAAGCGCCGTGGCAGGAGGATCCTTCATACTTCATTGCCTCCTGAATCTTCCACATCTCCCTGGCTATACGGACTCATTTTCACAGATTTGTAACAGTGCAATGGCTGGCACAGCTGGATTATAACCAGATTAAGTGTCCTCCTGGGTTGTTAAGTGACTATTAAATATGAACTATTGAAAGCAAAGCAGGGACTCAGTGGTCACTCATATTCATCATGTATTCAACGGCTGCAAGAGATATCACAATCGATTTGAAATTGCTGTTTTAATAGTCGCAATCACCAAATCGCAATGACTGCAATTATTCAAGTATAATAATTTCCTCGGCAAACAACAAAATACCAAGTTGTATTTAGTTTTACCTTGCTAACTGTAGTTTTGACTTCTGCAAACATATTCTGAATTGTATGGGATTCTGTTCTATTAGTTTAGCAGTTAGTTTAGTTTATTTGTATTAACATAATTGTAAAATAAAAAATATGATAGATAGATAGATAGATAGATAGATAGATAGATAGATAGATAGATAGATAGATAGATAGATAGATAGATAGATAGATAGATAGATAGATAGATAGATAGATAGATAGTTTATTCCATTTAGTCATTTTTATTTTTGGGAGGAGAGCCTTGTGATTGGCCACTTCCTGGTCACGTGTGTTGCATCCGGTTGTGTGCAGCTATGACAACGTCCTTCATTCAAAAGTTGGCTGCCTTTAGAAAAGATGTCGCCCGTTAAAATGCACCAGAGATCTCACAAATGCACCGTGTTTTTGGAAATTCACTCAGTAGGTAATTTATCTCTAATTGCATCGTAATAGATTATGGATTAAAAAACGTTAGCTAGCATCACAACGCCGCAGTATCTCATTAGGCTAGCTAAGTTAACCTGCTTTCCTTAAATAGCTTATTCAGTTTTGTTAAAAATGTCGAATGTTTAGACCATGTAACCTAACCCTAACTAATTGTTATTCTATCTACATTTACTGCTAATCTATATACTTGGACGTTTGGAAACATTTATTAATTAAATATTTAGTTTTGAGAAAGTTTTAGTTTTAAGAAATTAAGTTAAGTTAGTGGCCTTTAACCCTTCTCATAAATATTATAACCGTTAATATCATTGCTTTCCACTGCAAGTATACAAAAAATTATATGCTTTTTAAACTGATCAACGCCGAATTAGCAAAACCACACCCAGAATATATCAGAGTAACACTTAGCTAACGTTAGTTAAAAATCAGTATTAAATCAAATGTGATCACTTAAGTTTTGTTTTGACCATTTTCATCCTGTTGGTTAAAAAAAAAAAAAAAAAAAAAAGATATCAAAACATCATGACCTCGATAACATGTTGGACAGACTTGATTTCACAGTTTCCTGATGTGACGTAGCAGAGAAATCCACTTTAAAAAAAATTTAAAAGCATGATTTAAATCCAGTGTCCAGTGCATCAGATGTGTCTTTACAAACAAACAATGGAAGTAAAAGAGCAATTAGGCTAAAATATGGCTGTATGTTTACACAGTCATGCAACAAATTATTTGAAATCCCAGATAAATACATTTGGTTATTATTTTTACTTAAGTGAAATGTTCATTTATGAACTTTCCTTGCTCCAAATATCCATATGCGTTATGAAAAATTAGGACTGTTGCCATAGAAATGAACTGTAAAATCCTCGTATGTTGCCTATAAAACGAAGATGAAACCTATGAATATATTAGCCTTGATTTGATTGTTACACACCTGCAGGTCACATGTCCAGGGTCATTACTACAAAAGCAGAATAAGATCTACCTCAGTGTGTGCGTCCTGGGCCAGTACCAGAAGACTGCTTGTGTTCCCCCTGTGTTCCCCTTGTTCTTCCACCAGAAGATGATCTTTGAGAAGGTGAGGATATTCAATACACAAGAAACCTCAGCTGTAGCACAATATTTGTATATCTCATCACATCTCATCTTTTTGGCCTAACAGCTTTTGTTCACTTTGAGTTATTTCTTCTTTCAACCTTGCAGAGCGTATCACCTGGTGTAAAAATGCCTTTTACCCCTGGGAGAGTGACAACATTAGATAGTGGCCCATTTGTCTTATCTTGTTATAGCTATTGATTTGTTTTGCCTGTACCTCTTCTCTTTTCCAGATTTTCCCTGGTGTCGTTGACCCTGCTGATGTAGCTGACCTCCTTGAAGGTAAACACTCCTCTGGGACTTGCTCCTCATTTTGTAGGCCTGGATCTTTTGCTATGCAAGCTTATAGGCTATTAGCCGTGGTTCTGATCATTAGCTCACGCTTTATTTGTGCTCTGCCTCTTAGCTGACACCACATATTTCGAGCTGATTCAGATGGTCCCTCCAGGTATGCTTTCTGATCCTGCCGTATGGGCCCATCACATCTTTGCATTACACTGCAAAAACTGAATTCAGTTATGGTTTGTGTTTGCTTATCTTGTTTGTTTAGAAGGTGAGATCCTGGCAACCTTGGAAGAGAGCACCAGAGAGCTTTTATATCCAGGCCCAGAATTGAAATCCAGAGAAAACGTAGCGCAACTAGAAAAGCTGATGAAGAAGACACACTCTTTTTCTGTATGCTGTGTTTTTGTGCTTTTATTTTATGTCTTGCCACTGCCAGAACACACTACTGCCAAACAGAAGTATAATGTCTGATATACTGCATATACTACATTTACTTAAGCATTGTTTGTCACTCACAAAAAGTTTTACTATTTTCAAGTGAGTTCTTTATTTCTTAGCAGCTGTTCTTGTGCCTTGACAGACAAGGTGTTCGATGGATGTAAATGTCACATTATACTCTGTTGAGAAGATAGCTTTAATTTCTAATATCAGTGTCCATCTCTCACACGTACATTTACATACATAACTTTTCTATCCCTGCACATTAAGTAATTGCCCTTTCATTAAACGTGAATATTTTTCTTTGCATTCTCCTCCTTCATTGTTTTGGCTCTATTGGCATTTGAGATGTTTCTTTATTCACCAGCTGTCCTCCTTAGACACAAGCTGACATATTTAAATGTCTTTAAACACTGCTTCCTTCACCGTTGCTTTTATGTGTTTGTGTTTGAGGCCTACATAGCAATTTAGATGTCTTGTTCCAAATGCCATATTATTTAAACATCACTGGATCCTTTTCTCTTCTGCAATTTGTTTTTCTCAAGCCAGGCGTAGATTGGAGATTTGTGGTTGTAAATTGGGCTTCAGGCAGCGGTGTTGTCTGTACTTTTGTCTTTATCTGCAAGTTAAAGGTGTTGTGATGTGACTGTTGTCTGTCAACCCCCAGGGAATCTCCCCCAAGATAGAGTTTTCCAGCACATCAGTCATTCAGGAGAGCGACGCAGATGACAGCTGCCCCGCCCCACCTGTAAGTGTGTACTTTCATTACATCTAACGGACCAACACCACACCAGTGCAGCATATTTGCTGAGGCAAATACGCCTGTTTGTACTTGGTTTATCTAAGTTGTAAATTGCTCATCTGTGCAACGCTTCAAAAAGTGTCTTTATAAATGATTTTTGATGTTTGTTCATGGCTTCTCGGAAAAGCTTAGTCAAAATCGAAACGTTTGGAATCCATCAAAGTGGCTCTCATAAGTCAAGTGTGTTTTTGCTGCGCCTTGTCAGTTCCAATGCCTTTGAACCTCAGAGCCACACTCACAGCTGCTCTGTAAACCGCTCCAGTGTATAAACCTCAGCTACAACAGTGAAAACCTCTTAAGGCGTCTAATGAGTGGTATCAGTCCCCATCACTTCCTCCATACATACCACCCTCTATTGTTGCCATGGCTACTGTGTCCATTCGGGCACAGATTCAAGGGTATCTGCTCTCCTTGTGAATGTAATTACGAGGAGGCAGATCTGTGACGCTGATAGCACAACCTTTATCACTTTCCTTACTGGCTGTGAGTTTGGCACGAAACCAGTTTTACCTTTGGTCCTTAGATTGACCTTCTGAGCACAGCTGGACTAAATCACAAAGAGGTTTCATTGTTTGTAATAATCCCATTTATGTGTTATTTCTACACTTGTACGGTGCAGTATGTCACTAAAAAGGCATCAAAGAGGCATCCATCTCACAGTGGTGGGAATGTTGTGCCAAACACCCTGCAATTTCCCAGGTGCTGCAACCAAAGCTAAGCTATTTGTTTAAATAGGATGTCATTGACAACGAAGCAGATTGTCAGACTGTTCGGCTGGCCCCAGGGGGTGTCTGGATCAGAGCGCTGCTGTGGCTGTCACAAAGTAGAATTTCTCCATTTTCTCTCCTAATGGATCCTCAGCATTGGAATTTCCTTGACTGCCGGCCCACTCATCTGACAATCCACTCTAACCGAGAGATAGACAAGTGCCACGAAACCAGCAGTATCTTTCTATTAATTTATAATTCAGCATTTGGTTAGTCCATGGGTCATCAGTCCCTCATCAGAGAGGCCTTTATCTCCATCACAACTGAAGAAGTGACAGTTCTCAGGACAAAGAAGTGACAGAAGTCAGAGACGCCAGCGTTTGAGGCAAAGAATATCTTATAAATTCTATTAAATGAAATATTACTCAAATGGCAGCTCTAATGAAGATTTATTCATCATTTAGTTTCTCTTAAAAATTGTTGTAATGCCGCAATTTCCCTAATTAGCTTTTAGATTATCTTTGTTTTACAGCCAGGTAATGCGTCTTTATTGTATTAGACTGGAGATGGCCATCAAATGCAATTAACATTTTATCTAAACTTATTTATCCCCAGTTGGCATTACCCGCAGGAAGTGGGATATTGCGTTTGGAGAATGATGTTAGTGGCCATTAGAGTTATTGAAGTGATTCTGCCGAGGTTGTCTCCATGGCAGTGCACAGACAGGCAGAGCTGCTGTTGTCGTAACACTTAAGCTGAATGATTTAGCTAATGGTTTAATGCTTGTGTCCAGGGAGAACATGTCTGAATCAAGACCGAGCACAGCTGCCTTAATAGCTAAAATGGCTGACTCTTCTATAAATGAACAAGAGCGTGGTCTATGGAGAAATGTGAAATGCTGAGGCGAAGCTTGTGTGTTGCCTTTACATGCAGCCGCTCCGTGACTTTGAAGTGTCTGAACACAATATATTAACATTTTACTCTTTTCATTTTCTCATCGTTCCCAGAGCAAATGTTCTCCGCTGAGAGCATCTCTGTCCCCAGGCACTACGGGAAAAATGTCTTCATCTTCCAAACCACTTTGTCACTCCAGCTGGCAGAGTCCCACAAGTGATGACGGGAACTCTGCCTCTTTGAAAACAGAAAAGCAACTCCGACGCGCAAAGGCTAAGATCTTGAATGACTCTGGGAAGTCCACGTCTGCGCGCTCTCCTCCTCCGTCTCCGTCAAAACAAGAGCAGAAGAGACACGCTGCCGTTGAAGTGAGAAAAGACTGGGGTTACCTGCGGCCCACAGCGTCCTCCAGGGCTCGTGCGCTGTCTCCCTACACTCATCGCAGGATGTGCCAGCTCTCCGAGGAAGCCGGGCAGAGACTCAGCCACCTCCAGCTCGGGCCACACCTTTTTAAGAAGACCTCCAACAACCCCCCTCCGTTCTCAGTATGCCCTTCTAATGTAATCGACTGTTTCAGCTTGAGAGATTGCAAACACTTAAGCAATTATTCAGCCTTCACTCAATTTGATTATCATTATCATCGTTTAGTTATTTGGCTAATTCTGCAACGTCAAAACAAACAAAACCCAAAACTTAATCAACATTTCTCTCTCTGAATTAGATTTAAAAATGAAATTATAATACAATCACTTGACTAAAAGATTCACACACCTGCAGTGCAGTCTGCAAATTGTCCAAAACAGTTCTTCTCAAACTGTGCTCCTTCAGTTGGTGCACGGACTCCTCTGCAGTTCAAATGTTTGCCAAAGATAGTGATGCTAGTTGTCAATTTGTCCTTGTTTATAACTAATAAAGCTTTAGTGTAGTCCTATTTACACCTGGTTTAGCCCTAGTTTGGACCTAGAATAGTCCATTTTAGACCTGTTTTAGCTCTAGTTTAGAACAATACTAGTCCTAATTTAGACCTGATTTACCTCTAGTTTAGACCAAGAATTGTCCTATTTTAGACCATGCTTTAGCCCAAGTTTAGACCTAGACTTTAGCACTAGTTAGACTGAAAATAGTCTTATTTCGGACTTGGTTTAACCCTAGAATAGTCCTATTTTAGATCTGGTTTAGCTCTAGTTTAGACCTAAACTAGTCCTATGTTAGAACTGGTTTGGATCTGATGGTACTGAGGCCAAATATTTTCTTGGTTGGTACTGGGTTTGAGAACCACTGGTCTAAAAATTTACAGTATGTTGTGTGTTTTGGGCAATGTGGCTTATACAACTATAAGGCAAATTTAAAAGTGAAATTTTTTGACCAGATAAGACCTTTGTTCATAATACTTAACACTGGTTAAATAAGGATGCAAAGATAGACATGGGACATGACATGAGGGCGGCAGTACCTCAGTTGGCAGAGAGATTGTCTTCTGATCCGAAGGTCGGCGGTTCAAATCCCGCTCCCGACATAAACATCATTGGTTGAGCGGTCAGACCCACAGGTTGGCGGTGCAATTGCTCCCGCAGGTGAATACTGCCGTTGTGTCCTTGGGCAAGACACTTAACCCGCCTTGTCCCCAGTGTCTGCGTATACTGGTGTGTGAATGGGTGAGTGAATGGGTGAATGGATAAAAAGGGTGCACGGTGGCAGAGCGGCTAGAGCTTCTGCCTCTCAATAAGGAGATCGTGGGTTCGAATCCCAGACCACCCCAACATCGTGGTTTCGAATTCCGAACCACCCTAACATCACACGATCTCTCTGGGTGGAGTCTGCATGTCCTCCCCGTGTTACCGTGGGTTCTCTCCGGGTTCTCCGGCTTCCTCCCACTGTCCAAAGACATGACTGTGTAGGTTAATTGAGAACTCTAAATTGTCCCTAGTGTGTGAATGTGAGAGTGAATGGTTGTCTGTCCTTGTCTGTCTCTCTGTGTCAGCTGTGACGAGTTGGCCACTGTCCAGGGTGTACCCCGCCTAAGGCCCAAAGTCACTGGGATAGGCTCCAGTCACCCGTGACCCCTAACGGGAAAAAGCGGTAGAAAATGAATGAATGAATGAAAGATAGACATGGAGCACTTTGAAACAGAAATTAACACCCTGAGCACCAAAATGCAACGTAATCAAGCAACTTACTGGAGCAAATTAGGAAGAATAGTGTAGATTGATATCAATGTCAAACCAAGTTCAGGGCTCTTTCAGAAGTTATCTAAGAAAGATATGATGGTGCTTGAGGTAGGGCTGCAAGATTTATTGCCATTGAATCAAATGTTCAGTTTGTTTGATTGCACTTCGAACAGTCAAAGTAACACTATTTTTCTCTGCAAACAACAAATATATATTGTCTGAAACAAACAAACTACAAACATGTTCTAAAATATTCTGGATTCTTGTAGCTCATTAGTTTAGTCTTCTCACAAATGTTAATGTTGTTAATGGGTTTAAAATGTGAACTTTTGAAGAATCTTAATAAAATCCGAAATTGCAAATGTAAATCGCAGCCCTAGTTTATATTAAATTATTGACATGACGTGCTACAATCCAAACCCCAACTAGAGTTTACAAACAATAACAAGCAAGATCTACAAACTAGATTAAGGAAAGTAAGAAACATTATTCTTATAACCTGTGCACTTAATGGATTTTGACAGGAAAATAACTGAAAGGCCTATTATTCTCCTCACCGAGGGGTTCTCGACCGCCTTAACAGCACAAGGCCTGTAGTTAGCGTGCTACACTGTTATTTATTAACACTTTAATTATAGCTGTATCACTCCGACAGAAGATTTGCATATAAAAGGCAGTGGAATTTCTGATCTCAGAGCCCAGGGGAACGTACGGACAAGCACAGCCTCGTTTTGCACTGCCCGCCCTCGCCGCCTCGCCCTGGTTTTGTCTTTTATTCATATCAAATCCAATTCAGACCTATGAACATCAAACCCACCAGCCATGCATTATTAAAACTAATTAGGTTGTGCGCTGTTTGTTTATGGAACACCAAAAGAAGTTCACCAGACGACAACGGGCGTATTACTATAGAACAGCCTGTTTTCCCACTTTTCCTGGGGGACGATAATGTTGACAATTAACCCTGGTAATGGAGAGTCAAGCCGCAATTAACAAATAGATACGTAATGAAGTAGCATGGCCTCACGGTGAATGTATTGAAAGGCTCAACTGAGAACGTGTGCTGCTAGAAAAGGTACAATTAACAACAAACATGTTCAGTATATAATCTTATAAAATGAATGAATAGGGATACAACCTTTGACAAAATAATAATTAGTAATACATGCTTTCTTGTCATTCATTTAAATATCTTGGAGTTTTCTTGCAAAAAAAGTTAAGCCCATTTTACAGACATTCTGATGTTCTTTCACAGGATAAACAAAATACCTGTTAAAGAAAGAGCCACAATTGTTTTCTTTGACTAATAGCTACATTTCTGGTAGGTTCCTCGGTCGACAAACACGACACAACTGGAGTCTCCTTCATTGTCGTCTCCACTTCAACACTTCAACAGCTTCATGGAGGATCGCACAGGTACAACTTGTGTGATGCACTGGCTACTGTGTCCACTGCACTCTTTACGCCTTTTAGGTAATGTTTTGTGGCTTGTTTTCATCTGTGAAAGTAACTAAAGCAGAAGTACTGTGCTTAAGGAAAATCTTTAGGTATCTGTACTTTACTTTTGTAAAGAGGATACTGTATAGGTTTGAGACGTCTGAAATTAAGTTAAAGACAAACAAAAAATATATTTATAAAAGTGACTAGATAAA
Source organism: Rhinogobius similis (assembly GCA_019453435.1). Lineage (NCBI taxonomy): Eukaryota > Metazoa > Chordata > Actinopteri > Gobiiformes > Gobiidae > Rhinogobius > Rhinogobius similis. Next base: position 17,032,724 of record CM033623.1, on the reverse strand, counting down.
TTAAGTTAATGATTCTGTCGCTTTCTTTGCCCAAAAATCGGCAAGCTCACTACATTTGCGGCTGTGTGAAATCTTCATTTTAAACTGGTACTTCAATATTGATATGTGATTGATACTTTATAATAATTTTTTGCCCCTGTACCTGTACTTTTACTGTAATAACAAACTGGAGTACTTCTTCCACTACTGGTTTTCACACATACAAAGTAAAATGTTTTAAAATGCAATTAGACTATTTTTTGCTCAAGACTTGTTTGTCCTTGTAGATGTGTCTCTCCTGGGGAGTTACAGACCGCGAGCAGACAGAGTAAGTCATTTCACAGAGCTGTTTTCGAGGCTTATCTGAATAAAAGTGGAACAGAGCAGAACTAGTAAAGTGCTCCACAGCCCAGTGTCCTTGCCCCTTCAAAAGCAAAGCATTTAGACATAATTAAAACCAGACTGTGACTGGTGGCACAGATGTTGGGATAATTTAATCCAATATCACATTCAATAACAGCTCGATTAATAAGTTAACCGGTGCCTGCTTCTGTAAAATGACCTTAATGTTTTCACCACAGTTCCCAAACATCTGTAGTTAATGGCAGTTCTATAAAAAAAATGAACATGAGCTAAGAGCTGTTTTCTCCTCTCTTTGTTGCACTTTTCAGATGGAGTTGAGTTATGTGAGGGCCCGGTCTTCTCCTGGGACCTCTTCCAGACACGAGGCTCACCCCAAAAGCCCAGCTGAGGCCCGTCTGAATGTGTCAAGGTCCCTGAGCACACCACACTCTTCTCTAAAGGAGAGGTACAGACTTAAACAGCAGTGTATCAGACTGTTCTCTTTCTAAGACACTTGGTTTATCACTTTCTCTATTGTTCATTTCCCACAAGCTCTGGAAAGTTAAAGGCCTCGTGCATCAGGCCCAGTGTGCTATAGGCGCCATCACATACACATCCGATCTTTAATTTTGATCACAGCCGACAGCCAGGATGAATTCCCCTCCACCTTTTAAATTACACAGGCTGATGTCTTGTCATGTTTGTTCATTACTGAGAGCGGAGGCAGAGCGAAGGGAAAACAAAGAGTAAAATGGTATTGATTTGTGTTTGAGCTGGAGTCTGATGCATTTGACCCGATGCACGCTTTAATACATTCAGAGAGACCTTGTCATCGATCATGGCAGCTGCGAGCTGAACACACCAATGGGAGCGATGTTCTGTTGTGTTTGTTTGTAGCTGCTCCCTTTCCTCCGCTCAGTCCATAAGTAAACATTAAAATCAATAGACAATCTTAAACCACAAAGTAAATTGTGGGAAATGAATGATACTTTTCTCACAATTGAAAACGCGACACGAGTTGCAGGGCAGGAGATTACGGCTGGCCGCTGTAGATTCTCTCCAACATGGAGAAAGGCACGTCTCCCCTCACTTCTCTGATGTACAAAGAAAATGATAGATGCCAGTGGCAGCATTTGGCCCCTAAGCCCCAGAGTCCCAGTCTATTCATGCGTCTGGATGATTTGTCCTTGATGACTTTTAGAAGCAGGTAGTAGCTTTATCTGATTAGATGAAACCTCAGTTCTCTGCCGGGCCCAGGCTGCACTCAGTTACAGCCCCACGCTCTACAAATAAATGTGATCCAGACGCAATACTGAAATTTATTACACCTCACTTCTGTCTGTCCGTCACAGAACGTTATTTCCTAAAGGTCTGAGGCCAACAAACATGTTCATCTGGTACTGTTGGAATTTGAAACTCGAGCTGTAATATTACTTTTGACGCACTTGGATATAGTAACATAAAGAAAATGTTATTTATATAATCATGTAATGTTCAAAAGTCACCCAATAGATAGATGGGTAGAAATTCATGTGAAACCTGCTTATGTTAGAGCACAGACTAGTGGACGAAGGGAATACCTGCAACCGACATTTAACTACTTAGCGACTGTCTTTTTTCTGTCTGATTTTAATTAATTAAAATGTTTTAATCGTTTATATTTCTTTGGCTTTACAGATTTCGTACCCTGGAGCCAAGTCCATCATACAGTGAGCAGATTCACAGGCGGGTGCAGAGAATCCTTCAGACTCACAAAGCTGCCAGTGGATTGTCAGGTGACCTCTGACTGGAAACTGTACTCTATAATCAGAGCCAAACTCCTGTGGTATTCACTTAATATCAGACACACTGTGCCGTTTTTTTAACATATGACGGCTTTGTTCAAAGGCCTCCTTCGCCATCCGCTGGGCCGCTTTTCACCGCCCTGACGGTGAAACCAAACAGAGACGTCTTAATTTCACCAAAGCCATGTGTGAAATTGGATGGAGAACAGAGCAGCGGCGTTGTGTGTGGGAAGAGGAGCTGGTGGATGTAAGCTGTTAAGGGCTCATCTCGCACAACACAAAAGACTGACAAGGAGGAAGCCCAGAGCCACCGCTGGGAGCCAGCGGTTACAAAAGACTGAGGAGATTTAAGAGATGAGAAAGGAAGTAATCCGAAATGAAAGAGCAGAAGACAGACATTTATCTTAAATTAAGGCTCGTCATTTAATTTCACAATGTTTCATGGCAACGTCTTCATTATTCATTGGACTAAATCGTCCACACCTTTCTATGGGTTTGTCTAAGAAATAAATTATTGTTTGATTAAAAACAATATTTTAATGTTGGTCAAAATCTTGAGACAATGGTTTATAAAGTTTGTTTTTAAGGACTGAATGTAATTCACTATGCACTATATTTAAGTCTTTCATTTACATCCCACAATCTTGTTCATTTATGTTATTACACACAATGTACAAAATAATTGTTTTCTAATGTCCAAAATGATTTCTGCTGCAAGCCAGAACAGCCATTGTACAACTGGAGCAGATAATATCAGGATCCACAAAAAGCCTCTGTCCAATTCTCGTTTCGCTGAGCTGAGTCCTTAGTTTCACTTTTTATGGAATTTGCCTTTTATTTTGTGCCTCCTGCCGCCGCCTGCCTGCGCCGCCTTCTCCGCCATGATCGCCTGGAACTTCTTTTTGTTTTTCCTGTTTTTAGAAGAAAAAAATGCTTTTATTTAATATAAATTTAAACTCACCATGTAACTTAACAACGTGCATCATTTGTGTAAAACAATACAGTGAATGAGTTGAGACATGTTCCAAAGCAATTAACAAAAAATCCTGTTGGTGCATTCTCACATGTCAAAATAGGGACTAAACTGGGACCAAACAGGACCAAATCAAGTCTACAGCCAGATTAAACTCTGTTCAAACCACCAGACAGATCTTTTTTTTTTTACCGTTTATTGCCTACAGTATTATTCACTTACTGTCTGAATTCGGCATCAGCTAGAAGCTCCTCCACCATGGTCCTCTTCCTGTTCTTCTTGGAAATTCGGGAATGATAGAAGTCCACTGGGTTGTCCACAACTGTCCCCATCTATGACAGAATAATGTATGACCAGTGAGACTTTAACACACACACATTTGGAGCAGGGCTCTAAAAGTCAGTACTAAAATGTTAAAAGCTTAATTCAGATGTGGGGTTGAAAAGTCAAACCTGAAAGTATTTGGGGAAACCATCTCGGTCATTCTTTTTGTAGAAGCGTTTTGGGTCCATGGAGCCCCTCATCCTCAGCAGCTGCAGGTCTCCCTTCAGCTCCTGTGTGATCTCTGGGGCCTTCATGTTAAACCAGGCATCTCCTGTGGTTTTCGCCCTCTCAGCCTAAAACAAAACATATACACATTTGTCAAACCTGAGACAGTTTTTGGCTTCACCACAATTAGTTGCCCACCAGCATCAAGGCCTCAAGTGTGCCCTTACCTGGCTGTGAATTAAAAGACTTTGTTTGGAAAGGTTCTGGTAAAACTTACTCTGTGTTTGACTTTCAGTGCTCGTTTGGATTCTTTGTAAGGAGGAACAGCATCTTTCTTTTCAAAGTCAGGACCAATCACACTCTTCTTCATCACCTGTGGACCACAGCAAAAATGCATCAGTACCAACACATAAAAGGTCAAAGAAGTGGAGGAAAACCATGGACAAAAGTGTTGCTGGCGTTATTGGATTAGCTTGCCCTTGCATAACTACAGCGTTTATTATTCAGGCTGCATGGCAGATCACCTTCAACAGGAAAAATCAATTACTTATTTACCTCATCTTGGATCTTCTTTTCCTTTGGTTTTTGTTGTGAGCTGGAGACAGGTTTTGATTTACTGCCATCAAAACTGATGTATAAACCCCCAAGCTCCTTCATCCTGATGCCTGGGTCAATACGGCTGGACAACGCTTTGCTGGAACAAACACAAATGAACAGGAATCACGTTACCACAAAAATACACACAATAAAGAGTTGTAAAGGTTTAACTAAATCACTTTATACACTAAATGACTTTATAAAACTCATATTGTGATAAACAACCAGGGACTTTTCTTGAAAATTATCTGTCTTCATGATTAAACGTTGTTTACAGTAGTTTCCATTTTGTCGACCCTTCAGTTCCTAGTGATGACATTTAGAAACTAATGGTAATATTAATACATATTATTTTATATACATATGTACGACTTGTATTGACATTTTCCAATAAATTTTAACATAATTTATTAAACTTTTTTTTTTTTATTCATTTCATGAATATAAACAAGACAGAATTTGAATTGGTGCAATTTCACACAAAATAGTTTATATTTACTCCCAAAACCCAAATTCTGCTCCAACAAATATGCTTTTACAAACAGAAGACTGCAGCTGACCCAGCTGATCCATGATTATTTTAAAACAAATGGCTCTATGGGGTGGATAATATTGACCAAAATGTATGTCTTAATAACAATATTCATACAATATTTCATTAATGCATCAGTAATGTGCTCAAATGTGCCTGTAAATAAGTTAAAGTCTAGGACAAACCGAAAATGGATAAAATTAACTACAAAAGTGCAGACTTATCACTTTATACCCTTGTTTGGAAGATTACACAAATGTTTGTTACTTTTTGAAGTAAATTTGATAGTAAATTATAAACACAATATACTCGATATTCCACTTTTGTAAGGTGTAATTTCTAATCTCACTTTATGTGCTCCTTAACTAACATAGTGAGGTCTTGTGAAATGACTGTTAGGTACCTCTGTCCAAGTGGAATCAAATTTATTTCCATACTCCAATGTTGCTTTAGAATGTGCCTGACACTTACGCCTGCGGGTCCCTGCTGGAGAAGAGGACATCTGCTGCATCATCGTTGTCATCGTCTCCCTCTTCATCCACAAACTCATCCTCCTCTTCCTCAGCAGCCTGGTCCTCCTCTCTCGACTTGTCCGTGTAGTACAGCTCATCTCCCTCTTGCCCAGGCCTTGTGTCAATCATAAAAAGTCCATCAACCGCTTTTGTGACTTCAGTCTTCCCGGACTGGACCAATTCTTCATTTGTTTCCAAATCCTCCTCTTCATCTCCAGAACTTTCTCTGATTTCATCTGCAAAGTCATCATCATCTTCATCCTCACTGCTGTCTAAAAGTGTGATCGCACTTTTACTTTGGACTACAGCGCCCCGATGTGGCTGCTCGGAGAACTGCTCTTCTGGTGTTTGCTGCTGTTGACTGGATGTGCCTTGAGTGGGCTCTTCTCGCTCTTCTCTCATTTGACAAACTGACTCTTTAAAAGACTCGACGACGTGCTGGACCTCTCCTTTTACTGAACTCGACTCCACTGTGTCCACCTCTGGCATTTCCACATCATTGCTGTCATCTTCCTGCTGTTTGTTTTTGTCTAAAGTGTCAGCGTTAGCCACTTCCATATCTTCATCCTTAACATCTGTGGTTTCAGAATCACATGTTGTAGTAACAGAGGCCGACTCCAGAGGCTTTGAAGGCTCAACTGTTTCCTGCATCATTTCCAGCTCTGAAGCTTTATCATCCATAATTTCAGCAGGCAGCTCCTCCTTCTGGTCTTCCAACATAACTGCAGGCTCGTGCTTGTCCTCTGGCATTTCTGCAGGTTCATGGTGTTCCTCTGTTATTTCTGAAGGCTCCTCAGCTGTTGGCATCGACTCAACATGAGACTTAACGCTGCTTTCTTCAGCTGTAGGTTTTTCTGGAGGAGTTTCACCTGCCTGCTTCGTTTCAGCTGATGTTTTATCTTCTATCAATGTACACTCTGCATCTTCCTCTATTACTGTGCTTTCTAACCTTGAGTCGTTCATTGAATCCTCGTCGTCAGGTGGGATTACAGTCTTTTCTAAAACTACACAAAGATTTTTGGGTGACACGGCTAACGCTGGGGCTTGTTGACTGCTGTTGCCTGAGCCAGTCCTGCTACTACTTGGAGTCTCTGCTTTACTGATATCTGTGAAGTCTGAGTCCGAATCTAGCACTTTGGACGCGCACTTTCTCCGTGCACGTGTTGCCCTGCTGTAGGACGGCCCAGATTCAAAACCTTCTGAGTCGCACGACATTGGCTCAGAGACAGATTCGGCTTTGGCGCTTGTGGCTCTTGTTCTTCGAGTTGTTGGAGCAGGGGACTGGGAGCTTTCCAACTTCTCATCAAGTTTAAGTGGCGCCAGTTTTCTTCGTGTAGACCTGCGTTTGGCGGATTTTGACACATCATCGGTAACGCTGTCTGCATCGGACATCTCAGACTCTTCGATCGGCAGTCTACTCGCAGCCCTTGTGCGTCGACTTCTCTGAGACACTGCAGGAGTGCACGGCTCTGACTCTGTTTTATCATCTTTAACCTCAGTGGCAGAGTCCAAGGTATCTGCCATAGGCTTCTTCCTGGTGCTCCTCCGAACCTTCACGGTGGACGCAACAGAGGAGCAGGACTCGACCTCAGACACATCTTCTTCCTTAGTCGCTGAACAGGTCTGCCTCCTTGTGCTTTTACGTGATAATGGAGCTTCGATGTCGGACACAGCAGAGCAACAGGACTCTACATCTGAGACCTCGCCCTCATGCACGGAGCCCACTGGGGTGCAGGGCTTGTCCGGGCTGTGCAGTCTCGAGGCCCTGGTGCATCTTTTCCTGGCAGAGTTTTGGGCAGCGCTGTTCTGTGCGAGTTTCTCAAGCTGGGAGCTGGCTTCTTCCACAGTGGTCGGAGTGGGACTCTCGTGGGGGTTGGCGGTTCTCCTGGTCCTTCGGCCTGTGGACGGTGTGGCCTGCGGAAAATAGCCAGTCAGATTAGAATGGCATGTTGTCGTTTTGTACATCCCACACATATATCCTGATATACTGGAAGTTATGCTTCCTTTTATGGACAAATGATTCAGTTGGAGAAAATAAACATGTTTGCATTGCAACCAGTAGTGGAAAATAACAGTACAATAGTAACAAGTACAAAAGCAAAAGTGCTGTACTTAAATACAATTTCTAGGTATCTGTACTTCACTTAAGTAAATTTGATAGAGGTTTTAGTTTTTAGTAGTTTTTACTTTTACTTAACTTACATTTGAGAGCAGGTATCTGTACTTTCTAGTTTCTAGCTTAACTGGACTGAATAGGAAAAGAATGTTCCTTTCCGTTCCAGTTTGAGACCTGCTGAATTGGTTGAGGGGTCATTAGTTAATTTATAGTGTTATCCTGCCTAAAGTTTTTGAGTTCAAGTCCAGGCATTGAGCAAAACAAAATATACTAACAAAAACCAAGAAAGTGACATTTCTTTATAAAGATCACTTCATCAGATGCTTTTATCAGTTCTCAAAATCTGTCTGAACTACTTTTATTTATAGTACATTTGTTAACTAGGTCAGTACTTTAACTTAAGTTTTATTTTTTCATCTTCTTTTAACTTGTAACTTTTCGAAGTTGCTTGTCACCTGCACGATTCAATGGAAATAGAACGTTAAACTCATACTTCTTAGCATTATCCAGGGAGATAAAAAGGTTTAATGCAAGACTGTGGAATATAATAGCACAACATTTCCTTAGAGACGAGCAGAAGAAGGCTCCTCCAGGCCAAGTACGCGTCAGGTTTGTGAAGATGCAAGCAATTTCTGCCTAGGATTACGCACTGGGGCTTGAAGTAACCAAAGTGAGTACTTCTTCCACCAGGTTGTAACATAAACACAATAGTTGTCACAGAGTAACAAACCACATCTAGGTAATCATTAAGTCTCATCTTTATTCTTAAACCTATATTATATTATCGCTTTACATTAAATTGTAAAAGAGTAATAGCGCTTGTTTTATGAATGGATTGTGTTAAAAGTTTACAAACTGTGTGACTGCAGCACCACGTGAGTCTCGGACATCTCCATCTGATCCGCCTCTGGGCTTGTTTGGATAATTTCTGATCTCGACGTTATCATAGCACTCATAAAATGACAGCAGATACTTTGATCTCACTTACCTGAGCAGCAGAGGTTTGTTCTGTGTCTGATTTACTCGGAGAGCTCACGCGCACTCCTCTCCTGGTGGCCACCATCTTGGACGAGTCTCACCGCTTCACTTCCGGCTTTAGCCCAGACATTACTAATCGAAATGAAACGAAAACTCCCTCCCTGAGCCTGAGTCATTTTAATAAAGTGGCACAAATGTCTACTCGTATTGGCCTTGCTTTGTTATGTTTCAGCACTTGATCTCACGGTTCTGATGTGCGATATTGAATTTTGTTTGTTAAAGTCTCAGATGACACAAATACTTTTGATCGGAACAGGTCAGAGAGACGATGGCAGATCAGACCACACTGTTGATGTATGTTCCTTCAGAAGTAAACTACATTATTAGCAATGGTGGTAGAAGCTTTGTAATTTGTTAAGTTAATGTACAGCAACAGGGGCAAAATAAGTAAAGTAAAGTAAAGTTAATCTACTTAAGTAAAAATACCGAAGAACCAGTTGAAACTTTTACTGTTAGAGTAAGAAAGTATAAGAATGTCACATAGAGTTTAAGAACTATGATTAAAACTAAATAAAACCCATGGCCATTTCAAACCTTAAGAAAAGTACTTTATTTTTCAGTCCAATTAAAACATATAGTGGAGCAGAAAGATACAGATACTTGCTCAAACATGTAGCACAAATACCTAAACATTTTATTTACTTTAGTATTTTACTTTCCAAATTCCATCACTGAAAATTAATTAGTGTCTATTATCAAATATCACCTTTCAGCTCATTCCAATATAAACCAAACCAAAATTATGTTGAGGTTAATGATTTTAATAAAGATTCAAGATATACAGACAATACATTTACAGTACAGTAGAGGAGCTGCTTTACTTACTCACTCGACCCTGTGTGCAGGAGCAGCTTGAATTTGACATTCAGATGATACTACTAAATATATTCTTTAGAAAGATTCCCCAGTGCAATGGTAAAAAATGCATATTATGTGTTTCTGTACTATTGTTAATCTCACAAGTTTGGTGTAAACAATCTGTTCTAAAAAAAAAAAAAATCATTGAAAATGTATGAATCATTGACTGTTTCTATGAATGAATAAAGCATAGGATCTCAAACCGCAGTACCACTCCACAAACTCATTCAGTTTGATTCGAGCTTTTTGCAAAACTGGAATGCAAATGTGTTACAATAAATCAAACATTGACAGAATAAAAATATGACAGGTCTTTACACAAATAATTCACAGGTTTTTTTTTTTGGTTTTTTTTATAAAACATTAACAAATTTGTGGAGATGACCGGAATCTGAGGCACTTCATCACCAAGTAAATACAGTATATCAGAATTTACTTCTTTCTTGTCTTTTCCTTCTTCTGAAGCTGCATGACAGAATGTGGCCAGAATGAGCGGAGTGAAATTGTAATTCAGTTTTCAGAGTTATAGTCCCATGTTGCTGTCCTACGTCTAAAAGCGTTAAAGACAGTGGTATCAAAATACTTTTGAGATTCACTGTGATTTGCAACATCCATTATTGAGCAAGCGTTGCTGTAGTTTGAAGTGGAACAAATGATGAACAACATGGCTTAATCCCGGCGTCTTCATAAATAGGCAGTGCTAGGGGCTTGCCTTCTTTGCACTGACAAGGTAACCTTTGGACTTTATAATGCCTCTGCTTTTGACAATAATGGAGTATCGGAGAACCCAGTCCAGCCTCCAGTCGGCGACACTGAGCTCCCGTGCTCCCTCCTGCAGCGCCTGCTGGAACGCTGCTGCCGACATGAGCTCTTCAAGACAACAAGAACAAAAGGTGGGTTCATTTACACAAAAAATAAGTTAATACAAACACAAAATATATGTAAACCTTTATTACTATAATATGATAATATGTATTATCTGCTGCTCTGACCAAAATTAGTTTAGACCAAACAACTAAATAACACTTTTGGAATTTCAGAGGAGCACACCAGAAAATATGTGAAGCTGACATTGTACTCCAAATGTTTGAACTGATATTGAAAGGATGTTATAGTTTGAGTCTGATATGAGTTCAGCAGCAAGGTTTATCACAGGCCTTATTGAGGCAAACCCTAAATAAATAATAAATAAAAACAACTGCATCTAGTGCATATTGAGGCTGCACCAACACAAAGTCATATTCCTGACATAAAAACGACATGCTACGCTTTTGTCTGCTGCATAGTTTTATTTTATGACCCATTATTTTATATTTTTGGAAATTTTAAATTGCAATATTGATCTAAAACAACTTGATAAAAGTTTAACCCTGTTAAGGAGAGATAAAGTTAATAGCAAGCAGCTAATTTGTTTTCATTTGTGCCAAAATAACTGACGCTGCTGAGTCCTACGTGTGTCAATGTTTAGGGAAAAGCAAAAAACAAGAAAAATGAGAAACAAGCAGTGAGGTTAGGGGAACATTAGACTTTTCTGAGCAAAGTTAAGATTACTCAAACATACATGAATCAATCTAAATCCAACTTTGAATGCGTTAATGATGAGGGGAAACCATTAGGACTTGGTTAAAAGCTTTTAAAAGTCACAACTGACTGCATACACTCATGTTTTACTTAAATACTCAGTCTCACCTTTGGGGTCATTGTGTGTGAGCAGCTGAATGTCAAACTCTTTTGCAAACGCTGTGAGGTCTGGAGGCATCACGCAGCAGGACGCCAGGTTCACCTGGTTACTGCTGGGCTTTACCTACACAAAGAAAACATCCAATGGAAAATACATTTAGCTTTATTTGTTAAGCCTTTGTTTAAGCTTATACCTCCCCTCATCCCCCCCTCCACTGCCGTCTAAAGACAACCCAAAGATAATGAAAATGCAAAATACAACACCTTTTCACCAACAACAAATTAGCAAAACTATGATTACACCCGGGAAATTGAAGTTGGCCACTAAAACTGTGCATGATACAAACAAATGGACACATGAGCATTTCAAGAGGAATACTCCTCCAACTGAACCACAGGTCACTCAGAATGAGGACAGGGGTGAGGACGAGGTGGACTGTCAGAGAGAAGTTGTCCGACAGCAGATAAAAAGCAGATAGCGTTACAATGTGAGAACTGGGACTGGCGTTTTCACAAACCAGCTTTAAGAGCAAGGAGTTTTGTAGTAACTTTTTTTCCTACCTGAGCCCAGTTGTAAAGCTGTTCCAGCAGATCTTTGTCCAAGTCAGAAGTGCCAATAGCCGCAATCTGCTGGCTCTTCACCAGCGCCTCCAGCTCCTCCCAGGCCGGCTGTAGGTGGGCCAGAGTCTGTGTGACTCCCTCTGGGGGCCCAGGGGGCGCTATTATGACAGAGTCGAGTTGGGACACTGCCAGTGTCTGACAGGCTGCAGACAGATCATTTGACTTGTTCAAAATGACACTGAAGAATGTGTCGGCGCAGATAAAAGAGATTCTGATGAACATTTTAAAACATACCCATCTTCACTGCTTCTTTGATTGAAGATTCATCAGACTCACATAGAAACAGCTTAGCTGGAATAACAATATATTGATATAGATTGATTACACATTGATGACACATTATCTTTTATTTTTCAAATAAAAATGTCTGTATTACATTAGTGAAAACTGACCTGAAACCTTCAGCTCCTCCCTCTCCTCTGGTGTTATAGCATCTGTAGCTTCAGGAATGGAGCAGTCCAGTGTTTCTTGGATGACCTGCATAAGAGGGAGAAACACATTCAACAGCTTGAGGCAAATTACTACTACTGCTGCTACAGATGATGACAGCGCCCGAGGCAGCTTTTACATACATGGCGACTACACAGTCTTAGTAAAATTCTAAAGTTAGACTACACATTTCACTAAAATGTAGCATACATCATTACATTTAAGATTTTACTACTATGTAACCTAGCAACCATATTGTACATAATGGCCAAAATCAATATAAATTACTCAATACTTATGATTTGACAAATATAAATACCCAAGAACACCTTTATTTTAGTAAATGATTGTTTAAACTGTTAAATTATCATTTAAAAGTTTACATTTTCCCTGCATTTTGGATGGCATGTCGCTAATTGAAGACGCTGCTTTCTGTAATTTTCAACTTTTATTTGTCATTTTCACAAACTGCACCTTGACTGATGTAAAACTATGATCAATATTTACAACAGGGAATATGCCACCAAACAAAGTAATAATTAGAAAAAGGTCATTTGCCCTTTAAACAATATAAACCCAACTAAACTGAGTCTCACAAAGTAGGGGAAGTGCACAGATTTTATTTTTCTGTGAACATTATTAAATTTATTTAGCCGAGTCTTGCTAAATGCTTACGCTATCCTTTTTAGAAGACATGTTAACATCGTTTTCTGAACCTAATCCCTGGACCAAAGCCGTGCTACACAGATACTTCTGATGGGCTTTTGCAGCCAGTGCAGCATGAACATTTATCCTGACAGCTCCTTTTCAGTTTGGCCAGCGCCACCATTATTGTTCACCCCTCTACTTTTTACTTTCCCAGCCGTAGAATTCAAAGTTTGCTGGTTGATGTTCGTATACTGACGATGCCCTCAAACAGTGCAGGCATTGAAGAAGGTTATGTCTCAGTTGTGTCAAGTATAAAAGTTGTCTACGCTCATACCACACCTCTGCAGTCAGCTTGGTCTGGGAAAGCCAGTCACTCACAGTGGCCTGAATGCAGTCTTGAAGCTGAAACAAAAGAAAAACAATTATCACAACAAGAATTTTCAGTGCAATTTGGGTTTGATTATAAATGCATTGAAGTGCATGATGATATTCAAGATTTGACAAAGAATTAGTTTTCCTCAGTTTTGACCATTTTGTGATGTTTATGATTTTCCTGGTTAGACATGAGCAGCAGATGTGACAGAAGGTGCTCCGGAGCTCCTGTTTCAGAGATGAGAAGTTTTTAATCCGGGAAAGTCCACTCTTTAACAGGGTTCAATAGAGCAAACCAGCAAGTTTTAGTCTTCTCAAAATGTTACCTAGTTGTTGTTTTTTTTATTTTTAATTCTAATATTTTCACTTCAGCTAGCTAACATTAGTGGTTAAATAAACTATAGAGTCGGGTTTTACTAGCACGCATGTTGCTCTTGTCTATGGACAACTGGCAGTAAACCAACCAATTGTAGGGCTGATGTTTAATCAAAGAACTAAAATGTTAAAGATAAATTGACAAATCAGCTGATTTGCGTCCATCTCCTCACAGCAGGTGAAGTCAAGTGTGGAAGTTGAGGAGCAGCTTTTAACCCAAGTTCCCGAGTGGTTTTTCCAAAATCTGCAAACATTCATGTGCTTTTTTCACCTCGGAAAAGCCTTTTTCTCCCCGGGTGCCCAAGAACCACTTGAACGCAGCAATAGTAGATGTAATATGTTATAACTATTAGCCAGCAACCATATTGTACTCAAACTATTGTTTTAACTGTCATAAAAAGTGTTATTTTTGATTGAATGTTGCTTATGTTTGTTTTAAAGCGAAGCTCAACTTCCTGTAATGTTCAACTTTTATTTTTCAACATTTCTTCACTAACTTCAACTTGACTGATGTAAAATGATGATACAAATTTACCACAGGTCCCCGTCATAATTAGAAAATAACGACAACCTGTCATATGCACTTTAAAGTAAATTGTGCACTTAAGGTAACTTAAAAACAGAATACACACAAACAAGTGCAGTGTGTGTATATATAACAGTTAATACTGCATTAATAACACAAAGCCATAAATTCATGACAATTCATGGGTTTCAGAATTACGAGAAATTAGGACTGTTGACCTAGCGAGTAATAATTCAGAATAAAATGTTAAGTTGATGAAGTGGGGCAAAAGTCCTCAAAATGTCGCCTACAACAGGAAGCTGTTATCAGACACAGGGGTATTAAGATAACCCTCTACAGTACATATAAATCTGAACTCAAGGATCAAAATAAACCGAATGTTACGTACAATAACTCAAACTACACTTTGAGAGTGGTGTTTGTCGTAAAGCTAATCCCGGGTGAGTTAAATGAGTTCTGCTAGCCTAAAGCTAACGCTATCTCAGTGTGGTCCGCTTTAGGTTTGGACTTTCAGGCAGATGCGTGTCATTTGATCTTACCTCTTCACCGGGGGAGCAAGGACACTTCTTCTTCATCCGATTCCGGTTGACTATGTTCCCGGTGTGAAGCCTGAGCGCCTTGGCTTGGTTGAACATGTTGGCATTAGCGCTCATGTTGCTGTTTTGTCCGTCCATGTGCTTCTGTGGATCTACTCCGGAGCGTGACTCAGCACAAATATGACACAACCCGCTCTTTATCCGTGGTTTATAAGCGCTGCCTGTGAGTGCTGACAATAAAGTGTTTGGATAGTTGAAAAGGCACAATCAGGATGACTTGCATTAGTGTTGTCTGACGGGACTGACCTGTACGTGAGGCTCACGAGCGCCCACACCGGGGGCCGCTGCAAAACACGGACTGGACCCACGCCGTTTGTGAAGAGCGGCCCAAAGAAAACCCGCAGTGTAGTCAGGACTGGACTGCAGACTGCACCGCTAGAGGGCAGTGCGTGGCCTCTTTTTTGAGCCGAGCACACGGACTGTATCTCCTCTCAGAAACTAAATACTTTACTTTAAATCAGATTACGCAGCCTTTTCAACATGGTAAGAAAAGTCTGCGTCCTCTTGTCCAGTGACTTTATAAACGGAAATCAAACAGCCCATTGCCACTGCAGTATCTACATAAAATCAGCCTGCCTATTTGTGGATGCCCATAATTCAACAGTACAGCCAGAGGCCACTTGTGTGAATTGGAGAGTTAAATTCCCACACTATCCCTGTTATGTTTTTTTTTTTTCAAAATGTACTAGCTTAATTTAAGTGTACGCCTTGTCAATATGTAAAATGTATCTTTTTCCAGTTAATTATACTTTTTTTTTTATATACTTTTTTGGGATTGTTTTTGGGTGTTATTTTTATTGATTGCTGCTCAGTCTTTTCTTTTTCTTTTCTTCTGCTCTGTTTTCTTGGAAACACCACATCAGTTTGATAAATTTTCCCTCACTTCTCAGCCAGACTTTTTTCATTTTATCTTCACAAATGAGAGTCTTGAATGACCTCCACTATCATCCTCGCCATCTAACATCGTAAATCAAGCTGTGCACAATACACGGGGGCCATCACAGACCTGTTAGCGCCGTGCATCTCCCCAACTGTTGGAACATCCACCTCCCAATCTGACAAAAGCATGCAAAAATGAACAATGAACGGGTTACCTTCAGTTCACGTGTGATTCGTTATGCTCAGTCCTATGGGGGCAGACTTTATTTAGTCCAGCGGTTTGACAGAGGTTGTGTAAATGGTATTGTATAAAGTGACCACAAATAAATCCCACTTGGCTGGGCTTATCCTAACTACCATGAACACTTGTGTAAACTGTTCACACTACCAAAACACTTTTGATTAAACTGCACTTCATTGGCCTATGTTGAGATATAGGGTGTATTTCTGGTTATGTTTAATTGTTTCATATGGACCTTCTTGTGTCTAAAGTTTTTATTGATTATTACAGAGCAGATACCTGATCAAATCCTAAAAACCTATTGCAAACTTTTAAAACATCTAAATAAGAACTATCCGAAAATGTCAACAAATTAACAATTTCACACTTTCTGTTTTCAGATATGACACTTCGGCCTTTAAGTGCAGGGACTTTCAGGAAGGTAGGGTTGACTGATTAACATGATCCAGATGACACGAGCCATTATCCAAAGTGAGCTTAAAGAAAAACAGAGGGTCACATGAACATGCTGGAGGTTTGCTGATGGAGTATCTTTATTTTTCCAGGACGAGGCTTTGAGAAAAAGTCATGCATGCTGCAGTTATCGAGTTTCACTTGGGGCCAACACTTGTAAAAGTTGAAGTGTCGACAGGACAGAGGAGGAGTTGAGGGGTTTAACGGGGGGTGGGCATATCTCGAGTGCACTATAAGAAAACAGACACACTGAAGAACAGGATTTTTGGAGAAGATTTTTTATCAAAGTTTGGATGTCAAGAAAGAGGTACACGCATGCTTTTATTTTATATTATATGATTCATTTTATATATCAAGTTTAGATGCACACATTTGTTTGAGCAAGTTGTCCCATATTTTGACCAGAGGTGGTACTCAGTTACATTTATTTTACCTTTCAGAGTACTTTAATAGCAGCAAACTTTTGCTTCTACTTTAGTAATAGTTTTAATGAAGTAACAGTGCTTTTACCTGAGTAAAAGCTTTGATCTCTCTGCCCATTGTGAGTAAATATATGAGTGACAAAAGCTTTATGTTGACAATGTTACATGATTTGAACAGCTGTGTTTCTTGCACAGTTCAAGAATTTCTCACATCATTCACTTTCATACTTAGCCCAAATACTTTTTACTCTCATCCAAGTAGTTTCTTGGACCACTACTTTGTACTTTTACCCGAGTAATATTGTTTTGAAGTAACTCTGCAGAAGGCATACTGTAGATTGCAGTAAACGAAAGACACTGTAAACAGTTTTATCAGAGGTCAAATTGCTAACCTTTGAATTCAAGAGCCAAGACGGAGGGGAAATTTTCTGATGGAAGCCAAAAGTACAGCGTGCGGGGGGTGAGGCATTTAAGACCCTGAGTCTGATTCTACCCTTTTGTTACAGCGAAGCTACTTTCAACATGAAGATCCAAGTGGTGATATTGCTCCTGCTCATCGCTGGCCTGAGTCTCAGCATGGCCCAGGGTAAGGTTCATTATGACGACACAATCTTCACGGACAAGTTAATGCTCTCAGTTTTTATGCAGTGTTATGGTTTGCCTTAATCTTTTTTATCACTAATTTTGTCCTTCTCATTCTTCATTATAGTCCTCAGTGGAATACTGATAACATTACAGGAAATACTTTGTGTATTACTATGTTTTAAAACATAGGAACGGAAGTGGACAAATCAGAATAAGTTACTTTGTTTGTCACAGAAGAAATATTTGATAACTCAAGTTTTATTTTAAGAAACTAAAATTAAATATCTGTATTACCGTAAGAAATACAATACATTTGTAATTTTTCAACTAAACTCCCAGTGAAAAAAAAAAAGAAATTACTTTACTGATGAAATATATCCTTTATTTACATACGTACATGTTTATGTACAAACAGCTAACAGATCTAAAGTTACTGTTACTTTATACTAGTACTCAAGTATAAGTACAAAGTAGTGTTTCAGGAAATTACTCAAGTAAGAATAAAAAAGTATTTGGGTAGACTACTCAGGTAAGAATATGGTGTGAGGAACCTTTGCTTTTTAATGTGAAAGGAATTTAATTGGAAGGACGGGAAATTAAATAATGCACAAAATCTGGTGTTTTCAAATGATAGACTCAAAAATTATAAAAAGTGAATCAGAGGAGTGAGAACACAAAGTTTTTGTCACTTGTAGATTTACTCAAAGAGGGAAGACCAACCAACACTTTAACTCATAAAACTGCAGTGAGAATGAAAGTAAATACCTCTGCACAGTAATGTATACATCACTGTGCAGAGGTAAGACTGCAGTGGCATCAGCATGGTATGTCTAATATATGCCTGTCCTGTTATGGGACCATTGTAATGTAACGGGCTGAGTCAAGAGGGTTGAGACAAAATAGAAGAAAATCAACATGTTGTGTTTCTGTCCTCAACTTCTGTTCGTGGATCTAATCTGATTCTTACATAGGTCCCAAATGTCACGTAATTAAACAATTTAAGCTCCTTAAAACTGGCACATGCAGACAGAATAAGACATACAGTAACGAGAATCCAATTAGTAAATCCACCAAACAAACAAAACATTGTACAACCAGCGATTAGCGCCAGGTCAAACTCTTATTCTGTCTTATAACATTAAGCTCAATAGAGGTAAGAATCATGCTTTCACTTGCTTCTTTTTCTTGCTCCATTATAGACAAGTTATACGATTTTCGTCTTATAATATGAATTCTAAAAGTACTAAATTCTTTTGTTCAATTTTGCTCTTTAACCGTGAACTCACTCGTAAAAGACATAACAATCCAATTTGCAAATCCACATAACAGCAGGCATTATGCAGGTTTGAGCAGGCCAGCAGACCAGATTGTAAAAAGGCCTGTCTAAGAGGGTTACTGTGTTGGATTACAGCATCATTTTAAATAACTTTTTCTTCCCTTATTCATAATGAAAAGTGTCAGATGAGGAAGTTTGTCTTTTGCTAAGTGCTTGTCTAAACAGTGTCCATCTTTTAGGCTCTTTCGGGAATTGCTGCCTGAGATATGTGAAGAAGATGAAGTCCAGTGTGAGGAGGAGCATTCAGGATTACAGGATGCAGGAAACAGATGGTGATTGCAACATCAGAGCCGTACTGTGAGTTTACACATCCAATGTCCTCTTTTAATATTTTGGCAAGGTTTTTGTCCATTGTGATTATGTTTTGTAGGCTTTTGATGAGGAAAAAAGGAGGAGAACTCAAACCTGTCTGTGCCAATCCTGATGATACATGGGTCCAAGATGTGATGAACACTGTGGACACAAGGAAACAGATGATAAACTAGGTAAAAGGATGCAAAGTCATATTCTAAAATGGCTCAGTATTTGACTTTGGGGTCATAAAGTGTATCTTTGTAGGTCGCTGGAGGATACAGGGGAGTGAGGAAGGCACTGTCAGAGTTCATATATCACGCTTCTACACATGGACTGGATTATAGTCGTCCAGATTAGGAATGTCCTTTCGCTGACTCAGAATGTAAATCACTATTGTAACCCATTATGTTATGTTTAGTATCCAACTGCATGAGCCATATCAACGATACTGAATACTACTAATACTAAAGATTGAGCCACAGTTTGGCAGCTTGTAAACGTGACATTATGGATGTGTGAGATTTGTACTTTCAGAGGGTTTCCATAATAATTTTTATATTTTTGTATTAAAGTGATTCTATAAAAAGTAAATAAATAAATAAAAAGTCTTCCGACATTCTTTGTATCTGTTGGCAATGGTAACTTAGTTCATGGTGTCTGTGAAGACGTGAAGAAACTGTAAAAGCAATTGTTTTGTTTATTTAGTTGAATTTTGGGAAAGTTTTGTTACATCACATTTTTGATAGCAAAGCAAACAAAATACTTCATATGTGGATAAATATTCTGAGATTAACTTCAGCCAAAACAAAGAAAGAAACAAAAAATAGCTTTGGGTTATCTCAGTAGAACATTCAAATTATTCTTGTAGAAGAACATTATAAGAAAGTGAAAGTTTTCCAGACTGTGTCAGAGTGATTTCATCTTATTTCTTTGACAGGACAGTTGTAAAACATTGCCCCTATAGGAACAGTTTAAACCGTTTATTACATTTGAGCATAACCGTGAGGTGAGTTGCCAGTTTGTGTTCTCAAAAATCTGTTTGAGATTTTGTGGTTGTCTTCAAACTGGGTCAAGTCCAGTTCTCACAAGAAACAAAACTAACTTTTGATTGAAAACAGTTGTCTGGACCAGCAACACTTATTCAGTGGCCTTTGAAGGAATAAAAAATATTGATAGGCTGATTGTGCAAAAGTGACTTGAACAGAGGTGCAAAAAGTAGAAATAAAGAGCAAACAATTTCCCTTGTACAGTTACACTGAAATTAAACTAAAGGGCTTTCTTTGCTCTTTTCGTCATCAACAACAAATCATCTGTACTACTTCTACTTCTACTTCTTTAGCCCATACCTTTTAAATTGTAATTTTTCATAATTTTAAGACGGATGCCATTCCTGGGGATAGTCTCTTCTGCAGTAGTACCATTTACAGTTAAATCTAAATGTTTTCAACCAATTTATTACTTAACTAAGTAAAATGTGCCACAACTTCTACTGTTATTCTTACTTATTTAGGTTTATTTGGTAGGGACAAATATGTTTCTTGAGCTCGCGTCAAACGTACACTACAACATTTTAGTCAAGGCTCATTCTCAATGGCTTTCACAAAAAACATAACATGAACACCATAAAAAGACAGTCTCAACTGTATTGTTATTTCTGCCAGATAATATTTTGTCTAATGTCAGTGATTTCCAATGCAGACTGAACTCACACAAATGTCCCAAGTTTGTCATATCTCATTGTAGGATTTAAGCTATTAAATGTTTATGGTTAATTAAATCTTCCTGCTCTGGACCGTTCCACATTGAGCAGCAATAATAATGAGGCCAATGTACAGCACAAAGAAACTGCTCATGAACGTAAATAGGATTAAGATGTAGCTCAAGTTACAACTTCCAAACAGACCTCTACATTGAGACAGAAGTACAAGCCATTTTAGAAGTAAACAATGAGTGGCAATAATGTTGTTTTTTAAGACAAAGTTGCAACATTTCTGTACGTGAACTGATTTGTTTTCATCTCCACATGTCTGAGCTCACTGTGCCAAGAGCAATTAAGAGCAAATTGAAACTTGCAGCCGTGTTAGTGCTGGCCTGGGCTGCAGTCTCCGGGGCATGACCAAGGTCAGGATAAATGAAGTGTTTACACAACATTTGGGAAACAAGAGCTGAACCCTGTGCTTCTGCATGGACCGGGAGGAAAATTCAATTCATCTCATCACATGGCAGTATCCTGAGATTTAAGATTATGATAAAATGTCAACTACTTCGTGAATGTTTCTGTTCCCAAATTGTGGTACTGGTTCCCACAGTGCAAGATATGCTTTCTGTAGAAACAAAATGCAAAAAATAGCACTGACACAAGTCTTGCCAGGGCAAATAATCATAACATCTTACAACAATGTAAACTTTGAAGAGTCTGGATACACTCAAAAAATGAAGTGCCATCTTTTTCCCAGTGAAATATTTTATGTTAATGCATATGTTATGTATATATTTTAATAAATCATGTTAAATCTAAAGGATTTCCTTTGGTTCAACATAAAATTATTAAAGTTACGTACTACACGATTAAGGTATATTAAATAAAATTGGTTTAAACCTTTTTGGGGCACATTCTTTTCCATATTGCAGATTATTTTATGCTGAACCAGATATATAACTTTTATGTATTATATTGTACCAAACCAGATTTATTAGTTTTATTTTTGATTTAAGTAAAACAAACATCTGAACATAATGTGAAAAATATTTTACAGTTTAATACTAGAAATAAGAAGTATTAGAATCAGTTTGTATTTCAAGAAACTATAGGGCATATAGGCATTTTATTCACATCCCGCCAGGACTTTATTATTTTTTTTTGCTCTATTTTTTCTTTTTTTTTTTACTAAATTTCATTTTTAGTTAAATTGGTTTTAGTTTTGAAATGGGAATTGTCAAAACCCAACAAATGCTCATTCTACTGTCTGTCTGTCCAATCCTCTCAATAGATGCTTTAGTCCTCATTATTTACCCCAAAAAATCAAGGTGGAAATTGAAACCTGATTTTCTTGGAGTAAATCTGACTCGGGAGGACAAAACTACAGAGTCTCCACAAAGAACCCACCCTTTCAGTTTGGAGCCATTTGAGTTCATTCAAGGAAAAATCTGCCCTAATGATGAGGGTTTAAGCATTTACTTTGTTGTTATTTGGACCTTTGACACTTTTGCCTTTCGTGTATTAATGACAAACTATCTTTCAATGTGCTTTATTGTGCAACAACATTGAACAGCTCTCTTGGCCCTGATCCGAACATTGATAATCTGCTTGTGCCACACACCGAGAGAATTCCTGTCAAGGGTGTGCGCTAGAGATGAAATAACCTCTGTTTGAAATGAAGTATTACACACAATAGCTCAATCACAGAAGGTGATTACAAGCAGCAGCGATAACATCCTGAACTCACTTGGTTTGTTACTGCCTCTTGTCACTTTCACAAAAGCCAAAAAAAAAGCTGAAAGCTACAATATTTCATCTTCAGTAAACAAATGGAGCTTGCAAAAGATCTGTGGACCTCTCTGTGAAATCATTACAGAATCCAGAAAGAATTTTGCAAGATGTTTTATTAATTATGAGAACTGCTAAACACACATTTGCATGCAGTAAAAGTGTGTACAGGCCAAAAGTATGTGTGCAAAACAATCTGCAGAATCATAAACACAAATGTATCTTAATAATGTGAATCCTAATTAAAGGCAGTTGACGCGTTATTGTTTTAAAGCCCCAAAAGCACCAGAAAATCTTCGTCCATAGTAGCAGAAACCAACTTTTAACATGTTTTTCGACTGACACTTTTCTTTTGTCGTGAGCAGCGTGACCTGAGTGCATATCCTCATTAGAAGATTAGCCACAGCCTTGAGTTGAATGGAGATTTATCTTTTAACTAAGCAAGATGAAGATGCTTATGGCCATACAGTGAGTGATGAATGAAGTGCGTCATGAGCCCATTGTGCTGAGGCTGAAGTCTGAACTAATACAATGAGGATGAGCTTTAGTCTGTGGTCGGAACAGGCCTGAACTCAGAGCATTACGTAACGCTCAATAATCACAGAGATTAGTGTTAAAGTATGTTATAACCGATAATAAAACATGGTTGTTATTTGTGTGAAATACAATTTATATGATATTATTTGCCAATTTGCGTATTTAGAGAGCACTTCCTTCAGGTTGACAGATAAAATGCACATTTTAAGTTTAAATAAATGTTATAAAAGTTTTAAGCTAGTTTGAGAGCAAGTAATGGCTAGTGACAAAGAAAATGTTTGACCAAAAAACAACATTGGGGCACAAATTGAACAGGGTTACTTTCTTATAGTGCTTCACATTTGTATAAGCCTATAAACATTCACCAACTTGAGTGGGACAACACAATATTTACTGGATGAGCAGGTGTGGGCCTGGGCTCACATGTTATGAACTTAGATTACAGTACCAGGTTGAAAAAGAAGAGGTTGTATGTTGCACAATAAATTATCCTTCACAGTGTACACATTGTAAATGCAGCAAAATGAGACCCGCTGTGCGCTGTCTGCATCAAGTATTTTATGTCTGGACAATCCAGACTCACTCACTCTGAATTCAGGTGAGTGGTCCAACCCAGTTTTCATATCAGAAAAAGAAACAGGTTTAAAGCTGTACACAAGTCCAAAAATTAATACTTGAGTTACATGGGCTTGTGAGAGCTAGAGGTAAAATTAAAGTGCATTATTGTATCAAAAAATTCTAGGGTATTTTTTTGGACAATGTCTTAAAAATCTAAATGTTTCAATTTCCATTCTCCATCCAGTCACTTTCTCACATCTCAGTCTCATCTTGATTCTTAAAACATTGTCGTGTCCTGGGCGAATGAGGAATTACACGACTTAAAGTGCTTTACATTTTTCATAGAATAACACATACAGCTGATGGGTTGTGCTTATCTAGAGACGTCGTGGACCACTTCCTCTGCCTCGTGTACTCATCTGGGTGAAGTTTCGTGTACCCCACAGCCTCCACAGTCCTCCTCTTTTGCACCCGATGTAGCAAGATCCGATAAACACCAGTTAAGGGGCTCCTGGAGTCTGAGCAGGGGTTATTCTGAAAGTGAACAGTCCCAATACCCAAATCTGACAACAAACGTTTGACTTCCTGCTCTTCCACACACAGGGCAGAGTTAGCCTGACCAAAGTGGACTGGAGAGAGGGGTAACATGGCGAACGGAGGCGGACATTCAATTTCACAAAGCCATGGACTGCTAAGAACCTGTTCTATGGGAGTTCTGTCGCTGGGCACTGGTCGAAGCATGCCTTTAATAATCGTCTGGCAGCCCTCCGCGACATATTCTGGGATCGTGTACGCCCCCTGAAGGATGCAGCGCTTTAGACGACTCAGACTGTCCCCAAAGAAGGGCACCATGGCAGTCACCATGAAGTATAGGAGGATGCCCAGAGCCCAAATGTCTGAGTATCGGCCGATGTAGCCCTTGTCTTTGAACAGTTCTGGGGCGGCGTACGGAGGGGAGCCACAGAAGCTGTCGAGGAGCTCGTGAGGGCCGCTCTCAGTGCTGAATCCAAAGTCGCCGACTTTGATGCAGTGGCTGGTGGTGTAGAAAATGTTCTCGGCCTTGAGGTCTCTGTGAACAATGTTGTTCTCATGCTGAAAAAAAAAAAAGTTTTATTTTCATTTATGTGACTTTTATGTGCACCAGCACAAACAGGGAAGATATAGTTTATTATCCACCAACAGATCCTTTTCAGGCAGACTTTTAACTCACGGCACTGTGTCACTTTTAGGTCTTCAAATTGTACTTTTTATACTATTGTGTGTTGCTTCTATGTAGGTTTTTTATTTAATTTGAGAACTGTCATATTTTATCAAACTGATTTGATTATTTCAATCTTGAAACTGAAAAACTACAATGATTTTATGAATTCCAGAGAGTCACAAAAAGGTGCTGTAAAATGTATTTAACTCGCAACATAATGTTGTTTTTTTTGTGTAAGAAAATATTCTTATTATTGTTAATGATGCTATTAAACTAAAAAGCAGCTCTGAAATGTGTTCCTCTAAATGTGTTCAGAAACGTGATTAGACCACATGGCACACAGTTAAAAGTGAGCTAGATTTTACAGCCTGCAGGGATTAGGACCACACTGTTTCTCACCATGTGCTTGACAGCAGACACCACTTGTGCAAAGATCATTTTAGATTCCAGGTCGTTGAGTCGCCCCCTGCTGGTGACTTTGGAGAACAGATCCCCGCCGCTGCCATACTCCATCACCAAATACAGCTTTCTGCTGGTCTCTATCACTTCATAAAGACGCACTATGTTCGGGTGGCACAGTTTCTCCATGCAGCTGATCTCAGATGATACATAGGGCTGACGCTTCTTATCCAGACGCATCTTGTCCATAATTTTGACAGCAACTCTCTCTGAACATTTGGGGAAAGAGATGAAAGAAACTGTCAATTATTTCACAAAAATTATACAAGCCTATAAAAATAAAATAAAATAAAAAGCTTTGTCATGGGTAAAATAATATATGGCATAAAAAAATTAATTTAAATTAGTTTTGCAATTTCTCTTTTGAATGTCACCCAATCTGCAGAGATAACCACTGAGCCACTTCTTACTGTCAGAACATTTTACTATAATTAGATCAGTAAGTAAATAAAGTATCAAATATAGCTGCCCATTATTGGCTTAATATAAATAGAAAGGTATTACATATTTATATTATATTTTCATACATACAAAATTTTTTAGACTAATAAACAACAAAGTATATAAACACTAAATAATCATCATGTATTATGAGTACAACTAAATAGGCCCATATAAGTTTTGTATCAGTGCAAGTATATTAATATATCCTGACCCTTTGTGAGAGCATGGATCCCCAGTCGAACATTAGAAAAGTTTCCCTGTCCGATCTCTCCTCTCAGCTCATAGAATCCAACACGTCGTCCCAGCATCAGTTCGTTGGCGATCTTCTCATTGTGGGCCAGGTCATAAACGACCCTCTCAAACGGAGACTGCCTCATCCTCTCCGCCTCAGTGAGCTGCGGCACTGAACCTGCAGCCGAGGGGGGTGGTTTGGCGCTCCTATCCACCGTCACCGACTCCTCTTTGGGTTTCTTGGTGGCCTTCTTCTGCTTTGACCATAGTCGGTGGGAAATACCTAGAAGAAGCAAGTTTGTTCAGTAATTTGCAGAAGGTGTCCAGACCGACTGCTGTTCAACTGTGTTGTGCGCGAGGCTGAGGGAAGGGGGCTTAAACATAATGTAAAGGTCTGTTGGATAAGTGGATTGACCTCCTGTTAACGCCTTTATACTATATGTGGCCCACTCACTTGCTCTAATATATAGGATATTGCTCCTCAATATCCTATATACATAAAGCCATAAACATAGTAAAGCTACAATGTTAAGAAAACATGACAATGCAAATAAATAATTTTGTAATGCTTTAAATATGAACTTCTGCACTTGGAAACATTTTATCACATAAAGTTTTGGAAAACTGTAATACATGTACTGCCAATTTCATTGGACAAAAGCAGGAAACGTCAACCTTTGCCACCATTCAGTTCTTGAAATAAAGGTCAAAATACATTTCTGAAGAGTTAGCAAATTGTTTTTTTGTTTTTTTTGTGTGATCAGGAAACTAGTGCCGTTCCTTTTATGTGGGGCAAAACTTCAGACAATACAGGTCAAAGGAGGCTATTTTCACATAACACTGAAATATTGGAGACTTTGATTGTTGGTGGTTAAATTGTGGTCTAGTGACAATGAATGACCTGCTGCTGTGTGTGAAAATAGTCTTGGCTCAAAATGTAGGGGATTAGCTTGTTTTAGACACTGTATTAGTGGGTCGCTAAAGGACTTACAAGTCTCTTTTTATAGCATCAGACAGCCTAATACCTTCACACTGTTGTAACAAATCGAGATTCAAGAGAGACAACCACCTTTGCAGCTTTCAAACATAACTTAAAGGAGTGGCTCAGATCAACACAAACCTGTGAGCACAACTCATAAGAACTCAATTAACACTTTAGGGTAGCACTTTAGGGTATGTGCAATACATGTAGTACTTTAAGGCATGTGCAATACATGTAGTACATTAAGGTATGTGCAATAAATATAGAACTTTAGGGTATGTGCAATAATATAAAACTTTAGAGTACGTTCAATAAATACAGAACTTTAGGGTACATGCAATAAATATAGCACCTTAGGATATGTGTAATACAGCACTTCTGTACTTCTGGCCACCCCTGAGTTTGTGGTAGTGAATCTCTCTTGGTCTTCTCTTGGTTATGTGTGCCCTGTTGCTGTTGCTGTCTGTAGTCTAATGTGTTTTTGTGATATTTTCTGTACTTTTAATGTATCTTACTTTGTGCAATCTTATGGCACCATCAACTTGTCCAGGGACGAGAGATGGAAACTAGCCGTAGGAAAAATAATAGCATTATATTAATTAACATATGAATAATATCTTAATTAATATGTCACTGTCCCTTCTATAAGTAAGTAAATAAATAAATAAACATTTCAAATCAATGATAAGCTGATCTGAGGAGCAGGGATGTTGAACGCAGTAAAGGGATCCTCCAAAAGTCTGTAATGTGCTTTTATCAGTGAGAATATGTAACCCTAACCCTAACCCACCAGGATTTACCCAGGGCCCAGAATTTCCTGCTACACCCCTGCAGATGAAGTCTACAGCCCTTCCTCTACAGTTGAAACATGTTGAAAGGAGCAGAGTTTAGACTTTGGTGTAAACTGCCCTGATAAAGTTCTGTCCTGTTCATGAAATGAATATTTAAGATCATAAAAGGCCTTCTGGGGAGGGACATTGGAAAATAGCCTTGGTTATAAATCTTGTAGTGTGTTACATGTCTAATGTACATACTTGTTCCTATCAAATTAATTTAAAAAAAATGTATTTATTTTGAATAAGAAATATATACAGAATATATTCATTAAAAAGTAAAACTCAAATAGATTTTTCTTCCAGTGATCTATATCATTACAGACTAGGAATCAAACTAGCAAATCAAACCTAATTTTTAAATTATATTTCTGTCGTCAGATCAAATTAATTTTATTCATCTCCAAGGAAGGATTCTTTATGAATTAATACACTGATGCCTGATACAACCTATTCTCTTGAGATGATAAATAATGAAGTATTTACCTGGCAGCTGTGGGTCCTTCATGTTTGTCCGTCTGTGTCCAGGCCTGACAGTGACTGAGCATGTGAGTCTCAGAGCTCTCAATCCTATTAACACAAGCTTGTCTCATCAAATAGATCAACATATGATGGAAATGCTGCGCACACGTTTTTAAAATTAAGTCTTAGGACATGTCACGTTTTACATTTTAAACTTGACTATTCATTAACTACACACATCTTAATTGTGTGAATTTTTCCAACGTTCAGGTAGTTTACTCAATACATTATACCCAGGGAGCTCTGATTAAATGACTGACTGATTAAATTTAAACAGATTCTGTACACAGACGTGATAATAATGCGTAAATTACTCTTGGGGATCTTAGGCAGTAAAGCAACGCATAAAGCAAAAGGAGCACGTTCCAGTCATCTGACGTTAAACTTTTTTTTTTTTTATCTTAAGAGTTAAATCACAGACACAAAGATGCTGCTGCTTGCTGATGGTCTTCTTGTTCTTGTGTTTTGTGGAGTGTGGGCCAGAGTACCTGAAATTCTACATTATTATACAATTTTAATCCTTTTTAAAGTCCTGGTTTTGCTGCTGATCAGTGATTGCAACTCTGCTTAGAGGAGAGGTTGGAGGCAACAACCTATAATAAAACTAGAGAGACTTTGTATTCTGCTGCCGTGGCAATTGTGAAGTCCATCTTGTGAATGTCAAAGTAATTGATTGACGCGTTTAAATTGACATAATGGAACATAATGATGCACCGAACTGATTTATGAAACTAAAAAACACTGCACTGGTCTATGTTTTATGTAGAACTATACTATTTTTGAGTAAATGGCCCTGTGTTTTGCTTATTTTGCACTCAGGTCCTTGTCCCTTATCCCACTTACTTAGAGAATGTTCCCATCGATGTCAAATTAATTGTATACATATAGAAAAAGATAATGTATTTTTTTGGGGGGTGTACTGTCTTTTGGAATCAGGGTTGTAATATATTGGCCGCGTTTGTTATTCCAATATCTCTTTGCGTTATGATTATGGTTGAAAATTATACATTTTGAGAGTCAGTCCCTCAGTCCACCCACCAATATGAGGTGGTCACCCTAGTGATTTGATTTTCAACCAGTGTGCCGAGGAACACTAGTTTGCCTTGAGGTATTTCTAGGTGTGCCTTGAAAAAACAATTTGAGTTCACACATAGATTTAATTAAATACGTTACAATTTTGGAGTGTCCTGGGCCAACTTCAAACCCCCCCCCCCCCCAAAATAAAGAAAAACGTCACAAAATTAAAGAGCCAGTGGTATTTATACTATTTGGTATACATTACACAACTTCTTCTCTCATAAGTGTTATTTGATAATATCTACAGTGTGCCTTTTCAAAATAAAAAGGTGTTGTGCCGTGACCGCAACAACAACAACAAAAACAACAGAGACAAAAAAGTAACATGTTTAAAGTACTGTATTAAAAAATGTTAGTTGCAAAGTTCATCCGTTTTACAGTCGAAACATGGCCGCTGGAAATGGATGTTGGTCATTGTAGTTTATTATGATCACATTGAGTTGCATGTCCAATCAACTTCCTTAAAAAACTTGGCGGGAGAGAAGGGGGCGGGGTTTTATAACGGCTACCCAATCAACGCGTCCATTCCACAAAACCCGGAAGCACATGCTGGCGCGTAGTGCTGCTGTTGTTGCTAATTCTGACATGTACATAAATAAACACTTAATTTGGTCTATTTTAACGTAGTACTTTGTTGAGAAGGCCTTTCTGGACAATGGCAACTGCGCTGGCGTCGCCCGTGGCCTCCTCGGAGCTCGAAGCGGAGCAGCGCGGGACCGAGGAGGAAACCCGCGCGGCCGAGGCAGAGGACGAGGGCAGCCCGCCTCAGTCTGGGCCCGTGTCCGCCTCCAGCCACAGCCGCTTGTCCAAACTGCCTCTGGCCCGCATCAAGGCGCTAATGAAGACCGACCCGGACGTGTCTCTCGCCAGCCAGGAGTCAGTGTTCATCATCGCGAAGGCAACGGTAATAATGCGTTTGACAAAGTAGTAGTTTTATGTGTTGAGATAATGTTCTTTTGAGCTTAAGTTAAATGTTATGGCAAGCACGTGTATGTGAGGATGACTAGTGAAAGAAGCCCATGCCCAGAAAAGTCAGATAGCTAGAATAATCAAATAACCCATTCAAGATAAGATTTTTGGCGTTTGTGGCGCAAAAGAAATCTGATCATTAAACAAAGGAAAATAAAGAATAATCAATTTTAAAATTACACTTTCAGTCTGTCAAATTTTCTCTTGCATTTTTGCCACATTAGGCTGTCCTTTTCATAATTTTTGCACATGCAAAGGTGTGAACGAAATCAGATTACTCACATCAGATGGGAATGTTTACATGACATCAGTAATCTGATAACTCCAGAAATCAATGATGTAAACATAGCACATGAGTTACTCTACTCCATCAGTTGGGGTCTCTACCTGCCTCTGTGAACTCGGCCACACTGCACAGTAAACCAGAAGGTTATCCATTCTCTTTTTAGTTTTATACTAGTCAGATGTTATAATTATGAATGAGGGAAAAATCTTCTGTTCACACATTTTCAAATGCATTCTATTGTCTGTAATCATGTTATTTTTTTTTTTTTTTTTTTTTTTTAATCAAGGAGTTGTTTGTTGAGATGATTGCCAAAGATGCCATGGTGTATGCCCAACAAGGAAAGCGCAAAACTTTACAGAGAAAAGACTTGGGTAAGTTTTTCCACAGTGTAGAAGTTGTGCTCCTTAAATGTTTCAGTTTGCCAATTTCTCTCTTTTTTTTCTTTTTAGACAACGCAATAGAGGCCATAGATGAGTTTGCATTTCTTGAAGGTAAGTTTTGCCATTTTATTACAAATCATTGTTTAAGATTGAGATAATTTGATTTAATTCACTTCAGGTATACATTTGGTGACATACTAACACGATTTTGACTTTGGATGTTACAGCTAACATGGCTGCAATATTGTTTCTTGATTTCACCTTGGTTCCTAGTAAATACATTCTTGTGATGTTTTGCAGGTACGTTAGACTAAACACACCATCACAAGACAAGGCCAGCAGTCATCAAGGTTTTTTTCTGTGGACACAAAACTGAAATGTTCTCAGTCTTTTCTGTTCATTTTAATGGCAAATTGTACATGTTTGTAAATATTTGTTTAGTACTGAATTACTGTACACGTTAATAAACGTAAGAGGTTTTTATCATTTTGTTGGTTTCATGGTTAAAACTGTGACTATTAAGTAAACACCGCTGTCCAAGGTCCTGATTCTGCACCTCCAGGGGGCAGGAGCTGTCCAGGGTTTTCAGTTGTGGCAAATCTTGAGAATCCTAATTAACATGACCACAGCCATGTGACAATTTAAAGTTACTGTATATTTACATCAGACGCCCCAGTTAATCCTGTATACTTGCACATAGCTGTAGCTAGAGCTTTTGCCTCAAGATTTTATGGCATTTGTCAACACAAAAACACAAAAATAAATTTACTTGGTTAAAATTATTACTCCTTGTAAGGTGTTATAAAGCATTTCATTTTCTACTTTGTGATTTCAAAATGCAACTCGAGTGAATTGATCTTTGCTTCTCAAACGTTTAACACCAAGAACCACCTAAGAAAAAACTTAGTATTCTGAGTCCCACCAGATCTAAACCAGCTATAACAAGACTATTCAGATCATAATTAGGGCTACTATAGGACTACACCATTGCCGCAGTAGTTCTAACCAAGAGCTTAACCAAAGGAGAAAAAATATGGATAAAATTATCTCTATATTAAATATTAGAACTGTAGAGCAGGGCTTCCAGACCAGGGGAGCCTTGGGGGTACATCATGAACACATGAACTTGACTTTTTTTTAAAGATTTTTTTCAGATTTAAGAAAGCTGGAATTTGTGTAGTATTTGGATATGAAATAATCTTTGTAGTAAATTTTACATCCTTAGTAATGTTTATGTAGGATAATTATTGCATAAATATTATTAAAACAAGAAAACCTAACCTAATTGGCAATATTCTTGAAAACAGATTTTGTGATGACTAAAAAACAGCAGCACACAGTATAGACGTGCATTCGGAGTGTGAGGCAGTTCTTGTTTACCCAAATAAAGGCAAAGTTGGGAACCACACCGCAGCTGCAAAGGACCAAGGCAATTATAAAATGGGTCTCCTCTACATGAATATATATTATTACGCAAATAAAACAGGTGTCCAAAAAATGCTTCAAAATATGACAAGAAATGAAAGATTAAAAGGGGTTGCTCTCATTTGTGTGTTCTGTTCTGCCTGGCACAGACCATGTTCTCTCATCAGGTTTAGTATATGGTTTCTCACTCCAGGCGCATTGAGGACCCTTGAGCTTTTGCCGCGTGGATTTATAAATAAATGTTTGAGTGAGTTCTGTCTGATTTTCTGGGTGTAGTGTTTCGGCGCCTAATGAAACGGAACGGTGAGAAGCACAGATGTTTGGGTCCAGAACAGCGGCAGTCAACTCCCTGCAGAGGAATGCCCCATTGGCACAAGGAACAAGCAGTCCTCAAAACTAATAAAATCTAATAACGTACCAGACAAGTGGGCATGTTTTATTTCCAGAGTCAATGAAGACATGCCATTAGGAAATCCCATGCAAAGAGGAAGACTTCTCCCTGAATCTCTTGGCTTGAGCTTAAGCTGTAAATCCGGGAGTGGTTGGCTTCAGTCTTATTTTCATTCCTAATTGACTGCTAAGACAATCTATGACTATTAAGTTTGGAAGAATTACAAACAACATAAAATACAGATATTTTCTCTGAAACATTTACAAGTACCACCTGTAGCAATCATGTGCAATACTGTCTTATCACCTTCATGTGCTGGACTCACTTTACTTGCTATTTGCTTTTATTCAATCGTTTGTACTGTACATAACCATAACGTAGAACAAGTTTCAAAGGTAGTCATCTGGCCAGTGTTTTGAGAAACATTTTGTATGATGGATCTCTCCTTTGACAAATGGGGGATTACACCAACCTGAACATAACCACAATCAGAGTTACTTGTTGTACATTTTGTAGCTTTATAGACTTGCTCTACTTGCACAGCGGTGAACTTTATTTATTTTGTTTTGTATCTTAAGGTGAGACACTACAGGTGAATAGGAAAACATCTTAAATTTAAAGAGATCAATTTGAAACTTCTCCTGTAGTTTACTCACATACATGTATGAAAAAATATATTACAAATCATGTAATGTTTTCATGTAGAAATAAGGCATTTTATGTGTAAAAATTGACAAAAATACACATATTTGGGACATATAAACCTGAAAAATTGACAGAACCAGGTTTAAATTTCTTGGATAATTTTGTATACATATTTGTTGTCCTAAAAAAATCAAATTTCACCTTTTTTTAAACTTAAAACTGAATCTTCTTCTTAAGTCCAAGATTGTACAGTTTGTTGTGTGTAGGAGCTAATTTAAGTGGTGATCCTTATGTCCCTCGGGGAGAAAAATGCATTTTAAGAAAACAGCCTTTGAAGTTACAATGTCCCAGAGAAATCGATGGATGAAGTCAAAACAATAAATCATTTTTGATTGGACAAGTTTGTTGTTTCCACTTGAAAGCTGAGATAAGCAAACTGACCAAAAAAAAAAAGAAAGTTTTGCCTGTAGTGTCTCACCTTAGCTAAACTACTTTCTGATATACAAGTTAAATGGTTAGAGTTAAGTCTGTTTTTGTTATTTATCTGTCTGTTTGCATATTTTTTTATTATCCTGCTATTATCCTGTCTTTGTTCATGCTTTGCTAAGTCAAATTAAGGTGTAGTTATTATAAGAGTGGTACCAAACATTCTCTTGCCATTGTTTGTTTTATTTGATCTGATCAGAGAAGTCTTTTTCATCTTTATAATTTACCTTAAAAAGGCATAAGATAGCCAGTTGCAC
Source organism: Rhinogobius similis (assembly GCA_019453435.1). Lineage (NCBI taxonomy): Eukaryota > Metazoa > Chordata > Actinopteri > Gobiiformes > Gobiidae > Rhinogobius > Rhinogobius similis. The sequence goes on along the minus strand of CM033623.1, from coordinate 16,998,877 downwards.
ATGCTTTTAAACCATGGTCACCCTCCCACTAGATTCCCCTTTCATTAGTTGCACAGCTGTATGTTTTGGAGGTGTTTTTGATCAAAGATTTGTTAATGAGAGTGTACACCTTGACATTAAGGATTTAATCAGACAAAGATATTCAGAAAATGCATCTGACTGGAGCGGACGGTAGTCATGAGGAAGGTATGTTTTTGCAGCTGAGATTCCAACCTGATTCTTGGGTCAAATTCTTGAACAGTAACTCCGCCTCCCACACACAGACATACATGTTGTGTTTCTATGTGTCTTCAGGGCATTACAGTGTTAGGAGTTTATGTTGTGATAGATGTATGGTCATTTGAAATGCCCTTTGTTTTGTTGTATTGTTTTGTCCCATTATAAATCAAGCATGACAATCTGGTTAGATTTCAAATACATAAGTTCTGCTGCACATTAGCGTGCTTAAATCTGCAGAGTCGCTCTAATTTTCTTGTGAGGAGTAAGTTATCTGATTTTATAATTATATGCATGAAGCAGCAATTAGTTCAATCTTAAAAAAAAAAAGTACAAAATTTGCAATGAGAAAATAATGTAAATGAATAAGAGAAACCTGGACCAGATTAAGGTGGTTCACCAAACTAAATGTGTCCAATTGTTTGTCGAAAAGCAATCTATTCAACTTTTACATACATCATTTACCTACAGTTCAATGTGAAATTGATTTGGGAATGTGTAGAGAAACAACTGTTTCTTCAGACTGGGTTTGATTTCCCATCCTGGTGTTGCAGCAGGATTGTGAAACACACAAAGCTTGGTATTTCAAGTGAAAACTGCAAAAAGATGGAAATATGTGAGAAGTGAGATGTGTGAGAAGAATGAATAAGATAATGAGGGAGGGAGTTAAGTTGAGATCCAGTGAAATGGATCAACAAAGGGAGGGGAGGGTGAGACGGTGAGACGGAGCAGAGTGAGATGGGCAGGGAGGTATAAAGAGGCAGCCATAGAGGGAGAGGTGACACACAGCTCTGTCCTCGGTGCCAGACTAAACCATGCTCGCGCTGCAGATGTGGACTCTCCTCGCCCTGGCGCTCTTCCTCCTCACATCTGTACAAGGTACGACTCTCTGCTCCTCTTTATGTCTGCACACTCTGCAGGTGAGCTGTGCAGCCGTGCAAAGACAGACAGGGCTAGCAGCAGGGAGACAGGCATGGATGTAAACACAGGGATGGTGCCTCACTCTGCTTTATAACACTTTACAGATGATTTGCATTTACAACAGACAGCACAAAGCAGCTCTGTCTTTCTAGTGCATGTATTGTTCTGCCTGCTTGCACCACACTTTAAAGTGTTTACACAAACGATGTGATAACATGCCAACATGGCACACCCACTCCTCACTCTTCCTCTTCTCTCACTTTCTCGGCATGGCACTGAGCTGTGGGACACACTATGTAATACATGTATCTATTTAAAGAGAGATACAATTGGAGGGAAAATTGTATTAGGGATTCAGTTTATATTTTGTCAGATCAGATTTGTTTTATTTGTTGATTTACAGTTGTTTTTATTATTCCTGCACAGCTCTTGATGGAACCCTTAGGATTAACATACATTGTCCGGTGACTGCTCTAATTGGTTGGTCAGGTGCTCCAATGTCGCTAACATTTCTGCTTGAATCCATTCTATGTTTGAGTCTTTTTCATAAGACACTGTGCAAAGGTGACTGTTGTATACGGCCAGAAAGGTTTACAAGCCTGGGCCACAGAACTATTTGTGCATCAATTGTAAAACCTAAGCCCAATCAATAGTACAACAGTACAAATGAGGGGGGGGGGGGGGGGGTATGAAACCAATGTGAAATACTAACAAATGATGGTGGTTTCTTTTTTTCAGGTAATGGTGTGCAGATGCAGAGGGATGTGCAGTGCTGCATGTTGTACTCCCAGGGCAAGGTGCGGACCAAAGACGTGCTACGGTTCGAGGTGCAGACCGAGGGGCCAGACTGCAGCATACAAGCCATCATGCAAGTATTCCAAGTATCCACTCCTGGAGCTTCAGAGCTGTACGGCCATCTGCAGGCATGGAAACTATGCCTCTCTCGTTACATGAGGCAGAGGGCAGAGCCACGGCCGACAGGCATTGTCATCTTTCCAGGTCATGTTGTTACGGCGGGGCTCCAAGCTGTAATTTGCCAGGGAAGTAAGAAAGCAAATATGTGGGAATAACAAGTCATCTGAAAGTACCTTATGAGCCAGCTGAGCCCCACCATGCACAGCTCTGTCAGGCTGAACAGCAGGGTTTAGTTAAGTAAACCACTGTGCACTCACATACCTATTGTTTTCAGCAGCCCAGGGAAATCTGATGTAGCTGGGGAATGCAGGCTTTTTATGTGGCCAAGTTAACAACATCAAATAGTTGTGGATATAGAGATTCTTTCTACTTGAACACATTTGGGAGTTGTTTGGGAATCAAGAGTGTGAAATATAACTTTTCTCTTTTGATGTTTAATTCCCACCATCTATTTGTTTTGTTTGTAGTCTCTACACAAAGAAGGCAGTGAAGTGTGCTGACCCAAAAGACCGTAAAGTGAAGAGGCTGCTCAGAAAGCTGATGCTGAGACAGAGGACCAAAGCCCATCGAACTATGTGGTTCTTCCCTCATGACAACCTACCTGTCATGACAGAGGTACTCAACAGTCCATTATTATATAAGAAATGTTGTAGTCAGCCACAGTCAAAATTACTGACTTAGTGGTGGTTTTACAAGAATATTTACCATTTTATTATCTTGTATACAGGTTTAGTGGTTCATTCAAAGTTTGTATTTAAATTGAAGATGTAGTCATTTCATTTTGTATGTTATACAATAATAACAGTTGTGATAATGGACTGTAATGGCTTAACAGATGTTCATGATCTCCATTTATTTCTACTGCCGATCTTTCTTTCTTTTAATCATTATTATTATCATTATTATTTTGTTCTTAGCCATTTCTCTGCTCAAATAGCATCACTGCCTTGTTTTAGGACGAGAAACACAACTGGGCGGGTCTCAACGTGGAGTGAAGGAACAAAAAGTGAACCTATATAGTCAAAAGTAAGTCCAAATTCCACACTTCTTAAACACTCACACATCTTGTTATTTTCCTCACACAATTCTTTTTTCCCAGGCCAAGTAAACTGTCAGCAGCTCGTCACTCTCACCCAGTGGGCTTTGGCTGACCCTCCAGTTGTATTGTGTCAATCTACTCTCTCCATCTCCCTGGGACCAGACCCGGGCAGCAATAGCATATTTAAAACGCTATACATATTTATACATGGACTGCGCTTTATTTCCGAAACGTGTGGCTGTACCTGACTCCACGTTAGAGTGATGTAAGATAAGTTGATTTGACATATGGCGTATACTGTTATTTGCCAGAATCTTTCTGGAAGTGACTGTTATATCTGATCTGTACTAATCTATGATTCATTGTGAGTGACAAAATATTTTATGTCAGTAATGCATAAGGACACCGTACACAGTGTTTTGGAGATCTTCTGTCTCTGTAATGATTTGCACCTATTTTTGTACAATCTTCCTTTAGTTCAGGCTGATATATGACTGTTCAGTGGGTGACAATAGTCTTCACCTGCTTCTCTGAGTTTCTCTCTAAACAGACTGTTTGTAAAGCATAAATCTGCAAAGCATTTTAGTCATACAGCCCTCATCTCAGGCTTCTACTCCAGATTTCAACATTACAATAGTCAGAGAATAAACTATGCCAAAGTTTAAATAATCCGATTCACAATATGACCTGGCTTTTCAACCCAAGAGGGCTCAAATGTGTGTCCAACACACTGTTGTTGTTCTGGGAAAGACTGCACTGTCTGTTACTCCTGTATCTGAAGTGAACTCTTTTATAAATGAATCTGAACAAGTGCTGCTTCATGCCATTCTGTTCTTTTAGCAATCATGTCTCATAAACAATATGTACTGTGTATATAAGAGTTAAGTAATCGCCAAGTGTTTGGTTAAGCATTTTGAACAATGTTCTCCACTAGGGGTAGCCACAAACACAAGAATGTTATTTGAATTCCTGAGACATTTATTTGTCCAATTTTACATCCTCCACCTAAAAATATAACAAATATAACATACAAATTTCAATGGTTGATAACTCTCAGAACACTATATACAATATAATACTAAGCCACTCTCTAACAGTCAACACCAAAGACATTCAAATAATTGCACATTTAGCGCCACCATTTAGATACCTTTCCACATTTTACAAAAGAACAAAATTTACATCAGCGGAAAAAAGATAAATTAAAAGGTCATTACTACAATAAATATTCTACAATCATGCTCCGATTAAAAACAAAGTCAAAGCACTAAGAACTATAAAGAAAATAAAGACATAAATAATTAAGTATTAAAACAATATTTAACTGACAAAATAAACTGCCATCAAAAACCTTTCCTTAACAGTCAATACATTCAAATAGTACAGCCACTTTGGGCAGGCAAACTTCAATAACAAAACAATTATTATACTTTAAATACTGGACCCAATCTTTTTATTTATTTACACTGAAATGTTCAACAGTGTACTCACTGTAGTGCTCTACTGGTCCACAGTACAATAGAGGTAGTCAACACTGGCTGAACTTAATCAGGTCCTAAATGTTGTCAAGATATGAAGTACAGACATCTTTAAAAGTCAGCTGGTTTGTTTTTTAAATATTGTCTTTATACATACATTCAAACGAGTACCGTCATGGCAGGAAATTACTTTTGTACACACCATGTGTGTATCTGTTCATACTTTTGGATAAAACATGAACTGGTCTGAGCACAATGTGAAAAGCTTATAAAAGTAATAAAATGATTATAAATACAAACAATACTTATGTTATGTGATTTGGACGACTACACAGACAATCCTAACTTGAATGTGTTTCTTGAGCAGCTAAGATCTGTAATTCTTGCTATGGCAGTGACGTAGCTTGTTTTACTCTTATGTTTGGTGCAGTCCTTACATGGGGGTCTCACTGTTGTGGTGGTTTACTGTGTCGTTCTCCTGGCAGATGAGCTGGTAGGGCTTCTCATTCACTTCAATCACAGAGTTGCGCACATCAGGAGCTTGATTCTGCAGCTCGTCTCGGGACAGATGCTCCACAATCCCGGCGCCCAGAGAGTCCCCCAGCACATTTGTGGTGGTACGCAGTCTGTCCCTGTCAGTGACATCACAGAAGAATGAGAACCAAAATTGCAGCGTAATAATCAGGATTTGGTTTCAAAGTAAAAGGGTCCTAACAGAAGCTTTCTGCTGATGTGGCCATGCATTATGCATTAGTAACCTTTGTAGAGGTGGGACCTGCACTCTCTGAAGCTTCACACTGACATTTAGCTTTAACCAATCCCCTTACAGCTGACATTTAGTGGGAACTCACAAGAACCAATCCACAGCGATGATCAGTGTTATGTCCTCCGTGGGCAGTCCCACCGATGTCAATACGATCACCATGGTAACCAGGCCGGCCTGGGGGATGCCTGCTGCTCCGATGCTGGCAGCAGTTGCAGTGATACTGAGTGGGCGGAGGCAGAGATGAAGTGTAGGCATTTAATAAACAGCAATAACTGCCTTATTCAATGTTAAACTGTCTTTGTTTATCAGATGCTATTTAAACCAGACATACTTCAACATATTTGTTGTGTTTTGTATTCACTTCAAGTTTACATTACCTGATGGTGAGGATCTGTCCAAAGTTTAGGTCCATGTCATTGACTTGGGCAATAAAAATGGCGGCCACCGCTTCATACAGGGCGGTCCCATCCATGTTTATGGTGGCTCCAACAGGAAGCACAAACCGCGTCACTCGTTTGTCCACATGGTTGTTTTCCTCCAGACACCGGAAAGTGATGGGCAAAGTGGCAGAGCTGCAGCATGGACACAGCACATAATAGTTCATAATCCAGTTCATAATACTGGATGACTTTGTACACCATGACATTTCTTGTATTTAAAAATCACCTGGAGGACGTGCCGAGCGCTGTAATGAGAGCCTGAAGCAGGCCCCCGATGAAGCTGTAGGGGTTTCTCCGAGTCACCACAAAGAAGAGCAGTGGCAGGACAAACAGGCCGTGGATGAGCAGACCAATTATGACGGATACAGTGTACATGCCCAGCTGCCCGCCCACCTCAGCCAGATTCTTCATCTCCACAATCTTCCCAGCAATCAGAAACATGATGCCCACCGGAGCATACCTGCAGTGGGATCAAAATGAAAGCATTTAAACATTTTTTTATGTAAATTATTTCAAACAGAGTCGGCAAGAGAGGAAGAGTTTGTAATTTTGTAATGTAATTTAAATCATCTTGGATACCTTTACTTTAATATTTCACATTTTAACTTTGGTTAAAGCATAATTTATTACTTTATTTTATACCATGTTTAAATCTGTACCATACTATAGAATTCACATAATAACAAAATAAGTCACACTAGCGTGCTGCATGCTTTACTGACCAGATGATAATAGCCACGAGCCTCATGATTGCTTCGTTCAAGCAGTCGAAGAAGTCCCGCAGTGCCTGACCCTGCTGCTTCATGTTCCCAATGACCAGACCAAAACACATAGAGAAGACCACCAGCCCCAGAGCATTCACCCCCCCAGAGGTGCCGGACACAGGCACAGATTCCTCCACAGTCTCCTATCAATACATAGCCAAAACTTTTCAGTGACACAGGAAAGTGAGATGTCATTTTAGGTACTGTGGCGCTCACCTGAATGGTCTGGAACACTTGGCTCAGGTTGACACTGGGACTGGACTCTGTGATGTTGGAGGATTCAGTGAGGTTTAGAGCCACGGTAACATTGCGAGTGTGAACAGTCTTCTTGTAAACTGTTTTATACTGGACAGAGCATGACAACTAAGAGTGAAGATTTTATTATACAAACATACTGATAATGTAAAAGAAAGGCCTACCTGTTTAAAACAAGCCTCTACCAGGTTCGGAGGAAACATGTTCCTATGAGAAGGAAAGAAACATTTATATTGAGGAAATTAATTCCAGAAACATTTAAAAGAAGGTTTTGAAACACATTTTAAGGGTGTATAACTCAAATCGAAAGGTGATGCCATCAGGCCAAGTTACAGGTCAGATCTGTACAGAGGTGATGCCGCTCACGGAAAAAGGCATGTTTTTCTAAGACATTTTTGAGTGTTTTAAAAACACCTGTAATAGACTCTGTGCACAATGGCACCCAGCTAGCCAAGTGTTAGCATTAGAACTTCCTGTCTAATTCTATCAATGCTAATGCTAATTTTGAAGAATAATACATTTAAAATATTAAAGTAACACATTAATGTAAAAACAAAAGAACTTGGGCAGTCCTTACTTTAAATTTGATGTTTATTTTATGTTTTAATAAAAACTAGCATTAGCTGTAGGACAATAAGCTAGCCAGTGCACTGTTATACACGGAGCCTATTGAGTAAATGCAAAATGTATTAATTTAATGCAATACTTTGGAACCTTTCAGGCAAAGCAATAACATCTCCATGATGAGAAGCAGATGGAACCCCACCAGAAAAGTTACATATTAGAGACATATTTGAGAGTGAAGATTCCTAATGAAACACTATGACTCTGAAGTTGCATGAACACCTGATTAGATCCAGGAAAGCGTCCGCAGCCTGCACCGGTTCAATGCTTCCAGTTTTGTCAATGGGATTGTCGCGGCTGCCTTTACCCGGGCGGATGATGATCACCATGACGATCCCAATGAAAACAGCAATCAGCGTGGTCACCATGTAATAGATCACCGCTCGAACTCCCATTTTACCAGAGGCTTTGCTGTCAAGGGAGGAAATACCTGCAATATCGCACATTTTACATTTTTAACAAAACTAATGATAATTCACTCACTGCTTTTAAAAATAACAGCTTACTGGAAGGAAGAGAACATTTAAGAACATTTATTACAACAACAACTACAAGATTTTGATGCTTTTACAGTTAGATGCAAATATACCCAGTTTATTATCAACTATCACGTCTCATATATACATATATATATATATATATATATATATATATATATACATACATACATACATATATATATATATATATATATATATATATATATATATATATATATATATATATATATATCATATATATATATATATATATCATTCAATAATATAAGTAAATGATTCGTATTAGTCTACGTGTGCCTAAAAGGCCTGAATGACTTGAGGTGCTTTTTTTATTTTCCTTGTTTGACCAACCTGTAACCAAACTGGAGACGATGAGAGGCAGCACCAACATCTGCAGCATCCTCATTAGCAGCTCTCCAGGAAAGGCAAAATACTTGATCTCCCTCAGCGTCAGGTTGCGAGGGCGCAGTGCAAATCCCAGGATCACACCTTTTTAAGAAAGATTTTAAAACACCTTTTAAATAAGTGATCGTGAAACAGAATTGAAAAAACATTTATTGCATACATGACACAGACCCAAAGCCACAGCGGCAACCGTAAAAAGCACAAAGAGGTTTCGCTTGAGGAACATTTTGAGTGCATCCCTTCTGAAGGCGCTGATGCGGTCCTTGACTCTGCCCGCCCTGCGCTCCATGGCTCGCCGTATGCGCCTCCTCAGGGCTCCTCTCTCCGGCAGTGGGGGCTTGTCCGCGTCCTCGTTCAGGAAGAGACTGGCGCTGTTCGGGGGCTTCTCATGCATAATCAGCTCCAGCACCTGGTCTAAGAGGCAGGTCTCGTGCGAAACTAAACACATTTAAGCAGAAGTTCAGTATCACTTTTACCAGTTTTCAAAAGGAATTGGTAGAATACGGCATAGATTACTTGATCAGAAATAGCACTTATCAAATGCATTCAAATCTTGCCAGAAGTGCATTATATTGTCACATATAAAGGCTTCAACAGGAAGGAATTGATGCATAAATAATGTATAGGAAGTAGTATTACGACTGATCAGCTGTGGCGACCCAAAACAACAATCAGAGCATGCTAAAATGATATAAAATAAATCTTAAGTACATAAAAAATGATATTAAGTAAGATATTATAAGATATTAAGTAAATGGCATTGAATGACCCATTTATAATTATGCATCAATGCCTTCAGGTCTGTCAACAACTTCAAAAGTCAGAGATAGTGGTTGCTCTGTTTCTGAACCACAAATAGCCTATAATTCTAAAAAGGGTTGTTGTTTTGTTTTTTCTTACCTGAAACAGTTCTCACAAGATGAAATTTTGTCCTAGTGCCTGCTATTCTTCTTTCTCCTCACCCAATCAGGGTCAAGTGTTGTCTATTAAAACAGTCTCAAAGAGACTGGATCGCTTATACTCCATGTGGACATCTTTATACTTTGGCTTAAGCCTCTGGGAATTAGTTATTATCATTATCTTTTCCTTTGGGTCTATTGATGCTCTATTGTTATTTCACACACATTTGTCTAGTCGCGGCTGGTCTATAAAAGTCATTGTTAACCGGAAAAGTCTATGAAACTGCTCTTTTCACTGGCTGTCAACCAGAATAATTTCCAAATTAATGATTTATGGACATTTATGGAAATCAGTTTACATAAACAAAAACAAAGGCTACTTTATAGTTTAGCTACAGCTGTTTAACTGTGTGACCTTTAATTATTTTTTCATCCCTAGCATCTTGACAAGCTTAAGTATAGACAACGTGCTGCCTCATTGGCACAAAGGCTGACTTAGAGGCTGCCTGTAAAGAAGATTAAATAAATCACACACAATAAAATCAAGGAACAGTACAAGGGGCGGGAAAAGCTATATATTGGTTTCAAAACATACAACCACAAACAAATACAAAGGGTGCTAGATTTAAATTAAAGCCAAAATAACTGGGAGAAACTGGGATTCAGCCACACAACAAATTCCACAAATGAGGCATATACAACCCAGTTATTAATCTGGGATCACAGAGACATCACATAAACGTTTTCACATGCACAGGCTATTTGTAGTTGATATTTGCAGTAGAAAGACAATCTACTACAGGAGAGCCCATCACACTTTGGTTCAAAGTCAATTTTGAGGTACATGTTAAATAGAAGGACAGAGTTTGCACATAGTTTGTACATTATCTATTGCAATAAGTGACCAAAAATTCATTTAAAAATAACTGAAAATTACCTCTGGATGGCAACTGAAATGTCCAATTTCAAATTACAACTACTGAACAAATGATGGATTACATCATTATTGCTTTTGACTCTGTACAATTTATAATGTAATTGATGTGGTAACAACCCCTGACAAAACTAAGTTACAGAGACGCTTTTTTACTCTATACTGACAATTTCCTAAAGCTTTACTCACCACTCATGATGAAAGTGCAAGTCCAGTCCTATGAGGTGTGCAGCTGGTATAGTGTGAGTGAGGGTCTGTGAGTACGAAGCTCTACTCTCATAAAGCAGGGACATGAAAAGGTCTCTAAAGTGTGTGACCTTCTCACACCTCCACACAAACATGCACAAACTACAAGCACGTGCCAGGGGCATTGATGTACATAGAGTCTAGCAACTGGCAACATCGGGACTTATATAGAGACTTTTCAACATTTATACTTAGAGCAAAGGCCACATTCATACACAAAACACAGTCAGTCAGCTCTACAGTACAGACCAGGTACGCAAAAACTCTATCTGGGGTCATGGGGGTCAACATGTAAACTCTGCACAGACAGGCCCCATGGTCCAAGATGAAAACCTTTTTAAAGTGAGGTGGAAGAAAAGTTAGAGTGAGTATATATGAGATTATCTATAAGCAACCAATTAAAACTGTGTGCCAGCCTCAAAAGGCTATCTATCTATCTATCTATCTACACATATAAAAATGCATACATATACATATATACATACAAACACAAGAGGAACTCCCACATATTTCACATAAGTAAACTTACCCTGATTGTTGCAGCTGCTGCTAGTCCGTCATCAGCTTCCTTCAGGAAAAATGGTGATGCTGCAAGATATGAAACTTTCACAAAACTAGACTACTTCAGAATACTGCACACTATATGCAAATTAAAACACATAAGCGTTAACAAGTAGATTCAATAATTCAAAATAAGTAAGAAATGTTGCAGACCTGTGGAAGACGCTGGTTGCTGACGCTGTCTCCAACATTCAGACCACAAATAAGCAGCTAACGTTGCCCACACAGCTCCGCTCGTCACTATCTTCACCCTTTTTTTTTCTTTTTACTACTGTATATAAGTGTTTTCCACGAAGCCCGCGGCGTGGAGGCGCCTGGGAGGTCTGCGTGGGCGGAGGAGACGTTAAGGAGGCTTCAGGAGAGAAAACACATCACCACCTGCTGCTCCTGCGCTGCACGGGAGCGTGCATCTCTGTCTCACATGACGTAAGGCAACTTTTGAGGTGTTCCGCCCGGTTAAGTTTGGCTCAAACGTGGTTTTGTGCGTTATGCGTAAAGCTGCATGGGGACATTGCTATGACAACATGCATTTGCTCACACATGGGGTCTGATAATGTTGTAACCATTTGACTTTCCACTCATCCGCCCACGCACTATTTATTTATTTCATTTATTCTTTTTCTTTTTCAGTTTTTTCTTTTTTACTGAAGTTGCATTGACAGCTACACGCAGCTTTCTTCGTCCAAATAGCTACTGTATGTCAGCCCTTCCTAGCCTAAACTTTGTAGAATTTTAACGTTTTGTGGTTTATTTTTTATTTTACTTAAGGATGGCCAAACAACATGAAACATGAAAACAAAACACACACCACCACTCAGGGGCCACATGCTCTGGTAAAAAAAGAAAAAAAAAAACATAAACATTAACACAAGTTAAAATGCTCAATATGCTCTACTATAAAATTCCTGCTTATCTTTAAATGCAGCATAAAATAATATTAATACCTTGTGTAGTTCAAACTATTTCTGCTGGACAGACTCAATTTTCAGCCACCGTTTTGTTGTTAACCAAGCAACTTCTTCTACATCTGGCATCTGATATCTAAAATGCACCTGTATACAGGACATGACATGTGATTTATTAATTTGTAATGTTATAATGTTACATTTGAGTTACTATTTAGCTTTTGGGGGGGCTTCAGGTTGGGGGCCCAAGGCATTTGTGGCCTGTTGCCTCATGGTAAGTCCGCCACTGAGCGCACAGATAGGCTGGCGCACAACCACATATTATACCCTCAAAGAGGGTCACTCAGTCCTGGCATACAGTTCCCAGTGATGGGTAAGTCACCAACCTATCACAAATCTTAATGCACAATGATAAATAGTATTTAGAGATCATCATTTAGCGCATTTAATGTAAAGACCATCACCATAATCCAAGAAAGGGAAAAAGTTCGCTGATACCAGACGTCTGTGGGCTTGAAGAGTGAAGTAGCATAATAAATAAAAAATACATAAAAATAAATAAGCTTTAGATTTAATATTTGAATCAAATATTGCAAGTGAGCCGCAAAAAAGAACTCTTGGTTTTGCAGTGCAACGCTAAGGTACTTAAATTAGAAACAAACTCAACAGAGTTCCCTGAGAAGTTGTAAGGGACATCATCTGACAACACAAAAGTTTCTCGGGAGAACTAAAATTTCTTGTATTGTGTAATAAAACTGTAACTGAGTAAATGTATCTCATCAGCAGTGATGGGAAGTAACAGACTACAGAGAGCCTGCGACAAATTGTGTTTTGTGAATGTTCTGTTCCATGGTTCAATCAGTGTTGTATTCTGAAGACTTAAAATACTCTCACAAAGAGTTACATCACACTAGTGTAAAAACATGACATTAAAACTGCTTTTTATTTCACTCTTTGTTAAGCATTTATTTATAAGATAAAGACGCTTTATTACAAATTAGAGAAGAAAAATTGCACATGCACTCACTAGAAGAGCCGTGTGTTGTATTTTCCTCACCAATTCCATGAACTTTGAAACCTACATTGTGTGCTCAAATAATGTATTCCTCTGATTTTAGAAAAGTAACTGTATTCTACAGTAACACCAAATAAAAGAGTAACTATACCAGAGTACATGTTACTCCATTAGTATTCTGAATACCACCTCCTATTTAATTAGGATGGGGCCAGGTAAAATAACTACTGTTTTAATATGGCAAGCTCTAAGGTGTAGACACATTGAAACAATCAGGTTTATTTCAGACTAACCAATCTTGCTCCCATCAATGCATGTCACAGAGTCTGAAAGCTGCCAATACAATGTACAGTAGCCTAAAGGACAGTGAGGCTTCTCTATAGTTACAATCTACATCAAACCACAGCTTCGGCAGCAGATTGCATTGCCATGGCAACACAATTATCTTGCAACAATGTGGGAGGCAGATCATGTATGATGCATGTTTATAAAGTAATTATTCACCGCACAAACACAGAAGCAGCTCACTTACACATTTAAATATTTTTTTTTTTCACCTTTTATCTTTGGTTTGTCCAAGCTTAAGTGAACTTAAGTGAAATTTTTCCTATTTTGCCATTTTACCAATTTCATATAATTTCTCTTCATTTGAACACATATTGATTTATTATTAAACAAAAAATAGCTATTATTAGATAACAGATATATATACTTGTACATATACCATGTCGATAATAACCTCAACCTTGCCATTGTCGGTAACAAATTACAAATAACCCATTTATTTGCTTTGCACTTTGGTTTACATTATTCTGTTGCTAAAGCAAGTGGACTGGAGCATACTTCCTTCTCTGGGCCCGAAATAACATTCACAATGTAGTTGCATACTCCATGAGGTTCATAGTCAATAATTTTTCAAAGGAAGAGTGGAGATCAGAGATGGCTTTAACCAACCCTGTGCCACGTGACAATCTGACATTACGCTCCTTATTTTATTCATGTGAACAGCCACAAAACTATTTTAACATAAAAGATCAAATCTTCATTATTCACAGAGCTTTAGGAGTTGCATGAATGATGGTTGGCATTGAAAATAAGCAGAAAACAGAGAAAGGTCAAGCAATAGATTCTTTGCTTTGAACTGTCCCTACTTTATAAATGGGATATGAAGTGGCTTGAGGGGAGTACAACTAAAAATACAGGTGCAAGAAGACAGAAATAATGTATATTAGTGGACATAGTTGACATGAAAGAAAAAAACTTTGTCTAACAGAACTTAGTCAAACAGAAAAGTTGACCAGATCGTTCATGATAATTCGATTTATTTTATTTTAGCATTATAAAAACATTTCATTACAAAGCTTTATCAATACAAAAGTATTTGTTCTCACAACATTCATGTTAATGTTACATTGCATAGGATCTATTGCTGCCATCACAATCTCAATAGTTACACCGCAAGAGAAATGTTAGTTATTAGCACTTCAGCACAAGATCCAGAGTTAAAATACTACACTTATGAATGACAAATACACTGTCAATACTGTACTTAACTAAACATTGGGCCATGACTTCTAAACCTGGCATGGGCTTTGGCATTTGAGGCTCAAAGGATTAAAAAAAAAGACTCAATGGGAGATCTAGAGTTAGTGTTATACACTGATAAAATATCTGATTGTTCCAAAGGAGTTACCCTCAAAATAAAAGGAGAGTATGAGGTAAAAGTGGCATTGTACCTAACACACAGGTGTGAATAAACTATAAATATCCATTTTGACATATGCTCCTCGCCAATAATAACACATCCAAACAAATGTGCTGGAATTTACAGCTATGTTTTTTAGATTAGTCAGGTTTTTTTTGGAAATGTGATCATGTTTATCTAATTGTCCATCTGATTTTTGGAGGTCTGGTGAGTAACAAAGGCCACAACTATGATCAGTCCTCTCTTTCAGTGTAAACCCATTGCTCCTTTTACCGCCTGCTCCAGGGACTTCCTGGTCACCAGTAGCCGGACTACCTCCTCATTTGGTTTGGTTAATTTTTTAAGAGCTTGGTAATGTTTTATCATGGTCATGTCCCAGCCGTTGACCTAAAAATGGAAGAAAATAAATGCATTACAATTTACTTTCTATTACTTTCTATTACCATAGAAAAAAACATGAGTACTACAATATTACTGTAAAAAGATACAACTTTCTTTAATACATGTGATGTATAAATAGCGCCCCCTTGTGGCTATAAATATGATAGAAATTTAAATTCTATTTACCTGCATAATTTTGTCCCCCACTCTCAGCCCAGCAACATCTGCAGGTCCTCCTGGTGCTATCCTCGTCACATAGATGCCCTTTAAAATCAGAGAAACAACTTAATTACATACTATAAACATAGTTCAGTACAAATAAAACATGCGTCCTGCAGAATAATGCTTTGTCCAAGTGGACAAGAGAAGTGAGGAATACAACCTTGCAAATGACTGCAAATAGGCTACAATTAGGGAAGGTTTTATTTCTTCATCAAATCCCTAAATAAACATGTTCTTTACGGGTTTTACACTTTAAATGTTTGGACATAACTGCATGGTAATGTTTACTTGTATTTAAAGGGGCTGTACCTGATTTTTCCTGCTGTGAAACGGGAAAAAACAGAACTAGGCTGTGTTCCAGATGCATACTAAAGCTAAATCTGTTTTGCTCCAGCACAGATATATTGTAAAGCATCTATTCAGGTGAAAATAAGAACAACTTTTACTCTGCATCTATTTATAGAGCCTTTTATAATACGAAAGAGGCAGGAAGTGCGTGGTTAGCATGCTTGTTCTCTTTACCCGTGACTCTGGGCTCAGAGACACGTGAAAAGTGCTTATAAACTTTTCACAGTGAATATTTAGGATGCTGGGATTGCATTAGGTAAGTGAGCGATACAATTGATAGCTGTAAAGACTTGAACACAAACTAATTCTGTTTTCCATGTTTCAAAACAGTAAAAATCAGGCACAAGGCCTTTAAGTCTTTATGCAGTAATAATAATCATTATAAAAAATATACAGACCGGATCAAAAGCTTAAGACCAGTTGAATAGGAAAAGAGTCATATTTTGCATGGTTGGAGCTTCACAAGGTTCCAGGTAGAGCTTCAATACGCAACAAGAAATGGGAATGAGTCAGGTATTCACACTGTCATGACGTTCTGATGGCAAAGGCATCGTTTGCCATCGTTCTTTTTGAATGTGGTCGGTTGCTGCTGAGATGGGACGCAGTAAGAGAGTCATTTTGAATTTCTTAAGAGATTCTGAGGGTTATGGAACTAACCCAAAAAAATGACACAGTACTGAGCCGGAGGATCTGAAATGCTGTCTGTCAAGACACTGGATGATCCTCGACCCACATTAAGGCCGTTACTGGTGTCAACTGCAGCCCAATAACCATCAGACACATCTGCCACTGAAGCAAAAAACAAAAAAGGTCTTCAAAGGCTTCGTCTCTTTAAACACAACAGAACTGCAGCTTGGACTTTACAAGAGACACCAAGCATGGGACATTGTTTGAAGAAAGTTGTATTCTCTGATGAGTAAAACTATAACCTTGATACTGGCACCACAAGCAGATCCACCTGAGATGTTTTCTACACATCACAGGGAGGGGGCGCTATAATGATCTGGGGTACTTTTTCCTTCAGTGGAACAGTGGAGCTCCAGGTGGTGCAGGTCAAACGGCCCCTGGCTCTGTGCAGATGTAGCAGAGAGCATCCCTGACTGAGGGCCCTCGTCTGTGGAACCACTGGGTTTTTCAACAGGACAACGCAACAGTTCATTAAACCTTCAGGACAAAGGACTTCTTCCAGGAGAATAACATACCTCTTTTGGACCATCCTGTGTGTTCCCCTGATCTAAATCCAAATGAGAACCTTTGGAGATGAACGGTAAGGGAAGTTTACAAAATGGACCACAGTTCCAGACACTAAATGCTCTTTGTCAGCTCATCTTCACCACTTGGAGAAATGTTCCCTCTCACCTCCTGGAAACACTTACATCAAACATGCCGCAACACCTTTTTGAGGTGATCAACAATAATGGTGGCGCTCCTCATTACTGAGTTTGGGTTTGGGACTTTGATTTCTGTTTTGAGGGGGTTTTGGGTTGTTTTGTGCCTATTTCAGTTTAAGTGTTGTTTTCAATAAAATGTATACTTTTTTGTCTCACTTCCATTTTTGGTGCTTATTGAAGTGCTACTTAGAACCTTGTTAAGTAAAATGTGACTTTTGCCATTTATTCAACTGGAGGGCATATATATTTTATTATTATTATTATTATTTTTACACTAATTTCACAAAAAAATCACAATTTCTCTAGTATATGTAAAAAGCAAAGTTTAAGTGACAGAGACAACTAAATAACTTTCACACTTTACATTTAAATTTACTTACTGTAGATTGGAAATGACAAATTGTTTGCTTAAAAATATATATATATTATTATTTTTTACCTCTTACAGTGTATTGTAACTTGTATAATCACAATTATCAACTGACCAAATAATCTTGCCATGTTTTCTTTTGGTATGAGCTGGCCTTACTTTCTATGACAGAGGCTTTTACCTGAGGCTACAACCCATAGTTCAGACCTGTCTCACTATTCACTGGTGTCAATGTGTTTCAGACCAAGACGTGAACATGATAAAACATGTTTGCATTTTCTTGTTTAAAACAAAAAGACTCATTTGAATGCTCTCATATGAAAACACAGCCAAAACAGTGTTTGTTCCACATAAATTAGAACATTTATGCTGAAAATGCATGTGTGGACGTATATTGTAGATCAAAATAAGTTTGATCAAAAATGACTGAAAACAAACACAGCAGAACCTTACCTTGTCCGACTTATCCTCAGAGTAAGGATTCTGGCTTGGGTCCTGGTCAATGCCTCCTCCTATACTGAAGCCCAGGATGAGGCGATCACCCTGTCGCAACTTCTGGATCTCAATTTTTTGCTGTTTGAGAAGGGACAATCAAACAAACGTATAAGATTGAGCTCCAATTGTATTATGTTAACTGAGCATTGAAATACACTCAGGAGACCCTCTCAGAGCTGATTCCACTGAATTCATCATTACATAAAGTTACTGATGCTACTAAACAGCTGCAGGCTCTTGGACACACAAAGGCAGCTTCTGTGCCTCCATAGACAGACGATGTGATAGACACAGTCTGTAATGATTTCTATTAGTGAGTGGCTGCATAAGAACAGGGTTCTGTAGACTAGTGCAGTGGTTCTCAAACTAGGGGTCGGGACCCCAAATGGGGTCGCGAAATGATTTTCAGGGGTCTCCAGATGATGGGGAAAAATGAATACAATCGTGTTAAATAAGGCTTGACTCTCTTCAAATGCAGTGGTAAATGTAGATTCCTATTTGTCGGCCTATTAAAGTTATTTTTCTAGGTCTATATTCTCTAAATACAATCAAACATTAGATATAAGGCTATTTTATCACTCTGCGTGTCGCCTATTTTTTGTGTTTGGGGTCGCGAATGTGAACTATTGTTGTTTTTGGGGGTGCAACTGAAAAAGTTTAAGATCCACTGGACTAGTGGACTTGTTAGGATTTGCACTTCACAAACTCATACACGTATTTAACAGCTGTGTTCACACAACAACAAATTATTATAAAGTTATCTGACAATTTTCAAGAGGCAAATATGAGAACAGTAGGAGATTGCCCATGTGGTAGTTTTCTAGCATGGACATGACTGATCTGTTTAACACAATCTAATGCTATTGTTACAAGTTTTATGCTTCATTATAACATTAGTAGCATAATGTTAGCTTGCATAAAAAGTAATACTGTTAATCGTCATTTAGAATACCCTAATTCAAATCAGACTAGCGGTGGATTTGCTCTGTAATTTCAGAGGTGTTTTCTAATATTTGACAAGTGAACGCGACCCTGTTTTTCAAACAATGGACCCAGCCCCATTTCCAAACTTACCACAACAGCGGTCACGGGTTGTCCCGGGATATAAGAAGACATTATGACTCTTTAAAACCAAAAGAAAACACTATAAATCTCAAAACTATATAAAGGTTTTTGTTTTACTTTAAGTTAAAGCTTTTTGGTGGTTCACTTCCTAGTTCCTAGCTTTGGCCGATCCCGAAAACTGCTTTTCAGGTGACGTCATACAACAGCAACGCCGGAACACCGGGGCAGCCCAGAGGGGCGGAGTCAGTGGATGCACTCAGGCACTCCTACTGGATGGGCCTACTCCAGGCAATGGTCCCAACCTTTATGTCTCAAACACACCTTGATGAAGATATTATGCTTTATTTGGGGGGTATTTTATACTAAACTGTTACATAAGTAGATATTTATTTTTATTATGTATTATGTATTATGTATTGTAAGTTTGCATTTTGTTCATAGACCGTACATATCAGATGATATGTACGGTCTATGATTTTGTTTACACTTTAAATATGCATATGTCCCATTTAAGCTTTACCCATCACATATTGAATACCAAATAACTTGGGTACTGGGCAAATTAATCCATTTATCATAGTCGTATATTGTCAATGGTCACTATATGTTCTTGTTATTATTGTACCTCCTCCAAAATGATACGATATGCAACAAAGAAATATTATTTAAATGTTTAATCTATTCAATATCACATTTTATAACCTCCAAGTACCTCCTAGTGATTTCTATGGATTAGCATAATCTTATCACAACATTTAAATGTGCACAATTTTAAACTAAAGAAATTCGACAGAAGACCAGCCCTATCGACCGATTAGTCGACTAAAAGGGGATGTGGCAAAAATATATCAAAACGGTAACTGTTTCCATGTATCCAAAACAAACTGCACTCAAAAGAACACAACTGCAGGAGTTCATGCAAAAACAATTTATACAGAAAAGTTCAAGGAGATTATGTATTTATACGTTAAGACTCCAAAATCTTACTCTAACTCGCTTCATATCTTCTCGTTTTTTCCATATGAATCATTTTATAATAATTTAGTATAAATAAAATGATTAGTCGACTAATAAAAATCTCGGTCGACTAAGATACCATCGACTAAATGACTAAAGGATTATATCCCTAATTAAAATAAAAGAATTAGATAAAAGAAAATGCCAGCGAACAGTTTATTTGTAGCCAGGGGCGAAAGGTGGAGGGGGCAGATACTCCTGTGGCAGAGCAGTTCCTATAGCGATGCAACTGTAGGGTAAATGCTCAGCGTGGGCAACCGGAGGGTCTGCAATTACATCGTAAGGATTTGTTTCTGGTTTGACTTCAACATTCACTTGAACTTCTTCATTGACAGCCTGTTCAGAAGAGCTGCTCTTCTTGTGTTTCTTTTTGAATTTCTTCAGGTTAGTAACAATAGATGTCAGTGAATCCATAGGGTCTTTGGGGAGGCTGGGAAGTCCACTCTTGGTCCGGATGCAAGGTTGGTTCTTTTTGGACAATGCAGGGTTCACATTTCTGGAAGGTAGTTCAGGAGGATGAGAGGGTCGGGGTTCAGAAACAGTCTGGAGAGTAAAAAGTATAAACTATGAGCCATTTCTAATACATTCATATCAACAGTATCATATATAAATAGTATATATGTACCGGTGCCAAATCAAAACACGGCAATGCCTCGTGTAAGTTGTCCAAAGATAGAGATGGATAGAGTCTAGACGATTGGACATTAGAAGGTTGAGCAGCAGAATCCATCAGTCTATAAGGAAGAGCGGGTGGTACGTCTTCCTCTGGAACTGGACTACTCATCTTTTGGTGTCTTTGTGGAAACAGTAGTTCTGCATAATCTGTATGTGCATCTGAGATCTATATGAAGATAAAATAATTTAGGAGTATGTTTTAAACTGATGTAATTTATGTAATATATTCGGTTACAATGTATTTACCTGCCCACATGGCATAGTTAACAATTCACTAAATGGCTTAATTGGAAACATGCGATGAAAATCCACCAAATCCTCAAGAAATTGATGGCATCTATCGTCTCCTAAGATGATATATCCATCTTTCACAACATCGATCATAAAATGTCTGCAGCGGTCTTCAGCTCTGGTTTTGAACACAGAGAAGTTTCAATAAAAAGCAGCACCCACAATGTCAGCTCTGCATGCACTTACCGAAAAGAAAGTGTGTAACCAATGCGGCTTTCACTGACTCGAATGAGGAAGTATCCAGGTGGTTTAAACATGAGCAGTTCCTCTGATTCTCTGTACAAATAATCATCAAGACAATAATAACTTCAAGATAAACTGAGTAAAATTATCACCTGATTCTGACATTGAACTGGATTTGAATATTGTACTACCACCAGCTAACCTTTTCATTCTTTATTTACTGTACTTATTGCTTCATGCATTACTTCGTCATCTATTAAATGTACTTAAAACTATGCAGGACCCTAGAGTTAAACCTGAGTGAAACCCTGAGGTACTGCTGAAGCGACTGAAGCACAGATCAAGCAGCACAGCCACTGAGTCAGGCCAGGGCGAAGAGGGCGGGGATATCTTGGGAGAAAAGGTGCAGGTGATTACAGCAACAAAAAGAAGAAAATGTATTTTCTGTTTTTTTCTCCTTAATAAGTTCATACATTTACCCAAAACAAATTGATTTGCAATATTGAAGATGAGCATGTCATAATTGTGATGCAGCCTTTTAATAGATTTAATGCATATATAAATAAGATGAAACATATTCAAATGTATGAGATGCATACAAGTGTGCATATCAAAACGTAAAAGGTTTAACAAATATATTAATTCATTCTTTGAAATAAGTGAGATCCTGGTCCAAAGGTTTGAGTTAGAATGGGTCACATGCCACTGTGCTCACGCCCGATAGGTAAATATTATTTTTTCTAAGCCTAAGCCAGATCTTACCCTGGTTCAGAGCAGGGTAGTGTGTGGAGCCTGTTACTGTGGTGAAAAGCAAACCTTTTTACTGCCTGAATGTTCCACAGTATGGCATCTGCATGGAGACAAGCAGGTGACGTATCCCCCCCACCAGAAAAGTTACGCAGTGCAAAAGCAGACACTGATGTTGTCTCAATTACCTATTCTAACGTATCATATGTACAGTGTCAACAAATATCATTTCAAAACTAGGACCCATTTTATACTTACTTCCTGGAAATAATGCCATGAAACCACTCCGGGACGACTCCATTCTGTATCACTGCGTCCAGTTGGCACTTCCGAAACCAGTCCAGAGCATCTTTTCGGGTCAGGCTTCCATTCATCTTCGGATGTATGTCTTTGTGTCACAAGTAAAAATATATACACATCACAAGATTGCTAGAGGGCAGGACATTTAGCTTTCTGTGCTTTTGTAAAAGCAATTTGATCACTATAATGATGATCAGTACAGAGCTAAACTTTTTAGTCTATTGGCACAACAGATCCTACCTTGTATGAATGCTTGGTCGATAAATGCAATGATAATGCGTCACATAATACGATGCCACAGATCTCTGTCTCACCTGTGCACACCTGGGTGAGGCAGAGCTGGATATTTACATACGGCAAATTAGGGGAAGAAACTCACACACCATACTTTGTGGCATTTGCTGAAACAAGGAGCCGCTGTGTTAAAACAAAGCAGTACGTGGCTCTAAAAATAGAGGTCAAAGATACATTATGTTAAATTTAATAGGCTTCTCTTATCAGATGTAAAAAACAGACAAAACAAAACATCTTGCCAATTATGTATTCTAAGAAGTGCATAAATATACTGGCACCAAACAAAAAAAACAAAAAAAAAAAAGATTACAACTGGCAACCACTTAAACAGTTGATGAAATCAAATTAGAACAATTATATAACAGGATTTTGTTTAATAGTGAAAGTAAGAGCATTTCCACATGAACACTGTGAAGGATTAGGACTGAAAAGCTGTTCAGCCCAATAAAACCACTCATCAGTGGCGCTAAAAGCCTTCAGTTTGCTCAGGAGCATAAAGATTGGACTCTGGAAGGCGGTGCTGTGGTCTGATGAGTCCAGATTTTCCTTGTGACAGATCCTGTTGAGAATCTTTGGGATGTGCTAAGGGGAGGCTTTGGCATCTCCAATCATCAATACGAGATCTTGGAGAAAAATTAACACAACACTGGGTGGCAATACATTTTTTAACTTTGCAGAGGTTTATTGAAACAATGCCACAGCGAATGCGTGCTGTAATCAAAGTAAACATAGTCCAACAAAATATTAGAGGGTGTGAACTTCATTTTCTGTGACACTTTTTTGTGTTTTTTGGACAGGTGGTGTAATTTTATGGCAGATGACAATATATATATATATATTTAAAAAAAAAAAAAAAAAAAAAAAACATCACACAAAAAACTTTTAAGAATCTCATTTTAATTCATCTTGAAAAGTAAACATGTCTACAAAAGTGTAGATCAAGATTTATGAAACTACAGTACAATCATTGTAGATCTTATTTACAATTGCTGAATTGTTTCTTCCCCTATAAAATAAAAAAACAAAATGAAATAGGAAAAATATGTCAACTGTGAATTTTATAATGGGAATCAACAGTAAATAACAAGCCCAGCAGAAGAAATAAGGCAAGATAAAAAATATATTTGTATTACTGTTTTTTCCCATTTGAGCCGCGGTGATTGTGCTAGAGTAAGTTGCCACTGAATATTTCAGACTAACTCCACAGGTCAAAGTCCGCACAGCCAGACTGGACTCAGTGACTCTTAAGCACCACTTTGAATTAGACCAACCTACTGCCAAGAAGGTGATTTGCATTCCTATTTCTTCAAAAGCAGCGTTAAACATTAAATTTGGAGTAAAAGCAAATAAGTATTAATATGACAACAAGGGCCTATAGTAATCTCAAATAAAGCTTGTAAAGTCAGGCTTTCCAAGCACCAAGACTGCATAGTTCACGGCCATAATACTGGGCCAAAATAAGACACAAAAAAAGAGAGAAAAATAGAGGGTAATAAGAGGAGAAGCATCTGGGATTTCCAAAAACATCAACAGCACATTTATAAAAACCTGAACATGTGAAATACAAATTATTAAAAATGATAAGGTTGAAAAAGCAAAACAACATAATTACAGTTTATCTTCATTGAAGGCAATGCTCTGATGTCTTTGGGAAGACCAGATGAGGTACGTGTGGTCAAATATTCTTTGTTTCAATTAAGACAAGCAATAAACATGGTCAACATCTTTTAAGAATTCCTTTGACAGAAACACAAAAACTTTGTACAGAAAGACCATAAGAAAAAGTGCATATAATTGATAACATAAAAAGGGCACTTTGTCATTTTGGTGCTGTGTATTGTGTCTCCATAAATACTGCTACAACACAGCCCCTGTCCAAGGCCCAGAAACCTATGATCTATAATGTTCCCCCAAGTGGAAATCATAAGACAGAGAATTACGTAAAAAGTCACACTGGCTGCTCCTTGGTGCTTTTGCCATATGCCTGTGCGGTCTGAGGTTACTGCGATGCCAACAGCTCAAGTCAAGTGCATTCTTTTTTGATTCAACAAACTAATGCAAAAAATGATCTACAAAGCAACTACTAAGGAATCTCAGTGCCCAAAGACAAAACATACTTCACAGACTGCCCACCTCTACAGCAAGAAAAAGTGGACTGTGCGTACATTGCACTTTGAAAATGTTCATGCGTTCAGTGGAATGCAAATTCTGCAAGTATAAATAAAATGTGCTGGCACTAATGTTTGCGTATTGGTCTCACCAGTAGGTCTGTTAAACAAGTTCAAATGTGTATGGATTCAACCAAAACAGACATTTGTACTAAAATATAACGGAACGGCCTTTAGCCAAAATCAGATTTAAGATATATTAAAATCTGAAAGCCCATTTAATTTCACAATGTGTATTTTTCAATATCATATGATGAGGTTACTAAAAAGTTATGATGTTTTAATGACCACAAAGAGTTTTTAAATTTCAAGACTCAAACAGTCAGTTGATTTTTTTAAGCTAAAATTGAATGATATGTTCAAATGTGCAACCTTTGAATACCAATCCAATCAAAACAATATATTAGAATTTTTTTGGTCTACCATGAAATTATGCAGCTTTAGGAATAAAATGAGAGTGGGACAAACAGTTGAAAAGGAGGAAGGCAGAGAGAAGGGTGCAGAGTCCAGTTCTGTCCAGAGGGGGGCACAGTTAAGGCGATGGTGATGCTGGTAGTTCAGTCATCTCACAGCAACGTGCAACGGAAAAAACTGCTCTTTTTGGGCTGTTCGGTAATTTTGACTCCTTGATTGCTGCCCTGGGGATTATTGCCCTCCTATTGACAGATGAGAGATTAGATGTTTTAAGTGTCAGATTTTTTAATGACCAAAACTTGGTAAACTGATCAAATGTTGAATAATGGCAAAAGTCATATTTTTCATGGTTGGATTTTAACAAGGCTCCAAGTAGAGCTTCAATAAGCAACAAGAAATGGGAGTGAGACCGAAAAATAAACATTTACCCAAATATTTTATTGAATTGAACGAATATAAAACTGAAATAGGCCGTTCTGCAGCTGATCAAAAGTTTAGGACCATGCTTCAAAAAACAATCCCGAACCCCCCTCAAAACAGAAATCAAAGTCACAAACATGAACTCAATTATGAGCAGCACCACCGTTATTGTTGACGCATGATTGATGCGTTTCCAGGAGGTGTTTTCAGGTGGATCTGCTTGTGGTGCCAGTAACGTTGGAAACCCTCAGGACCATCAAGGCTACATTTTTACTTAGAGAATAAAACTTTCTTCCACTTTTCAATGTCCCATGTTTGTGTCTCTTGTAAAGTCCAAGCTGCAGTTCTGTGGCGTTCAAGGAGACGAGGCCTTTGAAGACGAATTTTGTTTTTGAAGCCCTTCAGTGGCAGATGTCGTCTGATGGTTATTGGGCTGCAGTTGGCACCAGTAACGGCCTTAATTTGTTCGAGGATCGTCCAGTGTCTTGAGGGACAGCCAATCGGATCCCCCAGCTCAGTGCGGTGTCATTTTTTTGGGTCTTCCACGTGACGTTTTTGTTACATAGCCCTCAGGATCTTTTACACAATTCAAAATGACTGTCTTACTGCGTCCCACCTCAGCAGTGATGGCGCGCTGTGAAAGGCCCCACTTATGCAGCTCAACAACCCGACCACGTTCAAAAAGAGAATGTTTTTTGCCTTTGCCACCAGAACGTCATGACAGTGTGAATACCTCACAGAAAATGACACTGAATCTGCATTTGTGCACAGACTCGGGCATTTAAAGGCATGTGGTCCTAAATTTTTTGATCAGCTGCAGACCAGACTATTTCAGTTTAATTGTTGTTTTCAATGAAATGTTTACTCAAACTTTTTTTGTCTCTCTCCCATTTCTTGTTGCATATCTAAGCTCTACATGCATACTTAACACTTTTGCCATTTATTCAACTGGTCTTTTGATCTGGACTGTAGATAACATTAATGGCTTTTTAAGATACATACCAGCTTCTTGTCCATTTTTGCTTTGATGTCTCTGGCGAGTGTTAGAAATGCCTGCAGAAGAATAAAATGCAATTTATGTCAATTTTTTATCTCTGACAGAATATTAGTTAGTGTATGGGCTTACATTCTCCACATTGATGTTTGCCTTTGCACTTGTCTCCATGAATTTGATCCCATACTCCAAAGCCAACTACAAAAAACCACGCACAATTGTCATAAACCAAAAAGAACAACAAGAACCAAGAAAGTGAAACATGTGACATTGTCATACCCTTTCTCCTCTTTCTTTGGACACTTGTCGTTTGTCATTTACGTCACATTTGTTCCCAAGAACCATCCTTTCCACATCAGCTGAGGCATGCTGTTCAAAGAGGGAAAAAATAACACTTTATCAGTATACTGTTGAGCCAAAATAACATCAGGTAAATATGGCCAAACAGCTTATGAAACTGTTAAGCCACTTCATTTTAAAAATGTATTTTAAGATTTTATTGTTTGATTTTAAAGCTTTGAATGGACTGGCTCCATAGTACATCTCGGACCTCTTCCAACTTGATTAGTCTCATGGGCAGTTATTAATTAACGCACAGGGAGGGCTACATCGCTGTGCACCATCGCTATGCTCCCGGTGAATGAGGGGCTTTATGCAGTTAAGTTCAAGTCCGGGCAAGCAGCGTTTGGGTCTGGGTCCAGTCTGGAGCCTGTCGCCATCAAACTACTGAACTCTGTGCTGTAAAAATCCTCTTGTAAAGTCATTGTGCAATATTAAGTCCACTGTGCAATATTAAGTCCACTTATATACATAAACTGTACATGATCATGTGAATATGTAAATAGACAAGGGTAGTAGAGTTAAGCTTATTGTAAAATTGTTCATATCGGGGGTTTAGTTGAGTATTGTTCATATCGGGGGTTTAGTTGATTAATAAAGACACTTTATAAGTTAAGTTAAATGGGGTAGACATTATATAGAGCTATTGTATTTTATTTTTATTTTCTATATATCTTATATTGTTTTAATACTTACTGTCTCTACTGGTCGGTTGCACATGTAACGAAAAGAATTTCCCCTTGGGGATAAATAAAAGTAATTCTGATTCTGATTCTGATTTCAACTTTTTGTGACCCTGGCATTATGGTCTACTTCAGTGACATTTATGGCTGAATTAGGGGAGGGCGATATTGACCAAAATTAATATAGTTAGTTATAGAACATAATAATTTAAATATCAGGCAAACGTGAAAAGACAGTAAATAACCCACAAAAGTGCTGAAATATCAATTCATTCATATCCCTTACACTTATCCCATGTTTATTTTAATCTGCTCCATTTGCAGCATTTATTTAAATTATAAACACTAGGCTTGATATTATTTATTCATACATGATAGTAATATGGTTTCTTTTTTGTTTTAAATAACCATTCTTACAATTACAATTCAGGGTAGCATAAACACAGAGGGGAATAGACTGGTGGTCAACACAGTGAATAATTAAGGTAGTTCATTTAACATAGGTTTTTGCCACCAAAACCTTTAATCAGGCTTGGCCCCTAATGTTTCATACAAAAATGTTTGATGGTATGGAGTTATAAAATTGTGGTAAAAAGTAGTACTTATGGTAATTTGAGCCAATTCACCAAGAAGCCCAAGAGCCAACATTTGGACACCCTGCAATATACTGTCACCTAAACAATCACAATTATCAATTAACCTATTAATCATGGCGTTTTTAATGATAAATTACCTCCTCTATATTTCGTATCCAGTTCTTGATGTTGTCAAAGGACTTCTCATTAGTTATGTCGTACACTAACATTATGCCCTGCAAATTTCAGAAGAGAAAACACAACTGAAAACCATATACTTAACATACACACGTGTACTGCAAAAGACCATCACTCAGACTCACCATGGCTCCTCTGTAGTATGCAGTTGTGATCGTCCTGAATCTCTCCTGCCCTGCAGTATCCCTTTGCAAAATAAAAACAGCATCTTAACCAGTGTCAGAGCTGTCAGTTTTTCCATGCTGGGCAATAATTTTGATTAATTATCAGTAAATTAATAGATTTGTGGACTGAGAAAACAGATATTCAGATGTTGCGTGCCATGAAACAAGAGAATAATATACAAAATCTATTACAAAACACTTGCATAATTGTGGTTTTGAGAATATCCAAAGGCCATAAATAGTCTTACCATATCTGAAGCTTAATCTTCTTGCCATCTAGTTCTATTGTTCTAATCTTGAAGTCAATACCTGAAACACATTCATTATACATGAAAATCAACATACGTCAAAACAATGGATAAAATCTATAGTCAATACAACTGTTAATTAATTTGACAGTTAGACCTCACTTACAGCTATGGTCATGCCCGAAAAATGATAATGAAGGCGAATGTCAAATATGAGTCCTTTTTTTTCTCCAACCCAGTTCTGCCAAGACCCGGTTAGCTTCCCTACCCCAAAGCCCTGACTTAACCAAATCATCTGCCCCTAAACCTGACCCTAATTGTGAAAAAAAATAGTAATAATAAAGATAAACTTTTGCTAGCATAGCCACCAATGCAAAGTGACGGTCTGTGGCATAAGTGGTTTGGGGGCGTAAAATATAGTTAAGTATAAGAAGTTCAGGAAAGTGAAGCTCTTCTTCCAGCAACTTCCTGGCAGCAGCAGAGTAGCAGCCTGCAAGCCTTGTATCAGTAGTTAAACGGTAATTTTACCACAGTGATGTAGTGTCAGCTATTTTGGAGAAACAGAAATAACACTAAAAACACAATGCTAGAGATGGTGGCGCAGCACAATGAACGAACACAGAATATCCCATCACACAAGTCTCTTCAAAATGAATGTTAGCCCGGAGTTAGCAACAGATTAGCATAAAGGGCTGGGCTGTTCCTGAACACTTCTGATTCAACAATGTAAGACAAATACGACAATCACTAACCTATAGTAGAGATAAAGGTGGAGTTGAATGCATCCTCGGAAAATCTGAAAAGGACACAAGTCTTCCCAACCCCGGAATCTCCGATTAAAAGTAGTTTAAACAAGTAATCGTAAGTCTTCGCCATGTTATTAGCCTGGTGTCTAAACTACTACGGAAGTCCCGCCTCTGAGGAGGTGCTGGGCTGTGTTTGGTCCTATGGACTGTCAATCTACTGTTAGTCAGTTTAAGGCAAAAGTTAGGACGTTTTCACAAAATGTATTTTTGTTATTTTTTTAACATGGTTTTCGTGCTAAAGTGATTCACCTGTAAATTCTGCGTCGATTATTTTAATATTAATTTATAAACTGAAACAAACTAAATCAAGGAGCATAATTTGCAAAGTATTAACATTTAAGTGGAGAAACTGCAAGTATATCATTTATATTTTAGTTTATTTGCATATATGATACATGTTAGATCAGTTCAAGCTGAGATGGACGCCAAGAAATTATTTGTAGTAGAGGAATTTCAATGCATTTTAATGAATACAAAACTCATTGGTATCGGTATCGTATCTTAATTAGTCACTGGCACCGCTCACTTTATATGATCCATGGTTCAATGTCAGTGCTACCCCGCCTCCTCCACTCCAGACCACATCGAAACGAGCCTGAGGAGAGCGCATCAACTCTGTTTCTTTGACATATTTGGACAAAATCAAATACTTATTAAGCAGCAGTCATGTCGGTAAGTATAATAATTTCACTTGATTGTTAGCCTTGCATCTTGTGTGCCTCTTTTTTCTATTTATCTATAGTCATGTCAAGTTACAGCTTTGTGATAGATCAATTGAGAAACTTATAAGAAACCTTCAGCCCAATAGACAATTATGTTATGTTCCATTCATTGTTAACTATGATAAACGGATGTCTAAATGTAATTGTACTTACTTTGTTATTAAACCATTGTGCGAGACTTGTCCGGGCATGTCTTTACTTTTTATTTAGCTACAGTACTTATATGAGCCTGTAGAGGGAGTCTTTTCTGATCATTCCAAATTATAGTAGAGTTAAACATCATTTGTAAGCAATTTTCCCTTTGTTCGAATGTGACTGAAATATCTCTTTTGATCTGAATTGAAGCTGGCCAGAGATCTTATGCATCCTCTTTTTTCTGAGGAGCGCAGACGACATAAGAAGAAGAGACTTGTACAAAGTCCTAATTCTTACTTCATGGACGTTAAATGTACAGGTTAGTAAGATCCATTCATGACCTCAAACAAATAACTGTGAGTAGTTGTTTTATCATCTCTTTAATTTTGAACCTTCAGGTTGCTACAAAATCACCACCATCTTTAGCCATGCCCAGACAGTGGTCCCATGTACTGGATGCTCCACTGTCCTTTGTCAGCCATCTGGGGGGAAATGCAGACTTACTGAAGGTTAGACACTTTTTGGTTTAGCAAAGATAGTTTACATTGGTTTCTTAGTGAACACTATAAAAAAAACAAAAAAAAATTGGAACTGTGTCCTTTTTTCTGTCATTCACAGGTTGTGCCTTCAGAAGGAAATATTCATAAATGAACATTCAGTCATGCAAATAATGGGTGATTTAACCATCCTCTGTATTTGATTGTTGTGGAATGAAATTATGTACTCCATGTGAGATTTATCGGAATGAGTTAAGTCTGTGCAGTCATGTCATGTACCTTACTACTTTACATTCCTGTAAAATTGTGCTGGTTTGGGCTATCGAAATTACATTTCAGCAGTGAAGCGCTTAGTAATTTTAAACCAAGATGAATGAATACAATGTAACTCTGGACAATGAACATGTTAGGCCATGATTTTGTAAAACATTTATTGACAATAAGGGGATGGTGAATGAACTTCTTTATGGTCCCTGTTAAGAGTCAATAGAGACTTTAGTCATAGAATGGGACAAAACCAGTCCATTAAACAGAAATAAACAATAAGAAATTGACAACTATTTTATGTGTGTTCTTTGGTCTTTAGAAACCCATGGCAAATGTAAGTTCTATAAAGTCAATGCAATACATTTTGCTAACCTTCATTCTATATACAATAGGTGTCTGTTGATATGCTTTGAAAGTCCAGTGTTGATGGGGCTTTACTTGCTCTCAGATAATGGCAACTTTGCAAAGTTGAAGGATTGGATAATACATCGAGTGCCACTTTGTAACGAAAATATGGTACTTCATCAAGCACTGTAGTGTGCATAAATAGTCTGTGCAACAGCACACTGTTGAACTATTTAAGCACTTAGAGACGGGTAAAGCACAACTGGTGAATACTTCAAATCACCACTGGGTGGCACTTGAGTCCATTTGACAAAATGCTACAAAATCCCCACCATTAAACACTCTGGACTAGCGACATCACTCTATATGATAGAAATGACTTCATTAACTGCATGTCACATTGAGCCATCTTAAGTGGTTATGTATAGTTTTTATGCCACTTTTTACTTTATAAAGTTGTCAAAAGTCTTTCCTGGAGATAACATTTGTAATTACAATAAGACATACAAAAAGCATGGGGTTCATAATAACTTCAGCATTAAAAAAATAAAAGTAAAATTGTGCCATAGAGAAAAAAAAAACTTCAAAGAACATAAGAATTAAGTTAATCCCCTTTTTACATGGGGAGAAAAGATTTTGCGGCTCAAAGTGTGGAATGGAGTCAAGCGCTAATGGAATGGTCCTTGGCATATTCTTCATCTTCACCGTCCTCTTAAGGTGTTTATAAGTTGTTCAGTTCCTGCAAGGTCTGGTCCAGGACTTGGTGCATGCCCAGGTTTTCCTCTTTGGCATGTGATAATTTATCTGTTAAAAAAAAAAGAACATGAACGTAAGAAAATGAGCGAATTCTTGAGCACAGCAGCTTCAGTGTCAGGTCCTTTGTAGATCTGTCAAATAACATTCCTTTTGAAAAAGAGGTGGTTTTAATGAACAGGTGTTTTGCGTAAACAGCTTTGAGTAGTTGTGCCACATGCAAAAATCTAAAAACACTGTGGTCAAAATGTTATTGTTGCCAATACAGGTCTATCCTATTGTGCATATTAGTGTTGGTGAACCAGGCTAAAATATGTGGAATGTAGAGTCACTCAAATAATTAAACTAATTCTCACCTTGAGAAATATAACTTGATCAAAGAAATAGAAAGAACATAACATTCAATAAAAACAACACCCCAATAAAACTGCTGTAATAGTGACTAAAATTTAAAGAGTGACTGCAATGTTGGAAAAAGAAGACTTGTTTTTATTCTTTTTTGTGCGAGGAGAAAAGGCACATAGAACTGAAACATTTAGACAGAAATGAGATGAACGTAGAAAAATGCAAGGCGTCTACAGAGATGTCATGTCATTGAGGGCATGGTCCAGCTCCTCACTAATAGCCTTGTACTTCAGCTTCTGAGCATACAACTCGTCTGGAGGGCAGATGTACAGCAGGTGGCAAGGACAGCCGCAAGAAGGGCATGAAATAGGGACAGGTCGAGACAAGGAAGATCAGAGGAAAGAGACAAAATGTGGGTCAATAATTTGTAAAAAGCACAAGTAATGAGATTAAACATAGTTTCAACATTTGATGGCAATGTTTTTACTTGATGTTGATGTACCTGATGTGACTGTGAAGCAAAACTATGGCCTACTCTTACTGAAATCGCATTCAATAAATAATATGTGTGGAAAAATTCATTTTCATTTGATTGCTGACAAGGAAAGTTGCCAGTAAAATGTTGAATATTAAGGGATAAAAACAACAAGAAATCTCATGGTAGCTCAGTGAAATAGAGATTTAAAAAAAAAAAAAGCAGTCTTCCTTTGATAGTGTTTTATACCTTCAAGGTCGTCAATTGACTTTTCCAATTTGGCCACACTTCTCTCTGCAAACTCTGCACGAGTCTCAGCCTGACCACAAGACAAACACATGACTTAGAGGAATATGCACAATAAACTCCACATGCTACACAACTATATGCACAGGCTTTAGATTATGCCTTTACGTGTACTGTCAATGAGAAAATTGTGGTCTCACCTCCTTCAATTTGTCAGTCAGGACTTTGATTTCTTCTTCATATTTGTCTTCTTTCTCTGAGTACTGTAAGCAGACATAAAGATGTATACATTTACTAAGACAAGCTCATTAGTATATTGCATATACAGCATGACGAAACAAGATTAAAGGTGCATTGTGTAACTTTTTAGGGGATGTTATTGCTTTGCCTGCCCCTCTGTGCATTCAGGCTCTACAGACTTGAACACCATCTGCAAATGGATGCGCCTCAGTCCAGGACACATCTATAGCCTATCCGCCAATGGAAGTGGATTTCTCCTTCACTGTGGTTCTTCTTGAGGTTTTTCTCTCATTGCCAAGAAGGCGATTCTACGGCCAAAGACGCTCTCGGACATCAATTGTTTCCTGTGAATGATGGTCAGTCTGCTTGTCCTGTATGTGGCCATACCCACAATGCCTGATCCTATCAGATCTCAGACGCTAAGCAGGTTGGGGTCTGGTTAGTACTTGGATGGGAGACCGCTGGAACACCAGGTGCACCAGGGGGGCGACTGGAGGAGGAAATGTCGTTGTGTTCTTTGGCAAGACACTTCACTCACATTGCCTAGAATGAAAGTGCTGTGTGCATGAATGAATGGAAGTCTGTACAAGTCTGTAAAGTGCATTACAAGTGTAAGGCATTGTTATAACGGACAGTCTCATTCAGTCTTGATTCATACATGTTTGAGCAATCCTGTATTATCCTGTCCTCTAAGGACTGTGTGCTCAGAACATTTCTGTTTTCACGTTCCCCCCATCTCCACCCACAATTCTGGACTGAGTTGTGATTATTATGGGTTATATATGTAGGTTAAAAAATGTCACCCAGTCATTTTTCAAACGTAAAATGTGCTAATACTGTATGCTACAGTGCCACTTTGAAGGAGCGGAACAATCAGTTTGAGTTTTCTATTAAGCTGGTTTAGATCACCACAGTGGTTTTAAGAAAATGTAAAATCATAATCTGCAATACTTATAAACATATCTATAAGTAGATGACGTCACCTGTTCAAGTTCCAGGTCAGATCTGTTGAGAGGAGAGCCTGCTCACATTTAGTGTGAATGTTTTGAAGGTATTTTGTTTTTTTACAATAAAAACAACTATGATTGAAATAATGCTGGACAGATATGTTTAATACCATACTTGGGAACATTCAATAACATCATCATGGAGACACGACCATCCCACAAGTTGCATAGTGCACCTTTAAGGAAAACTGGTTGTATAGACAAAGTAATAGAATGATGTTGGTCATGTGTCATTTGGCACTCACCTTCTCAGCCTGAGCTTCTAAGGATTTGAGATTGTTAGTCACATTTTTCAGCTCCTCCTCCAGATCGCTAGCTTTACTGTTGAAGCAAATAATGTGATGAATATAATTGGTTAGCTTTAGGTTTGTGAACCTGTTTATGTTCAGTGCTTACCATTCTGAGAGCTCTGCCCTTTCCTCAGCCCTCTCCAGCTCGCCTTCCAAAATCACCAGCTTGCGAGCCACCTGGACATTACAGACAAGACGACATTGTTTCACAACAAACAAGAGCTTGTCCGTGCCAAATAAAGAAAGAAAACTACACAGAATAGTCGGATCACATGCTTAAGGGTACGTATAAATATTTGCTTGCCATGACCACTCACCTCTTCATATTTACGGTCCGCCTCTTCTGCAATGTGTTTGGCTTCCTTCAGCTGCATCTCCTGGATTTCCATCTTCTCCTCATCCTTCATTGCTCTGTTTTCAATCACCTTCATACCCCTAAAGGGATAGAACGAAATACAAATATAACAGTTGTATTTAAGTTAATAATACAAGTTATAAATAATAACCCATTTTCCACACAGACCTCTCACTCTCATCTGCAGCCTTCTCGGCCTCCTCCAGTTTCTGCAGTGCTGTGGCTAGTCTTTCCTGGGCTCTGTCCAACTCTTCTTCCACAAGCTGGATCCTTCGATTCAGAGCAGCTACATCACCCTCTGCCTGAGAGAAGAAAACACATTTTTTATTAATTATTATTTTTATTAACTGAACAATGTTTTAAGCCAAAATGATTTTCTGTGTGGAAATGGATTTAGTCACGAAACTACTGTCCAAAGGCATATTTACAAAACAATGTGGTTCCTGCTTTTTATAAATCAATAATTATACACAAACGGTACAAAACAGCATAACTGCTGGCATTAAATAATACAGTATGATTATTGAACTGAATTATAATAAATAGTGTAATTGTGCGTTGTTGTTTTTTACCATCATTGGGGTTTCAAAATTGGTATAATACTGTACAAAACATTGACCACTGTAGTTCCAACTAACAAAGAGAACTAGAGTACAAAATATAAACGTAAAAACACCAAGGAGGCATATTTACTGTATTTTATTGTATTTGTATATTTACTAACCTGTATATTTCTACCTAATTTTTTCATTTGTATTTATTCACTCTTTTTAAGAACTATTCTTATATTGTTATTTGTGAGCTACTGTTTCCAAGTAGTTCCTTGTGGACGAATAAAGTTTGTTTGGGTCCAAAAAAAGTAAATTTCTGTAAAAGTCAACACCAAAGTGCTGAAAAACCAATAGCTTACACATATACATATAAAACAATCTTAATATAAATAAATAATGTTGTTGATTGCACAGCACTACCTGCAGGTTTCTGTTTAAAATCGCTTTCTGTTGCACACATACTGTATACTAGTTACTCCTATTATTCATGCCTTCAAAACAACTATTTCGATGTTATCAATACTTTAATATATCTCCCACCTCTAGTCAGAGTTTAGAGACTGCATCACATTAGTCATAGAGTCCAGAGGTTCATATGGTAACTTAAGCAATAGGTGTTTTCCCACAGTAGGAACCCTTTTCAGTTCCTGGTACTTTTTTGGACTTTTTTTTTTTTTAAGCTACTGCTCAGGGGCAAGTACTTTCAGCCAAACCAGGAACCTTTTTGTTAAAACAAGTACAACATTAACTTCATTAAGAAATATGTTTCCTTCATTTTCTCACTTCACTTTGATACAAAAGAAAAATATATTGGGGCACAGTTGCCCCCCCAAAAAAAAAAAAAAAAACCAAAAACAAACCAATATTCAGCAGGGCCCTCAAATTAGTTTGTAGGTACTAAAATTCAGAATATTTATGTTTTATTGTTAATTTCATTGTTTGTTAGAGTTTTTTGTGCATGACAGTTTTATGCACATGGTTTACAGTGCAGTTATAGTCGTCTGACTAAATAGAGAACAAATGTTAAAAATTAACACGTTTTTTGTCATTTTCAATGTTCCTTTATTTTCTTTTTTAAGTGCTGACCGATTGGTCTCCTACACAGCCGAGAGTGTGATGTGGGATGGGAAATGTCTGTCTAAGTTAAATTGTCACAAAACAGTCAGCAAGTGACACTGCAGTAACCCAATCTAAACATATTATGAAAGTAAACTCGTAAATCAGTCCAACACCATCTTGAAATCCATTTAGAAATGTGTTCTACATAAGCGTACATCTGTTGACACCACATCTGCTGCATGAAGCGCTGAGCTGAATTAAACCCTGGCCTTGAATAACAGATACTATTACTTCCTGACTCCCGAGTGAATCAATGTGCTCTGAGGAATGCTGTCTGCTCTGCACACAAACAAACCTGCTATTCATCCACTTTAGTTCAGCAAAAATAGCACATTATACACTGTATAACGGACACGCACAGCCACAAATATACAACAGCTCCCTCCAAGCTAAATACTTATCTGTTGTAAAGCCTAACCCTGTCACCACCATGCCACCATGTTGGTCTAACATAACATTTACTATCAGTATCTAATCTTTGATCACATTCATTCAAATACACGATGAGAAAATCCCTTCCACACAGAGGCAGCCTTGTCACAAATACAGAACACTTATAATGCCCTTATGCCTTCAATTCTAAAAAAAGACTACACTGGAGTGCAAATCCTGTAAGCAACAAGATTTAGACCTGACACAATAATTACTTTCTCAACTTATCTTTCAATAAATTACAACTGGAACAATATTTTATATTTATTCAATATTTATCATGCGTGCAATATTTTTGTGCTAGTGAGAATTATTTTGTGATAGTGAGAATATATATTTTTGTTATTTTATGTAATACAATAAGATTTGAGCTTTAGAGGGTCAAATCAGTGACTTCCACTTTATATTTGTTGCAGCTCATGCTTTTAAAAGATATTTAACATTTATAAAAGGGTTTACTGCTATTATTGTGTCAGTAGCATAAAGTATATTGATTATTGATTATATTTGTTTATGATATTGATATTTGTGATAATTTGATGTAGTAATATATCACACTTCAAAATGTGTTATGTAAAAGGTCTGAATAGATTCCAACTATAGCACCTTTTAGTCCAATGCCAATCCATATTTGTAAATTGCTGAGATATTTTAAGCTCATATAGTGGTAATGAGAAGTAACCAAAGCAACCAAAAGGGAATCCTGGACAAGCTGACAGGAAGTCTTCTGCAGCTTTATTCTTTCATTTCCCCTCTTTGATGATCTCTGTGTCAGACGATTTTCTCTGTCTGTGACCAGCCTGCTTCCTCACCCACTGACATTCTTGGGCCCACAGGGATGCACTATGCCTTATATGGTGAGAAAGTTTGCAGAATCTGGATGACTGTGGCCGTAAACACAAACCCTAAACTTAGCCACAAAACAAACAACTACAAGCTAATTGATACAGCTCGCCAAGTTTAACAGTCCAATCATCTTGACGTTTGTTATTTAGTAGCAATGTCTAATGTCAATTCAGTGTGCAACCCGCCGTCAGGAAACAGAACACCTCAACAGGGATTTACAGAAGAAACATGTGGGTGTGATATTGAGTGAGGAAAAGGAGAAGAGAAAGAAAAATCTAATTACTGGCTGATTCAGGGCAGTGGGCTAATAAGCTGCACAGTGCTGCTGGCCCTGAGTTATTTCTGACACTGAAGCAAACACAAAGTACAATGACTGCCATCTTAATATATATGTATACACACGATCAAGAAATCAGAACTTATAATTTTTCCTGGCTGTCTTGCTTGGTTCAGAACGCAATCAATAGTTGGTGCTGTGGTCCCTCAACAAATTCAGGTCAGTGTTTCAAGGGTCGTGTAAACATCGTTGTTATAAAATTGTTGTGCCCCTGTCAGGAAGGTGAATGACTTTCTCCCCGGTGTGCTTCTTAAATGTGAAACCATTGGTTTCACAATACACAATAAAGGATGGCAAGAGATGGTAATGAACAAATAATGGTGTTTTGTATGCATTAAAATGTTGCACACTCTCCAGTTGCTGTATAAAAGTGCAAATAATGACTGTGTGTCTTAAGTGCTAATGAAAACAGGAAATGTTTAAGCACAGTCTCTGCAGCTCAGCCACAGTCAGGCCAGAGACCAGTTTTCCACTTTGGAGAAGTCGGACACAAGTTACCATATGGCAGTTATATTTGGAAAGTTCAGCTATTAGAAAACTGTAAAATCGGGAAGTATTTTTTCCACCCAATCAGTTGGAGATATGTGGAGGCCGAGGCCCATCACTTCATTATCAGTGTAGACATTTCTATGAGAACACCTTACATCCCTGTTCTTCTGTAATTAAAATACAACAATAATAATGTGTAATAATGTACTTTGACTCTTCCTTCCTATCCTAAATGGGATCGAGGAAACTTGAATGTTCGTAATTGTCCTGTTCCAGTTGGATTAGGGCTCAGGGACAGGAAGTGTTATGAGTAGAGCACAGGAAGTGTGGACCAGAGTCGGCAGACAACATCCCGGGAGGGGCAGCACTGCTGTATTTACCAGTGAGAGCTTCACTGATAGATCATTAGATGTGTAACTTACGTTTAATATTGTTTGATATTAAGTTAAAGTCATAATGACTAGCATTTTAATCATTTAATGTGACAAATACATAATCGCCACGGCAGTTGTTTTGTGAATAACCACAACAAGCTAAACAACAATTAGTGACTCACCTCATTTTGAATAAAAGTCTCGGATACATTATTTTATTGGATTGATACTTAATTCTGACAGAAATGCTTCCCTAACCTACGTGTCATCAATACAACTATGAACTAAAGTAAAAGCTAAGAAAGTTGCAGAAAAAAAAAAAGTTCAATAAAAAGAAAGAAATCCCTGAAGGTCAGTTTTGTCTCTTAAAGAGTCAAAACCACACAAAACTTTCTGTAATCAGTTTACATTATAGTGCAAAATGTGGCTAAAAGTTTTTTATTTTGTGGAATCCACATTTCCAAAAGAGTGATTCATTCACCTTAACACGCTCAGTGAGGTTCCTGTTTTGATCTTACTGCAGAAGAAAGGCTTTTTGTGCCAAGGAATCTCTTCAGGTCGGCCTAATTATTCACATATGGGGCCACACCACACACACAGCTGACCTGGCAGCTACTTTTCCATGTAGCTGCACTAGTTCAGCCTCATCTATTGCATTTATGAAAACAATTAATCAATTTGCCACTGTTTAAACAACATTAATACACAATTAGATTATATATTGCCACTCAAAATTTAATTTGTATTTGTAAAGGTGAGTAAAGTAACATCACTACAGTAACATCAACACTGGTTAGAAACCCATTCACTGCTGTCAATGACTGAGCAAACAATAATTTCTTCAATGGTGACCAATAGTAACCAAATAAACAAAAGGTAGGTCTGCCTCTTTCAATATCATCATAGCTTCATATCTTTCCAGCCACACCTTCATCTCTTACTCTCCCTAAGTGACTACGCCAACATTTAACCTATCATTAACCACTTTGTCATAAAGGATCATGTGAAACTGGCTGTGAATGCCATTGAACTGCACTGCTAAGCACTTCCTGAGGCTATAAAAACTCCAGAGGTGAAAAAGAAGCAGGTGCTTCAAAGTCACTGGATTGAAGCACAGGCTATTACTAAAACTATGAATTACAGCCTCTTATGATTTTGGACACGAGACTGTATTCCCCAAGTTCAAGGTAGATCCTAATAACAGTGTGGTAACTACTCATTTCCATGAGGTGTGTGTTGTGGTCCCATATGTCTGCCTCCCCCAAACAGACTGTGGGCTGCTCCCATTTAACTCTAACGAACTTTAACGAAGCACGATGAACCACGATGAACCACGAAGCAATACTATTATAAGCCTATCGATGAATCCAGAACCAGAACCCTTTTTTCTGAACATAACTGTCTACGTGGTCCTTATTCTCAACGCTTTTGCGTAGCGGCCTAGTCAGCACGCACTGGGCATGCGCACAGACCTGCAGGAATCCAAACTTTTTTTCGCTGGACCAACGCCTTGCATTGTGGCACAATCACGCCCGCGAATGAATTAACGTGCCACAACTGTTCGATACACAACAGTAAACATCCCCCAGATGCAATGCCTACAGTATGAGGCTGAAGGGGCAGTGTATCGGTAAAGCTATGCGGGTTAGGAGAGTTAATGTGTCTCACTTGTTCTCGCTGGTCCCGTTCCCTGTCCAGCTCTCTCTGTAGGGTTTGAGCCCGCTCCTCTGCGTCGTCCGCTTGCTGCTGCAAACTCTGGATCTTTCTCTTCACGGAATCCACGGAGTTGACACCTGCCATCGTTATGTACTACTTTTGTTAAAGCTGACCGAGGAAAGTAAGACAGGACTGTGCAACGATATCGGATGCCGAGTCCTGTGTTCCGCTTGTTTGTTCGGAATTAGAAAAGACTCCAGTAAAGCTCAAAAAGCCACAAAAATAGCCTATGCCCGATCGAGTCTTTGAATGGGAATGGATAGTTCAAGTGCAACAAAAGTCACATTTAGGATATTCGAGGGCTAAGTGTTGTCCAAATGTGTCTTCAGGTCGTTGGGAATGTAAAGTTGATGTGTTTGGTTAAAAGTTGTCCCCGGGAATGTTGCAGTTTTGGTCCGGACACTTGGAGGTAAGAGCAGGATTAAAAAGGCAGCTCGATGTGCGGAGCATGGATGTATTAAATGAA
The DNA here is from genome assembly GCA_019453435.1 of Rhinogobius similis. Lineage (NCBI taxonomy): Eukaryota > Metazoa > Chordata > Actinopteri > Gobiiformes > Gobiidae > Rhinogobius > Rhinogobius similis. The sequence goes on along the minus strand of CM033623.1, from coordinate 16,957,494 downwards.
CTGGATAAGGCACGCCCCCTCTGTCTGTGGTCCCAGATTGATTTGTGGCCGTGCGAGGTACTGCAGCCTCTTGGAACCAGCCTTTTTCTAAAATTGCTCATTATAATTGCAGACAGTACTGAATTATTATCGGTATTTAAATAAAATAGAAGGAAATGTTCTTTTCTACTGTTTCTAAAATCACCGAAATTACCGTTTTTATATGAAGTGGGGGATTGTCGTCACGTGGCGCCCTAAAGCAAAGATGGCAGCCGCCGTTTCAGGAAGTAAAACAAAGATGGCAGCCATCGTTTCAGGAAGTAAAACAAAGATGGCAGCCATCGTTTCAGGAAGTAAAACAAAGATGTCAGCCGCCGTATCAGGAAGTAAATGCGGAAGTAAGAAACTTTTTTGGGGTCATGCGCCAATGAGCACTCTCCATAGGGATAAACAGGACGGCCATCTTGGATTCATCTTCCAGGTTTTATTATAGTTCTATGGTGCGGAGCCCGGAGCGCCAGTCTGTGCCCCACAAGAGAGGCGGATGGGGCCATGACGTCACCAGGGGCGGGGCGTCAGTTAAGGCTCACTGCTGTGATCGCAGTCTTTGAAGAAGTAGAAACAAATAGTTTTTACGCATTCGCACGACGACGCGTGACAGAGATGTAGCCTGATGTTGCATCATTCAGCATAAAGAAAGATGCAGTTCAAGAAATGCTCCAACTCTAACTTGTGAGAGCCTTCATTTCATTTAAAAGAGGGGATACATTGTAGTGTCAGAATTAAAGTAGGCCGAGGCTATTTTAAATATATATTTTTTTCATTGTGAAGCCTCCAGCTAAAAATACACTTGCTTCTCCAATAAAAAGATATATGGAATATACAAGAAGAATAAGTATATAATAAATGCTTATAAATAATGAAATAAATACCACACAAATGTCCCATTAAGAGACAGTGCTACACCTGTTTGCTCAGAGGCCCATTTGCTGCTCATTGTCATTTTGTTCATTCAGTTTGAATGATGTCGTCGTGGGCTGGCCTGTCATGCCGTGTGTAGTTATAGTTTCCTATTCACATAATAGGTCTATGAGCAAACATGTTGGCTGAATGGGCATGTAGGCCACTAACTGCAGCTCTTACAGTCCAACCAGGCTTCAGCCCTAAATGGTCTCAGCTCACTAACAGCAATCTCCCCGATCATTTTCATCTTCTGATCGAGCCCATTATTTTGGCCTTACTCCGGAACAGCTCGGAGCATTGATTTCATTAGAGACAGGAGTGTGGCACTCTCTGTTTGTCTTAGCTGCATTCTTCAAATACCAGAACATCCCCCTACTCCCCCTCTCTGCTGCCCGACAAAATACTGTCCACAATACTCCTTTCTCTGTAACTGTACCAGCTCAAACAGCAATAATTCTCTTCATTTGCCCATAGTAACCCATACCATAAGGACATTTGCTGTTTGTACATTATTTCACCATTTTACCTATTGACCGGTCTTGTAAGAATAGCTCTTTATGAATTTTGTTTGTTTGTTTGCATGTTAAAGGGTCTTTAAGTTGTTTCCCATGCACGATGAAAGTCATTGAGACAGTGGCTTTCAGTTGTAATATCAACATAGTATGCACAGTACTTATCCTGTCCTTATTAACTGTATGAATGGGCAACACAGCTATTTCTTAATGGCCAATCAGGTTAAAAGGGTTGATTATTCAAAACAGATATATTCAGGTTAAGTGGAGGCCATGTAAATGGTGAGATCTGGGCCACATTTCCCTGTAGTGTGAATCCAGCCTCAGTCCGAGTTCTTTTGTCTGACAGTCCACTTGACCCACTTTACATACGCCGCTATTCTGAGTTTATTGAATCAGTGTGTGAGGAGACTCTGTGGTCCAGGTTTTTACAGTCTCCACGACTCAGACACTTCCTTCTTTTAGTGCTGCCCTGTGTTTCCATGGGATATCCTCCACAAGTTTTACACAATACCACATCTTGAGGCACTGCTTATTTTTCTGCTAAGAAATTCACCTTTTTACTGCATTTGTGTGTTGTAGCTATTGCTCAGGTATATTTTAAAATAACACAAAATGCATAAAAGATTAACTTAAGTTAAAATAAACTGTTAATATTACTGATGACCTCAATAAGAATACGCAACGTTGCACTAGTGTTGTTTGAGGCTAAAGGAAAATATGCATTTTTCATATTGTCATTAGCCTTTAAACATGCTCTTGAGTGCCTTAAATTTGCCATGTCATGTTTTGAAACAAACAGTTTTTCATTGTGTACTAAATGAAGTTTCTTTGCTGTTTGCCCTGGCACTTACTGAGTGTATGCAGCCAGTAGATGGAGCACAGAATTATACACAATTTAGTTATGTTATCACTTTAAGAGATGCTTGATCAGGCTAGTAGCAGCAGTGATCATGTTTAGACAGCAGAAATGTTCAGAACGCGATGATTTAAGGATTTAAAACAGCAGAAGATTCTCAGGTAAGTGACGTCTAAAATCTGGATAAATGTCATCGATTGAGGGAGTTCAGCAGGGAGTGTCTCTGACAGATTTTCAAACCAACATTCCTCAAAATGGCGTGAACTCAGATAAATGCAACTCCAGGTATGTTTTTGATGACAGAACATGGTCAAAAACGTCACTGTAGCAGAATATGTGTCTTTTAAAATGGAATGTTGTAATGTAACTCTGTAAGTAAAATGTAAGTCTATATACTGATTTATTTCAATGCTACTGCACTAATTCTTAACAGTATTATAGTCTGCTACATTGATCAAAGGTGGCAGTTTTATTGTACCACAACGACAATAAAGTTCTACCTCACTTAACACTCGTCTTTCTTTGTTCGCAAACTATTTAGGTCAATCAGTTCTTTCATTATAGTGCATATTTTGCTATCATCATCCCACTTGAATTAGACATTATTGAGTTGTCCACATGCAGTTGTGCATGACAGTCAGAGCAAACCGCTGACTAACAGTGAGGTTTGTGCCGCTGCCAACTATCTCAAATATGATCCCAGACTGCACATAATTATCCACAGCAGCACTGTTTTTTCCAATGTCATGCTAGATTTACCAGAGTTATTTCAGTGAACACACATGCACTTAGACCATGGTTCTGATAACGTGGCAGAACACCTCCACCTTGTTGCCTCCTATACCCTGAGCTTGACAGTGGTGCATTGGGGCTGGCCGTGGTTTATCGGCGCGCTCATCTTTCAGTGGCTACATAGGAATGTAAGGTTTCTGAGGGGTTCTGTAGCCGTCACACTGGATCAAAGTGGACTCACAGCTGGTACTGGATTAGACAAAGTCCAGCTGCATGGGGCATAATGAGTGCTGCTTTCCCATAGTGCCATGGAAACTTGAGTGCTGTGCGTTCATGTTGCCAAGAGTTGAGGCGACACAATGGAATCAAGGCACAAAACAATACAGGCATCAATTTAGACCAGAACATACTTTGTGACTGAAATTCAACAGAGGAGGTTTACTACAAGGAGTTGTGTCTAGGATTTATATGGTAGCTATAAAGTCCTCTATAACACTTTTATTGATTGATATTACCAGTTATCAAAGTATTTTTAGTGTACTTTTGTCGATAGATAGAGATTGGATACTTTTTACTCACATCTGCAGCTTTCTTCTCAGACAGTTCCAGTTTTTCTTGAGCATCTTTGAGCCCCTCAGAGAATTTGTCCAGTTCATCTTCAGTCTGCTTCATCTTCTTCTGCAGATCAACCAGCTCCTCCTCCAGCTACAAAAAGGCAAAAAATTAGATTTTTATCATTAACATTTAACTATTTATGTACCTTCAGATAATGTGCTGTTTATTTTTAGAAGTAGATTTTGTAGATTGAGAGTAAAACTATTGCTGAAACGAAATACCAACTTGAACAAGTATCAATAGTGAAAAAAATCAAATATATAGACTAAAATTGTACCTTTTCTGAATTATTTTAGAATGAGTTGGAGCTATATCAATAACATATGTAACAATAAAGAAACTATTATTATATTAAAATTACACTCTATGGGCTAAAAGACAATAGAATGTAATTATATCATTGTTGCATGAAAAAAATTGTGTATCTTTTCTGTATTGTCAAAGTCAAGTTTAAAATGTTAAGATTGTGGCACATCAGGATACTGATAAAGCTGTTTGGTATTGGCTCATGTTTGAAGTTAGTTAAGTGTTACTGGCTTCCTATCAGTCTGTTGAGAGATGAATGGTGGTATGCAGAGCCTAATCTTCATTGCATACCACTGAAGCCAATGTGTGTTCATATGAGTTAAGTGTTTGGCCTAATCAGTATCTTTCCCTTTGCTGCCGATAATCCTCATGAATTTCACACTGTCATAGTCTCTGTGTAGGCTACACAGTGCAGTGAGTGATAACTATAACTACTGGCCTAATAAGTGTGGGCACTATTTGCATGTGTGCAAGTGGAAACAGTAGGCTTGTGTTCTGTTTTACATTCGACTTCCAGATGGACACTGGACATAATCTTTATTACCTCAGACTAATGAGATGTCACCCTGTTCACCTCGTCGTATCAGTGGGTGGTCTGAGCCAAATTACCGACCAATGTGTGTGGATTTTTCTTGTGCCAATCCCTATTACATTATCCAGCAAATATATGCTTTGCAGTATAATATGTATAATATACTAGTTTAGTTTATTTATTTAGTGAGACAGGGACAGTGTAATACACTCATCAGGAGTGTACTAATGCAGTGGTTCTTAAACTTTTTCAGTCGTGACCCCGAAAATAACAATAGTTCACATTTGCGACACCCAAATCACACGCAAAGTGATTAATTAGCCTTGTATCTATTGTTTGACTTTATTTTGAGAATATAGACCTAGAAAAATAACTTTTATAGGCTAACAAATGTTTTGTCCACTTGTTTATGTTTTGCCTATAATGTCATGGCATTAATTATCTATTTCCAGATAAGCAGGTCATGCAATGCAAAGTTATGGAGAGGTGAAGCTAAACTCAGAGTAAGAATGTTTGTCTAAAAACATCTGTAGTTGAATAAATCAAATATATATTTAATTCCATACTGAGAAATCTCCCAAGCACACGCACACGCACACGCACACGCACACGCACACGCACACGCACACGCACACACACACACACACACACACACACACACACACACACACACACACACACACACACACACCAGAAATGTTACATAGTGCACCTTTAAATCATAAACATTAGCTATGAAGTTAAATATTATGATGTTCTGAAACAATCAAGACTTTTCTTTTCATCAAAACTCTTGGCCTTCAAATGATGCACAATTATGTTGTGCAGTCTATAAACCAACACGCCGTTTACTTCTTGATGGTATGTTTGGTATTCTGTAAGCCAGCTCATATTAACAGCTTAACCACTTCAAGCCATACACCACTCACAATGCATAAATTTTCCATACACTGATACATGTATTATTTTGTACTTTTCTTACATTTTTACTACTGTACTATTGATGAACATGCCCCACCTGCTTGCACTTATCTTCTGCTGCTTTCTTGTCTGTCTCAGCCTGCTCTGCCCGGTCGATGGCATTCTCCTTGTCCAACTTCAGCATCTGCATCTTCTTCTTGATGGCCTCCATGTTTGCGGTTCCTCTTTGAGATGATTGAAGTAAAGTTTTGAGAAGAAGCCTGGCACTGTGTCTTGCCTAAGTGGAGTTAAAAAGCAGCCGTGAAGGGTTTGACAAAGTTACAGAGAAGAAAATGCAAGAGGCAGAGAAAGCCAGGCAGAAGTGAACAGGGATGGAGAGCAGGAGCCCTATATGGGTAGCACCAAAACCTGCCTCTGCTTTCTGATCACCTCCCTCTCTCTCCACTCAGCACTCAGCATCCACTTCACTGCGGCTATCGCGGCGCTCATACAAGGGTTTCTAAACACAGGAGCAGCCAGGCCTGTGACCATGGCTCCTCTCCTTATTTGGGATGCTGCACAGAGACAGGCACCAGGAAAGAGAGAGACATAGAGGTGCAGGTTTCCACATATAACTCAATGGATAACAGGCTGGGACACCTTATCAAGTCTTTGAGAGATGTGTTTATATTGGTGAATGAGACAATGTCGTGTAAAGTAGAATGTGGCTAGTAAAAAAAAAAACAACAACAACTGGAATGTTCTTTTTAAAGGTTTTCCTGTATGTTTCACAGTATCTTTTAGATGAACACAAAACATATAATATGCCTTCTGTGAATAGATATGGAAACATTAATGAAAATGGATGGCATCATATTGTAGCTTCATATTTATTTAAAAATAAAAATAGAAAATCCTGAATAATAATTATCATTTATACAACTAAAAATTATGGTAAGTTTTGCTTTTCCACAAGTTTTCGCTTGTTAATTTGATCTTATACTTCGTAATACAGTATTCACATTGTACCATAACTAATACTTATTGTGATGTATATTTATCACTAATCTTGTGTATATTTCTTTAGAAAAAACGTAACATTAAAATCAAGAACTTGAACTGAACTGGAAAAAATTACATTAACAGGAAAAAATTAGACTTCTTTCTTTCCTTATGTTTCCCATGTTTTTTTATGAGCTTGGGATTTATCAGAACTAGTTTAAAATAAAGAACATACTATTATTTTTGTGTTGAAAATAACAGTCTAGTTTCGTAAAAAAAAACAAAAAAACATTTTAAATAATTGTGTTTCATTGTTGTGGTATTGAAATTGGTATCAAGAGCAATCAAACTGAAAAAACACATTGCATTTCACTCCAAATGACTTTCATTCTTGGCATTTGCTCTTCACCAGTCAAACCGAGTAAATACATTATGGACATTACTGAGATAGCTGTGAAACCAAACGCGTAGCAAGAATGGAATTACAATGTGAATGTGGTCCCAACTTTTCATCTACATCCACAATATGAATCTATTGTAATAGTCAATCTATAAACAAAACCATATCAACGTTTGCGTTACATAATCTTTACCGCACAGGGTCATTCATAAGCAGTGGAATGTAGACCTTTTGACTAATCCTCTCCTGCATAAGTACTCCATAAAGCATCTGTTTCCTCTGCTTTTTACAGCTGTTTTAATATGTGAGTATCAAGTGAATAACCAGTTTACAATGTGGACAAAGGTGTTAAAAGCATTCACAGATGTTTGGCTTTAAAAATGATGGAAAAACAAGAATTTTTCCTTGTCTTCATCAGCAGAAAACGCCAGGAATTGTGAGTTTCTAGCCCAAAAGAGCAGCTATACACATCTTTCAGCAAATAATATGACCACTTTGTCAAATCCCACCATTCTGCACTTACCAGGCGCCAGTGTTAGCTTTCAGTTTTAAAGATCTGGATGAAACAAGGAAAATCGTGAAGGTTACAAAACAGCAAAAGATTGGCACGTTTATATTGCTCATCGTTTGGTTGAGTGATTGTTGTTAAAACTGTGATGAGATCAAAGTGAAGCAAAGCAGTACACATATACAGTTAAGAAGGACATAAGGTAACTGCACTTTGAGGACGTTTGACCATTCAAAAGATATAATATTTTGTTTTCAGTTGGAAATTACTGAAACCCATTCATAGAAATCACTTAATTTTAGGGGCATGCACACTTACATACATAAATCAAAACTGGGACGAAACCAGGACTAAACCCGAAACCAAACCTGGTCTAGATATGGCCAAACAAGGAATTGAACAGGTCCAAATCAAGTTAATATCAGAAGTGATTCCTGGTAACACTGTCAACTGTTACTCTCCTCAAACTGCCCTGACACACGATCTGCTGACTGTCCCTCACAAATCCTCCTGCTGAGCTGCACTGAGACCTTTGACTGAGACCCAAAGTAAACTGAGATGCAAAGTGAAAATGTTTCTGCAGCTGAATATTAATTTTCTGTCTGTCTGTCTGTCTGTCTGTCTGTCTGTCCGTCCGTCTATCTAACATTTAGTTTGTTTATTGGATTGGAAGTATAACTTAAAAAGTGGCATTTCAAAAAGTGTGTGTAACTCATTGATCATGACAGCTCACTAGCTTCCTAACTGCAGTGGGTATTGTGGGTATTGTCTGCACAGGGCCATGGGAACAAATAACGGGTCTGACACATCCTAAAGACAGATGTACATCCACAGTCTGGAGTTGCCTGAACATATACATGTAGTCTGTGCCTCATCTCTCCCTAGAGAACTTCCCCCAAAGCCAGTCTACTTGGACATAGTACACAGTAACAAATCAGATAAGGGTTCATAAGCTACCTGCAGGGCAAGGGAAACAGCATTTAGTCACACAATTCACACCAAACACTCTCCCTCTTACACTTCAAACAACATACAGTCATTATTTTATGTGTATTATCTGGCCTGTTTCTATAACTCTGCAAGAACACAATTTAAAAGTGTGAAAAACTTTCTTGTGGCTTGTTTTTGTGCAGAAGCCATAGAACCATGGACAATAAAAAGCACAATACAGTATTTACAGCCTTGACGCTAACATTGTGGGCACCTGCTCAGACCTGCTGCTCTGGTGGTTCATTCACATGGAAAGAGTTAAAAAGGTTTCCTCTCCTCAACCTTGTGGTGACATCAGACACAATGACGTGTTTCACTGTGAGCCTTGTGTCTGATTTTACAAAGCAGGACGGAAGCCAAGAAAAGTTTAGCTCATCACCATGTGCCCCAGTTAAATAATACTATTAAACCTGCTGTGATGATAGAGTCAAGTGCCACCCAAAAAGTTATAGGGCAATGTTAATTTTATGCTGTTCACTATTGCGAATGCTGCAAGTCACAAATAGAAATAATTAAGTACATTATGTCAAAATAGGTGAATTTTATCCTATCTTGGGTGATTTTATATTTTATTACATGTGTGTTTATTCATCTGTGTTCATTTACTCAATTTTCAGCTGAATGTCTCTCCCAGGTGGGACTAGGCTTGAGGGGGTTTCACGTCAGAAGTCTATTGTGTCATTAAGTGTAACACCTGTAAAAATGTCATGTGAAAATAAGAGTCTACCTCCCAGTGGATAGTTTATTAGTGATGAGCTCATGCTGACACAGTGGTGACAGAGGGCAGTGTCTGTGCCTCATCACCTCAGTCTGTGCTACACTAACCTTATAAGGATAAGCACTCACTCACTGTATCTGTGGAGCAGCGTGTACCTCTGTGCCCTGAGGAGCCCCAGAAACACAAGCAATTTATTCCTGCTGCATTATCAACTCCTCACATTTTGAATTCCCCTTCTCCAGTCTCTTTCTTTTCACCCTGAATGTAGAGACTCTTCACACATGCAGCCGTTGTTTGTCTAATTAGCAAGTTATTTTGGTTCTCATTACTTATTCTTCATCATTCATTCATTATAATTCATATTTTAGACCACTGAAACAGTCAACGCAGATTTACTTTGAGTTTGCAATAATTTTACTTGAATATTTTTGTTTTATAACTTCTATAATGCAGCTGCCGACAACGTTTTAAGTCCAATAAATATTCCTGACACACCTCTCCTCTGTGACCGTGGCTTCACCTCCTGTAAAGTTAGGATCACACACACATTTATATGAAGGCTGTGGACATGTAGCTTTAGGCTGGACTGTGTTAGTGGACGGGGCTGAGGTCTAACGGAGGATAAGGATGGGCCAGGCTTCAGGGTTCCAAGGAAAGCCCTCCCACAGGAAACCAGCGCTCTGCTCTGCATGGCCTTTTAAGGTAAAAAACTCCCCAAAACTCCTGTGTCCTGGGAATGCTGCTATGATATACTGAGTTATAGAGCGAGCAGGAGAGGCAGGCAAAGAATCAACTTTGATGAAAAGCAGCTTGAAACAGTCGCAATTTTATGCATTGTGAAAAGTTATGATACAATTTACTTTTAGAAGGCACAAGTTAGTTATAAGTGCACAAGCAGGAAGACATTAGCGACAGGGGTGTGGGAAATAACCCCCTGCCACTTTCCACATGGGAAAATTACTTAAAAGCAAACGTAAACAGTCAAGAAACAGGGGCATCATGGGAAATGCTGTGTCCAGAGACACATTCCTCAGTTAAGATTATCATCAGTGGCCGCTTATAGTATCACTGGATCAGACTCCGATAGTTTAGGCTAATGTTCTCTTTAGGCTTTCAGTCGGTATCTTATATTTATGTGAGACAAATGCAATGGACATTTTCAGAGGGAAGAAAAACATACTCCTAATCCCCCACAACATGTAAGCTCTGCTCATATGTTTCGTTATGATTACATAATGCCTGTCTGTTGATGCTCAATGGCCTCATCCTGCTTCTGCTTAACATTTGCCCCTTTAACATCGCCCATATCGTGTGTAAGTAAAGAGCTCCCTCTTTGAGAGGTTGTACTGAGAACACTCTTTGCACCAATGTAACTAAAGATGCTCATCACCCCATCACATTTGGACCATGAGAATGGATTTGACAAGGCCAATGGGAGGGCTGCTTTAGATGGGGTTAATTAGACCAGTAGCGTGCTAACTGTATAATTACAACACACAAGGGGCTATGACTGACTAGGTCTAGTCTTTGTGCTACTCCCACACTCAGATAAATGCAGTGTATGGTGGTATTAGCTTTGGACCAATGCCACAGAGTCCCACACTTAAAGTGTGGAAGGAGAAACTGATGGAGATTTGTCATGTGAGCGGATTCTGCTGAGAAGGGTCCACAGAGGGGAGCTGTGACTGAGCAATGGGATCATTTTTTACATGTTTTTTGGTTCCTCGCAGTTTTTATTTTGTGTTTTGGTTTGTATTTTATTTTATGATGTTTAATTTATTTAAATGGCTATAAAACGGTAAAAATAATAATAATAATAATACAGATAGAAAATCTTTTAGCTTTTCTATCTGTAGCCGAAGAAGAGTAGGCTATCTGAGTGCAGCAAGTGAGAAGCCATGCAGGAAAGAGACATAAAGTTAGCTCATAGCTAAACTGATAGGCTGGTATCAGGGAGCACATGGCAAAAGGCGCTGCTTCTGCCAACACCAGAGGTCAAAAGTCCATAAGACAACACTTCCTGGATCAAGACTCACTCAACTGTTAATCAGAAATTCCACTCACCTCAATTCTTGATTAAAGGCACACTTGATAACTTTTTACCCAAAAAAGACTAAATCAAAAGAAAAAAGAAAAAACTGTGTCTTTACTCTGAGCGGGCTGCATCTCCCCAAAATAGACCTTTCTTGGTGTTGAGGAGCCTCTTGTTTCAGTGGAAATGTTGTTCTTTTCACAATAATATTCTACAGTTTGGCAAAAAAAACTAATTTACCTACAAGTAGAATGTTCCAAAGTATGGCTTACATATATAACATAAACTGCATAAATGCATGCTATCTCAAAAACCAATGCAGTCTATTTGAAACCTCAAAGGCTACTTAAAAAAAATCATATTTAGGCTATTTTTGCACCCAGCATGGATAAAGCTTGACCTCAATCCATCTTACAATGTAAGGTTTGGGTCTACAAATTATTCATTACCATTGGGTGTCCTAAACTCAAACCTATTCCCACCTGTTAGGCCTTGTCCTTTCACCATAAAGTCGCAGTGAAATGATGTGGAGGTTAGGGCCCTTTGGCTCAGCCCTTTCTGCCTCACATCTGGAGTCATTTAGACTCTAATGGACGGGCTCATTTGTTAGAACTATAAACAAATATAGACACATCTGAAACACAGTAGGTCTTTCATTGACAATATACTTTTTATGATCTATTACCCAATTCTCTTGTTGACTCATGAATATAACACCTGTCGCTAAAAACAACTCACTTCAACAATACTATAGTTTTGTGATGTTGCTTTGTATATTTTGTATTTATTCTTAGACAACGTTTAATTTGTTTAATACCTGATTTTATGCATCCCTTTTAATTTTTTTGATCTTATTTTATTTTTACAGTTTGTAGGCCTAATCATTGGCTTACATTAGATCACATACTGACTGCACGTTTGTAGTTTATGAATTGTGTTCATTGACAAATAACAATAAAACTTTCTGATTCTGTTGCCTACCCACAGAGTATGGGGTTATTTAATGCACAGTGATCCAAGAGTTTCAGAGCCATGTGAATAAACGTGATTAAATAGCGCCCTCTTTCGACTGACTCGGACTCGTCCACTCGGGAGTCGCTGATGCAGCCTCGGGCGAGGTGAGTCGTACCTGTAACGTCACATAATAATTACACAAACTCAAAAAAATTAAGTTATAGGGCCGTTAAGCAAAATTGTGCCAGTCTGGAAGCGTTTTCTCTCTTCTAAAATTCCTTAGGCCAAGACAACAATTTTGAATTTTATAAGTTGGACTGAGTTTAGAATAATACATTTTAGCAAAACAACAGCTAACGTGATTATCCATCTCCATGTCATTAAAACTTAAAAACCTGCTTATAATTTGTCCCGATCAAAAGTTAAAGACCAGTTGAATAAAAGGCAGAAGTCACATTTTGCATGGTTGAATCTTAAGGTTCCAACTAGTAGAGCTTCAATAAGCAACAAGAAACGGGAGTGAGACAAAAAAAAAAAGTTTGAGAAAACATTTGATAGAAAACAATTAAACTGAAATATGATCTGCAGCTGATCAACAGTTTAGGACCACGTGCCTTTAAAAACCCAAATCTGTGCAACAATGCGGATTCAGTGTAATTTTCTGTCAGGTATTCACACTGTCATGACGTTCTGGTGGCAAAGGCAAAAACATTCTCTTTTTGAACATGGTCGGGTTGTTGAGCTGCATAAGCGGGGCCTATCACAGCGCGCCATCACTGCTGAGGTGGGACGCAGTAAGACAGTCATTTTGAATTTGAAGATGCTGAAGATTAAGGAACAAAAAAGTTAAGTGGAAGACCCAATGACACCAGCACTGAGCCGGAGGATCCGATTGGCTGTCCATCAAGTCCGATCCTTGACCCAAATTAAGGCCGTTTCTGGTGCCGACTGCAGCCCAATAACCATCAGACACATATGCCACTGGAGGGCTTCAAAAACAAAAAACGTCTTCAAAGGCCTCGTCTCCTTGAACGCCACAGAACTGCAGCTTGGACTTTACAAGAGACACAAACATGGGACATTCTTTGAGGAGAAAAAATGTAACCTTGCTGGTCCTGATGGTTTCCAATGTTACTGGCACGACAAGCAGCTCCACCTGAGATGTTTTCTACACACTACAGGGAAGGGGCGCCATAATGATCGGGGCTTTTCCTCCTGTGGAACAATGGAGCTCCAGGTGGTGCAGGACGTTAATGTGGCTCTGTGCAGATGTTGCAGAGAGCATCCCTGACTGAGGCCCTCATCTGTGGAACCACTGGGTTTTTCAACAAGACAACAACAGTTCATTAAACCTTCAGGACAAAGGACTACTTCCAGGAGAATAACATCACTCTTTTGGACCATCCTGTGTGTTCCCCTGATCTAAATCCAAATGAGAACCTTTGGAGATGAAGTTTTGAAGTGATCAACAATAACGGTGGCACTACTCATTACTGAGTTCATGTTTGGGACTTTGATTTTCAGCCTGTTTCAGTTTAACGTTTGTCTTTTTTGTCTCACTTCCATTTCTTGATCCATATTGAAGCTCTTCTTGGAACCTTGTTAAGATCCAGCCATGCAAAATTTGACTTTTGCCATTTATTCAACTGGTCTTAAACTTTTTATTGGGACGGTACCTGTCTCCTGCCCCCGGAGCACAGTTTTTCTTTCTACTACAAGCCTCCAGACATCTCCATAAAGGTGAGACTTACCTCAAAGGACCAGTCCGAAACCAGTCAGGATCAGTCCAATCCCAAACGTCATGTTCTGTCTGGTTACATCATTATATATATGATACAAAAAACATTTATGAAAATGTGTTTAGTTTTTTTTATATTTTACATTATGTTGAAGGTCCATATAAAGAGTTAAGATTCAAACTGAATCTGAAATTTCTGCTTACTATTTAATGCTGAAGACAACAATTTCTGCATGTTATTTCTAATATCAGGCTAAACAGAATAGAAATAGGATTGTTTAAGAATATGAGCATTAGAATATGATGCTGAAAATAACCAACTGATACACTTCAAATAAAATGGAAAAATACCTATCTGCTGTTCCCCATGTCAGGTCAATTTGAACAAATTTTGTTCTATGTAGTATTACAATACAATGGTTATTTGTGTTTTTATTGATGTGTCCTTGTGTTGTAAGCTCTATGAGACTTGTACTTGTGCTCTTCAAATAAACCTTTGCCTACAACAGGTGAAACACACACGTGTTTATGTGCTTCTCCAACTGTTTCAAGGCCATTTATCTGCACAGCTCTACACTATGTCAAACCTGTGCGTGTGTGTGTGTGTGTGTGTGCGTGCGTGCGTGCGTGCGTGCGTGCGTGTGTGTGTGTCCGTCCTTGCCTGACCTGCTGTTTTGGGTAACTCTCAGCGTCCTTGGTCCACAGGAGCTACAGGAGCTTTGTTGTGACTCTCAATCCTTTATAATCCTGCTGCTGCTCACAGTCAGACACCGGTGCATATTAAAACTGTAACAGCAGTCAATGGATCAACAACAGGGAACAATCAGGATGTACCACATCTTCACTTTTGCAAAATTATTAATATAATCACATTTATTATTGTATTTGTTTTCTAGGCTATATAAACTCTAAAACACAGGGCAGAAGATGCTAGCACTTAATTTTTAATAACTCTTTCTAAAAGACTTCAGTCATCACATTTATTTATTTGGCCAAAAATGCATTTAGAATATTTCAATATACAATACAAATAATCTTTTGACTAGTCGACTTCTAAAGTAATTGATAGTTTTATGATCATCCCTTGAACCCACTCTTACTATTTTGAGGAAACACTGAAACAACCGGTTTTTATTTCTAACCTAATGTACAATTTCTATCTGCAGGGGGCAGCAGTGCACTGTGAATTGTGACCTCATTAAGTGAGTATTCTTTGTCCATTCTAGAAAAATGTATAATGTAGTTGTTTTAAATTACATTGTTGCATCAGATTAATTACGTGTCATTTTGGGTCATCATTATGTGTGATTTTAGTGTTAAGCTCTGAGCCTTTAGTCTGAGTCTGTAGATATATAAAGATAAACTCTTAGTGATGAATAACCAAGACCAAATAACAATGCTGGCTTTATGGAGCATGGCACAGACGGCATATTGTCCTGGCACTGAACCTAAAGAACAGGGACCAGGCCGCTTTGTGAAATGGGTCAGGTCTGTGAAGGGGTTAACATTTGGCTTTGTCAGCAGAACGATTTGATTTGATAATTCCCATAGTCCTCTGAACCTCTACGAAAGGGCCTTTTTCAAATGCACTAATTATCCCATGAGCCTTTGTGTGGGACGAGATGCCAGACATTTATAGGGTCAGACTGGATGTCAGCGTTGTGTTCATTTCAATTAGACTCCAATGCAGTGAAAAACAGCCCTCATTAGGTCTTCTGGAGACATGATGAATACACCTCTTTTTTGCTTTATTTAAACAACAAATTGTTTTTAAATTGCTTTTAGTTACTGTCATGCCATTCTCCGCAAACCAATAAACAAGACATTTTTAGCACAAACTGTCTCAAAACCTTATTCTGTTCTTGACAGTACTTGGTTTGAGCCTCAGCAAATTCAGACGTGTAGATGGAAGCAAGAAGAAGAGGCGTTGCTATCAAACTGTCCAGACACTATGGTTGCACAAACAGTTCAAAACCCCATCCAGAAATGATAGTAATCTAGCGTGGATATGTTCCCACACGGAGCATAGTTTCAACAAACAGGCCTAAAGGAAAAGGTATTGTCTTTGTGATGTGCATTTCTAAGAGATTTACTCAAAGCTCAAAGGAAATTTAAGATTTAACGTTTGGGGTCTGTCATAAAATCTGGAATCACTTCAAATATGAAAGCCTAACATTAAGCTGTATTTCATAAAACAAAGCATGCGTTTAAGTTAAGTCAGGCCATTACTTGGTGTCAATGACCTCCAGTTACCTCTCCATTTACTTTTATAGGCATTGTAGTTCATTTAGCTGGCTCATATACATTTACTGGAGTGATACTGAATCATTGCATCAGAGTTTAGTTGCAGGTTAATGGGTGCAACTTTATGGCGGTAAAGTTTAGACAAAATGTTGGGCAGAAATTCAGGGCTGATGTAGGTGTTAAGTTTCTCTCTGCTGTTAAGAGAAGCACCATATGGGAATGTAGTTGTGCATATCCTACACTTGGGGGAGGGACTGACCGTGTGATGTCACCAATCCGGGGTCCCTGGTGATTCTGTCCCAGCCAATCAGAGCTGGACAAGGAGGAATCCAGGGGGAGGCGGTCAGTGGATGATTAAATGGAGGGGGGAGGTTAAGAAAATCAGGCCTGGGAAATATTGGTCTAAGATGCGTGTAGTATTTCTGTAGTAGAGCCCCAAGCCAAAGAGCTGTCCTCAGACAATTACCCGAGCAGGAGGTCCAAGTCAAAAAAGAAGTGAATGTGGAAATGTGTAGGAATCGATGAAGTGGTGCCAAGACAGAGTAACACGAGACAGTGATTTGACACCCCAAAATAGGTCTGCAACCAAACCCATTCTCCACTAGTTCAGCACATTATTTGACATTTTTAAGACAATAATTTACATAATGTGCCAGGAACATGATAGAAATGTAAACTCTTTTATAAGAAATATGAATAGCCAAATGTAACTGTATGTGTTGTTTTCCCATAAAGTAACCTCTGCAGCTATATTTGGAGTTTTCTTAGACCGTATTATGTCTCCTTTCTCACAGTGATGTTTAAGTTCCTCAAAATCACCTAAAATGTAATAACCCATGAACACTATGGAAGTCCATAATTATTAGAACTTCCCTTTAGTATTTTTATAACTTCTCATTTTCCCCAAAATGGGAACAGGATATGGTTCACTTATGTAGGTGAATAGTAACAAATTAATCACTGCTCCAAAGTTGTTTAGTTTGCACTTGACATTCACCCCATTCGCATTCAGTCAAGCATTCACAATCAACAATCTCTCATTATCACACAATCGTTTCAAATGTATTGTGCAAATGCTTCCTAACATGCCTGAATTTGCCTCTGTGCAGTGTGTCAGTCACACATCTCCATGCTGAGTCTCGGCTTGAACTCGCCACATTCCTGCTCACGCCACAGGTGAGAGTGGAGATGAGAGGGCTTCAGGAAATCGGATGAACAAAAGGACTTAATGCTGAGGACAATGTGAAGAACTGAAGATCCACCAATGAGGAGGAGACCATGATGATTACATACTATTGGCTGCTGCTGCTGTTGCTGCTCCGCTGGCATGAATGTGTGACAGGTAAAGTGGCATGTTAAGTGTATGTGAATGTAGAAGATCATGGTAATGTAACCCTGTGGCGGGGATTAGGTTTAGAGCTACACTATAATGTCCAAAACTATCTGCATATTAGGGCTGTGCACTTGATCGACATACAGTCACCTTTCATCGTCAAAGATATGCTTGGGTCTTTTTAATCGAGAGGTCTAAGGTCAGTCAGTCAGGCTCTGTCAGTAAAAACATACAGTTTGGAGCAGATTTCAAACTGTGTAAGGAGAAATATGATTTTTGTTTTGTTTTACATGGCAGTTTTAAAAAGCCTAACTTGTTTTTGTTCAGGATATTAATGTTGAAAGGAATTTGTATTTGTTTGTTAATAAGACTGAATCATATCAATCTGTCAATATGAGATATAGAAATATATTTATATATAGGGTCCACTTGTAGATTGTAATGACAAACTGCCTCCTTTGAGCAGTGAAATGTCTGAACTTGTCCACAGAGGAATGCCAACATGCACATTCATAGAAAACCCAAAGTATTTTACAGAGTATTTTACCAGGAAGGACAATATGCACTGAAGCTATTTGTTGATGGATGACATGGATAGATGGACTATAAATGGGCGGGTAAAGAGACTCTGGATGGGGGCTCCGTCTCAGGTGGTCTCAGACAGACAAGACGAGAGACATAGGGCGGGATAGTCGGGTCAAGAGCACAGAGACAAACAGTGTTGTTGGGATAGTCCTGTGTAAACAGGGCTTCTGGGTAATTGGAGGTGTGGTTGAGTAGGCGAGGTATGGTTTGTGGTGAGGAGGAGTGTGAGGTTAAGGCGTGGTCCAGCTCCTAAACCTCAGTCAATCACATTAAAATGATTCAGACTGTTTAAGACAAGGATCAATAGACTGAAAAACAGCTTTTATGGGCAAACTGTTAAAGCAATAACTCCTATCATGTAATTGCCCCATTTGTAATTTGATCAGAGAGTTGCTAAACTGTATTTAACAGTTTGTTTCATCTGATTTATTCATTTATATTCTATTCTAACTCCAATAAGAATATACGCTTGGTAGAAACACATTCCATAGGCCTATAATATGTAATAGGGGGCAGCTCAAATCATTATTGTAAAAATGTAAATTGTTGATGAAAGACTGTGAGTCCTGTGCCTCTCATGACCGAGTGGATAGCACACATGCCTGCCGTGTGGGGCATGTTCACAGTGTCGTGATTTTGAATCCGGCTCATGACATTTACTGCATGTCATTCCCTGGTCTCCTCCTCATCTCATGCTGGGCTGTCCTGTCAAATGAAGCCTACTGGTCAAAAAGTAAAAAACAAACAAAAACATAAAAACAAGCAAAAAAATCAAACAAGCAAAAAAATAAATAGATAAATAAATAAAAATGGGTCCAGTGACTAATTGCAGTTGATTAAATTCAACATGGATGGATTTTTGTTTTCCTATTCCTTTTGAAAGTACAATCTATTCAATGATCTTGAAAAATACCAATACTATTAGATGACCTTATTATGGCAGTTTATTACGTCACAAAGAAGGGGGTGGAATGATAGAGCATGTTTGTCCTAAGGTTTGTAATTGCTATGGTTGGTACTTTTGCTTGTAAATAACAGGTAATTACAGAGTGGTTCTAGTTCTTGTGTAAACTTGTGTGGATCAGATGGCACTGAGATGCAAGTGGAGGTATAGATTAGAAGGTGATAAGTAGTTTTGAAGCTTGAGCGTTAACCATTTCTGTCATATTCTTACTCTCTTTATAATCAGAGGAGGAAGTAAATAAAATATAACTTCTCGTATTAGTTGTAGTAGTAGTCAATTCCTCAGGTTGGGCGATTTTAAGATAAACACCTTTTTTTTCTTAATTGTGATGCTTTTTGGTGGTCAAGGCTCACAGATTCCACACCCACTCTTCTCATTGGCCATTCTCTGTCTCCTCTGAGTGAATGAAAGGTGGATTTAACCAATCACAATGAAGTGTGAACCCTTAGAAGAAGAAAATACTGTTACCTCTTAAAGGCCTTACAAATCAAAGTGTATATGAGTCGTGATCGCAAATGGAATATTGCTTTTTGTTTTTGCACATCGCCAACCTCTGTATTTAGTTCTGTTTAATGTGTGGCTCCATGTTATTATAACAATTATATCCATTTTTCATTTGTCAGGAGCTGTGCGAGCCATCAGTCCATATATCAAACACTACGAAGGCTTGTCCTACAACAGAGAGGATGTGCACAAAAGGCACCTGAGAGCCAGAAGGTCCACCCTTCCCCAGGATACATCGCTGCATCTGGACTTTGTTGCTTTTCGAAGGTAATGTTTCAAATCCCTGATGTAGGAATTATATTTATTATGTCTCAAGACGAGTTACAAACACAGACCAACAATCAGTGTAAGCGGTCTTTGATAGTCCTCATGACATCTACCACATCTGTCAGCTGTGTATGTTTGTTTCAGATCATTTCGCCTGCGATTGAGACGAGATGCTGCCATTTTTGCACCAAACTTCACAGTGATAAATGGAAATAGTTCTACTTTAGCTGATCTTTCCCATTTATTCTCAGGAACATTAGAAGGTGGAGTTAATATACTAAATGTATGTATGTATTCAAAAGCCTGAATGTACTCTCTGCCCTGATTGCAGGTGAAGATGGGTCGTCCTGCTATGGTTCTGTGATAAAGGGGCAGTTTGAAGGTGCTATACACACGTCCAATGGAACTTATCATGTAGAATCAATGGAGAGATACCACAACACAACAGACCACCATTCTGTTATCTACCACCAAGATGACCTGGGTAAGACAAAGGGCAAAACTGGTTCTCAACGGTAAAAGTTTCTGAAATGATCAATCATTACATAGCTAGAGGTGCATCCCATCCCAAAGTCTTAAATTTGAAAGAAGTAATACTGCTCTGGAGGCAGAGGCACTAGATTACTTATGGCCTAAGGCATAAGGTTATAATCTTAAACTTGCCTTGATCTTGTTTACTTGCTAGACCAGTTTCAGGCTGTTTTAAGACATTGTTCTTATTGTTCCACATAACATATTGCCATTCTCTCTCTATCTGATTTAACTTTGTGGTTCTGACCTGAAGACGTTGAGGTGCACATTTTAAGCACGCAAAAGGGGATAGTTTGAAAGAGATGTTTAAAAAAAAAAGTTTAAAAAAAAGTTGAAAAATGTAGAAATACTCTGAAATGGTATGTTCTTTAGTAGTAAGTGTAGTAGCAACTGAACTACACACAAAAATGTTGTGTTATATAAAAATGGCTTATTTTTCTTTGTGATATTACCTAATTATGCAGAAATATCCCATAACCCCAGCTACATTTTCTGGCTCATTGGTGATGACTCCAAAAGCCAAAAATGCAAAATCTTCTACAATAAACCTCCCCTGCTAAGTGGCTGCCCTCCTCTATCCCTTGACAGAGATGCTGAAATACTGTACATCTATCACACATGGCTTAAACCAAATATTTGATGATTTCTGTAACCTGCACTTTTGACAGAGGTCACCACAGCCCAGTGAATCAGGCACATTCTTGTTAAGTATTAGACTATTTCAAGGAGTGTACTGGGCACCAGCCAAAAGTAAAAAAGGTGCTCAGTGTGGTGTGGCTTTAGATTCAATGGGCTGAGGTGAAATGAGGACAAACTAACAAAAGACTAAAGAGGAAAATGTGGCGAGCTGATGGATTAATGTAGTTTCGTAGTAGTTTTAGAGACCGGTTTGTTTCCATGAAGATGGATTAGTCGTATTGGAGGGAGTTGTGTGTGTTGTAAGTTCCCTGTGTCAAAATACTTGCACTTATTTTTCCAAGAAACTTGATTACAGGAAAACTACTGTAGATCAACAGACCCTGTGTTTGTTTTCAACTGGGATTGCCTTACCCCACATTTCCCGCCATATTTCCCTGACTCCTTTCACGTTACATTACAATAGACAGTCTTGCGAAATGCCTACATTGTGTTCTTACATCCACTGACAGAACATCCACAGGAAGCTGAGAAATTTGGCTTTCGGCAATGTTACAACACAATTGGAGGTGTTATTAGGGGTGTAAGGTCGGATGCATGACTCCATAGGTTATTTATATTTCATTCAGCTGCTGTTATAAGATAACAAAGGGAGAGCTTTTTTTTTCTCTCAACAGGGACATAGGATGTGAATTAATAAATGGGGGCATTAAAGGATATCTAGTCTTCTCACTATGTCCTGTCCCCACAGTATTGCATCATGTTGTATCTTTATTTTGGAAATTACATTTAGTTAGCAAACAGAGCTATTTGCTTTGTGAAGTCATAAATACTTTGGGTACGCAAACATAGCTTTGTTTTTTTTTTCTGTACTGACAAGCTTTTCAAAGGTGAATCACACACACACAACATGTCCTGGAAAGAATGAGCTCCTGTCTGTCTTCTCCCGTAATGAAATATCATTCTTAATGAAATGTCAACAGAATGTAGCAATATTTTGACAAGCACTAACTCTGGCACGGTGTGACTTAATCATGTCACCTACATCTTTTACTCATTTCCAGATACAAAGGAATTTTTCTCACAATGACTAAATGCTAAATACGTTTTTTGCTTTAAAAAAAAAAAAAAAAAAAAGTAAGTTCTACTGTAGTCTTAATTTTTTACTTTACAATTGATAAACAGCCAATTAATTTTTTGAACTATGCCATTGCTTCGGGTTTACAAAATATGTCTTCCCCGTCCTAAATGGTAACGGCAAAAGGTAAATAAGCACTGTTGCCAAAGGCCTCTTTGAAAGTTGGGACTGAGATGGGACTTTATTTAATAATAATAACAATAATTGTTATTATTATTAATAATTATCTGGAAGACGGTAAAAGAAAAGTAAACAGTAAAAAGTATTTTATTTAATATACAATATTACAAAAACAGCGAGCAACCAAAAGCTTCCTGTTGCCAAGAGATTCAAGCGCCTTCATTTTTATTCATTAATTGCTATTACGCTTACCTATTCCTCAAAGAATAGGACTGTATACTGTACTGTAGAACTGTGTAGTTTTAGTGAAATAATTAACTTATAGCATTTGCAGACTCATGATGCATACATCTGGCACACAAATGTCTCTTGTCAAATTAAGTGCAACAGAATTTGAACAAGTCTGGAAATAATTCTGCCAGTGGGTCTTCGCCAGACAGGATTATATTTCTTGCCCCCTTTCATGCTATGTATAGTGAGGACAGCGGGTTTCTGATTGGCTGCTGGTTTTGAAGTGGTGTGGTGTGATCCAATCATGTGTTGTCTGTCACTCACTGTGGGTCTGTGTCCGATACAGGAGGGCAGCTGTATACACTAATGCAACAGGCCAAGTACCTTCAAGGTTATATGGGTCACTAGTTTAACTGGCAAACCCTCACCCTACCATTTCAGTAACATGTGAAAGAGATTACAATGTCATGTGACTTTCTGTAACCGATGGAATGTCAAACTATTATGTCTGCAACAATAACACCAATGCACTTTAAAATTATACAGATTTTCAGCAGTAATTAGCCATGTGACTGTAAACACATACAGTAAATCCTTTCTGGTCTATTGCACTAAGAGGGCAGTGTTCACCAGAGCACTGACTGTGTCACTGTTTCTTCATTATTTGTACAATTTGAGCAAGAAAACCATATCTCAGAACATGCAGGACTCTATCCACAGGCCACAGGCTGATTCCCAAATGTAGCCTGTCTGAGGATGTTAGCAGTAGTGTCTGCTCACTGTAATGAAATTTAGTTTTTTTTTTTTTTTTTTTTTTTTAGTGTATCCCATCAATTTTTATTCAATTTTTTAGAATACACATTTAATCTTTTATCAAAGCTGGAGTCCATAAGAGTTTGTAATTTTTTAAATCTGTGCTATATACTGTGCTGTGGTGTCCTTGATGTTCAATGACCTGGCCTTTTGACGTAGTTCAGATAACACACACTGCCTGAAAAACACAAATATTTTAAACAAAAAAATTTCTGACCCTTATGTTAACCATGTATGTTAGCACCCATACCACACAAATACCTTGAATAAATGAAAGTTAGTTAGTTTTACTGTTACCTTGTGACATTGTATTTTACAAACAGTATTTTTTATTTGATTGAAGCCATTTGTAAAACTTACAGTTTGTTTGACTTCTAACCTAATACAAGCCCAGGTCCAGACCAAACTGATGGAGGGTGCATCAGAGTTTCAAAGCGGTACAAAGACCATATTCTTTTATTAAGTGTCATTGTTCTACACACTTCAAATGAGTGTGCAAACACTTTGAAATGAAGGTGCACCATATCGCACCCCTGTAGACCCGGGTCTGCTCCCATAAAATGTTATAACAAACTTCACTCCATTTCATTTCAAAGCACAAAAAGCAGGGAGCAGTAGCCCAATTGTTCCTAAATGATTCAGCAAACTATTTTCTAAAATTGAAACTCATGCTTTTCTCATGCTCATGCTCAGGACCTTTGTCCAACTTCATTTCACTTGGATACATCACACTGTGTCTGAAATGGGTTATAAGTTATGTTGCTTACACGGTTAAATCGCATGACTATGATGACGATCAAAGCATGAAGCAACTCCTGTGTTGACACAATCTCTGTATAAATCTACAATAAATAGATAGATTAAAGCCAACTGAGTGTTTGATTTACTGTAGGATCAATGACAGACTTTAGCCCAAACAAACTCCACGTGCCGCACACGCTCTCACATAAGACACTAACTAACATGACACTTTAAAATCTCCAACATTATAACTATTTAACTATTATTATGTATTTAATAGTTTGTTTGCTTTATTATTTCTTGGATGCTGTTTTGTAGTGCTACCGTCAAAAAGAAGCGAACATGCAAGTTTTTGTGCTGCAGAACATATGAAACTTCTTGGCCTTGGACCTACACTAAGTGAAGTAAGTAGCAGTAGTAGTAGCCATAATTTCTTCATCACATGTTAAGTTAAATGTGTTTTTTACATTGTTCTGTAGGTTTGTTGTGTTTCTGTTTACTCCCTTGTGATCATATAGTATGAAAATATTGTTCCTGGAGAACAAAAAAACATTGTAAAGGCATTTCCCAACATCTGTCAAAACGATTATACAAATCAGTTCTTTTGTACTTATTGGTTCACCTTTGCCCAACTGGGTGGCGTTCCCAACTGCCACTATCAACATGAGACCTAGTGGCCTTGATTAGGAGCCATTTATAACATGTACACAAGTGGGGAACATTTCCACCTTGGCGACACTAGACACTAAACAATTTCAGCAGATGTTTCCGCACAATAACAATCCACTTAGAGCACATGATATATTATTATGCTCAATGACCTCATGTTTTGATTTGCCATTCACTAACACAAGTACTAGGAAGCATTAGTCCATTCATGCCCTATGTCATTACTGTGTCCTCCACAGGAGGCAGCAATGAGCCGCTCCAGGAGGACAGTGGATGAATCAAAGACCAGCTGCCTGCTGCACTTCCATGCAGATCATCTGTACTTCAAGAGATTCAAGTCTGTAGAGGCTGTAGTGGCACAGGTACTGTCTATTAACAACTGTAATCAAAGTAGTTCCAATGTGTTATTAAGTATTTGAAACATGCCCTGAGATAATTTACTGATTGGAATGAAAAAGTGGGGGATAAAAGTGTGACTTGTTGTCACAATCAACAACAGAGTTGCTTGGTTAGCAATGAAGCATCGACTGAAAAAACTGAATCTGTCCAGCATAAACTGTTTGAACATTTCTTGATCTTTAATCTCCTGGATAATTTATGAACTTCATCAAGTACATTAATTAATGTAGTAAGCCTGAGTAGTGCCTATATATTTGAGACAATAAAAGAGAAATGTCAAAAGTAAAGGAAATAACTATAGATAAAGTGTGTCCAGAATGTGTTGAGCATTGTATTTAAACATTTATTTTACCACATTACATATTAGATCTGGGTTGTTTCACTTGAAATAAATCCACACTCCTAAAATCCCCTCACTCTCATTCAAAGTAATAAATTACAATATATTTGCTCCAAAAGAACCTCCTCTGGACATCATATGCATGCTGATTGCCTCATATTCCAAGGCTAAATGATGGCTGAAAAGCTTGCATCACCTCTATCTTTCACTTAAGCCCATTATTCACATTATGTATGCCATTTACGCTTTAGACACAATGGCAGTACTTGGTTCAGTGGCGACACGTGATGACCTCATTGGTGTAAATTTAATTAAGCGTCAGTACAGCTTCCTGGTTTCACAGAATTGAAATTAAAACCACAACAGGATTTCCTTGAATGTCCCACGAGTGTTACGTGCTTCGTTTACAAACCTTGAATTGTGTTCGGGTCTTTGAGTCCATGAGGATTGGCTAATGTCGCAATCAAATGAATTATCAGTCTCAGATGAAAACAAAAGTAAATAGGTTAAATAAACTTGGTATTTATTCAAATGCATTTATGTGGATACAATATCAATCAGTGGCTTTTATGCGCCACCAGAGTGAAATGCTAATATATCAAGTGTTGTCCACTGAACTGGCTGCACATATCACAGATTACTACAAATTAGGCCTGGGCTATATGATGAGAAAACAATGATAATGCTTTTGCTTTGGCTGTAGCCAAGCTCTTTTTAACCAAAAAAGTAATTTCTTATCATTGACAATTAGAAATGACTGAATCTCGATTTCTATTGCACTGCCCCACCACAAATTACAATAACACAAGTTTAAAAATTACTTCTTACTTTACATTTAAGACATTGTGGCGTGAGTGCTTTCACTTAATTGAATGAAATCAGATGGAACAGTGATGTCAAAAGTACAACAGCTTCACATGAAATCCCTTTGGCCACAGTTACTCTTCTATAATTACATCAGCAGAGGATTGTACAAATTAATAGCCATTAAAGCCAGTGCAAATACTTCTCTTTGAACTTGGTCTGGTCATCACTGGACATCTGTGCTTGTTTCAATTACAACACATAACGCAGTCACATCAAATGTTGAAGTGTTTTAGCCACAGTATGTGTCCTCTTGATATCTGTTCTGCTATCAGCCTTTTCCCCGGCTCAGATTCTTTCCACTCTCAGCACACACACTTGTTGTCCCTGGTCCGGTGCCAGGTCTTTGTAGCAGAGTGTGAGAAAATACACTGTAAGTGATGCTGTGATGTGATCTTTCAAGGTAAATAGACAAATGATGTTGTCAATCATAGCTGACCTGATTTTTGCTCCTGGTTTGTCCAAGGTGTCAATATTTACAGTATGGAAACTCCTGGCGGGCGTGGGATGTATGGTAGAGTACAGCTCCTGCGGGATGCTCTCAGGCCTAAACCCGTGACTGGTTGTGCACGTGGCACAGCTATGAAATGGGTCTTTCCTCACTCACATTTTTCTGCAACAAGATTAGTGGCATTCAATAATGAATAATGCATATTTCACATTTAAAACTTTTTTCATTTTCAGATCTGTCAGGTGAAGTGTTGACAAAAAAAAAGTTGTTTGACATTACAGGACATTGCAGTTTTGCATTTATTTGAAATGTTTTCTCATAATTATGCGCTTTCTTTCAGATTGCTTCCTATATCCGAGCAGTGAACGATATTTATGACAAGGTCGACTTTAATGGGATTAAGCTGGTCAACTTCAAAGTCAAGTCTCTTCATGTAAGACAGCAAACTACATAACGACTGACATAACTCAAACATAATGTAACTAATGGATTACTGAGTAGTGCATTGTACTAACTTTACTCTGTTTGATGAAGGTCATGACTGAAGAGGATATGGAGGACCCTTTACAGCGGCTGTACCTGGGGCCTGAGAAGCTACTCAGTCTATACTCTGAAAATAACTGGGGCAACTTCTGTCTGTCGTACTTGCTCACCAACCGTGACTACAGCGGAGTGCTCGGGCTGGCCTGGGAGGGCAAGAACGGTGAGGGCAACGCACTAAGAAGATCCCTTATATTGGGATATGAGTATCTGCTCTGATGGTTCTCTTATTGGGTCCTTATTTGTGGCTTGGATTTGCACATCAGTTTTGTCAAGTTTGACCAGCTTCTCTGAGCGCTACAGTAGACCTTTACTCTTTTTTATAGCCACAGCTGCCCTGGAGTTGTCTGAACACCGCCACTCACTCACTCACTCACTCACTCGCTCACTCACTCACATGCTCTAAAGTTTGTCCCCGTTCGGAAATTCTGCGCAGTGTTTGCAGATGCTGGAGGGTTTAGTTGACATTTTGGTCTGTGAAGGCACTTTAACGGGTGAATGCTCAAACCACTGAGCCACAACTGCCATAAATGTGTGTTAATGTGGTGACACTTCACAGCATGAATCCATAAGCAGCATGGGTTAGTGGTTTATATAAGTATGTTTTAGACATACTTTACTCAACAAATAAAGACAGCCAGTAGAATAATACGGGGGCTGTCATCGTAAAAATGTGTTGTATAGTGTATAGTGAAAAAAAAATATTATTTTTAGTTTATTGTAATTCATCTATCATAATTAAATCTGACCAATTATAATTAAAAAGACTTGTTGAACTTGTTGATAGATAATATTTTTCCGCTGTGTCTCCTTTCTGTGTGTAGCTCTCAGTCTGTCTGTGCTCACCTCTCTCTGCAGCTTGTTGTAAACTTGCCAAATACACATCCAAAACTCCACAATCAGAGTTAACTATGGATCAGACTAACGTAGCTGCAAAAGCAATGTATTTTCTGAAGATTACCATAGCACAACAGCCATTTAATAATTGTGAAAATACCATATAAAAAGTACAATAGTCTAATATAAATACTCATCGGCAACTGTTTGTGATTTGCTCGTTTTGAACTAAACTATCCACAAAATGTCCAAGGTTTGATTCTATGACTTACTTTTTAAAACCCAAATTCCTTCCAAAAGAAGAGCAGCGAGGTGCCTGTTTCAGCCGTGTTATACAAGCAGTGTTTGGCCAGTGAAGACAAAAACAAAACGTGAGTGCAATCCTCAATTAAAATTCCTCCGTGGTTCAACTGTGAAGCTGTCGCTGTCTCTCCAACTGTGTTCAAAAACACACTTAAAATTTGAATCTGATAACAAAAGTGTATTGTAAAAAAATAAACAACGTTTGCTCTGATAATAGAAAACCTGCAAAACACAAACAATAAAAAGTACTGTTTAAAAACAGTACTCTTTTGACACAGTACTACATAAGAGTGGGAAGATATTGACAAAAATGTATATCTTGATGTTTTTTGGGAGTATTCCGAAAACAATATTCAGATGATTTGTCAATCCGACAGAAATGTGTTTTTAAACGTATTAGTTGAGGTTGAATTATCAATCAAATGTGAATTGTCAGTAAAATGAACCACAAACTTCTAAAAATATCACCATATATTCTTATATGAAAGTTTCCAACATGCATTTTTAATCACCTGTTTTTGTAGCTTTTTTTTTTTCTTTACAATAAATGATATAATCAGCATTCAGTTTTTGCATATCTTCAAAACAACATTCATGATATTATCAACATTCGATACATTGCCCACCTCTAAGACTGTCTATTAAGCGTCCTCATTGTGACGATCAAGCTGCTCCACTTGATCATGTGACACTGTTTGAGCGTTTGATTGGCTGAACTGAGGGGTGTGAGAGCAGACCACCTCAAGTGACATGGGATTAGGCCCTAATGACGCTCACAAAAATAAAAGATGGGTCTAAACACGTTAAGCAGCGCCCGGTAACAGCATGCCTCGCGCCCGACACCCCTCCGTTCCAAATATTTCATGTGAGAAACACAAACCAATTATGGGTAATATTGACTTTTGAATAAGAAGGCCAGCAACAATCAGCCCACACTTAAACTTGGATAATGTTTGACTTGGGACTGACTCCATACTAAGCCACTTGCAGACGTTTATTGTCAGTCTTGGGTAATATAGAAGGTCTTTCCCCAAGACACCATAAACTCAGAGACCTCAGAGACCCTGCAACAGCTTTGGAGATACCTTCATGCTCACGCACAACCCCCATCTATCATGGCTCTGACCCCTTCAAGGCGTCCGTCCTTTACGTCAGAGTGGGGGTTGTGCCACTCCAGTTTTCATGCCAGTGACATTCCTGCCCCCCCTGAGACTAATGGTAACAGATGTATTTTTCCACACAAAAACTAAGTTCCTGTTTTTGTCAGGTGTACATAAAGTTCAACAGCTGGATGTGCTGGCAAAAGACGGGCAAGATACTCTACTACCAAACTACTCAATGTTTGAAGAAACCTTGCCTTCACGTGCAGCCGTTTTCTAATTCAGGGGTTCACACACTTTTTTAGAGCATATGATCACTTAGAAAAGACCACTAGTGTCCATTCTTCATGACAACATGACAACAACATAAATTATTTGAGGGTTTTTATTTCTGTGTTTGTTTGTTTGTTTGTTTGTTGTTTTACAGAGCCCTAAGACATGGCCCTGATCTACCCTTTACAACTTACCCTTGTCGCCAACCTATATGTTCAAATTAATATTAGTATTTATTTATCCATTTATTTATGTATTTATCCCTAGGCTGGTAGCACAGAGGACAATCACAAAAATTATAAAAACACAAACATAGAACAATAAAAAGCCAGTTAAAAGTTTTCCTTTATCCACAGTTGAAGGTGTGATCTGAAAGTGGCAAGTGTTGAACATTCTCTTATTGTCAGAGGAAGACCATTTCAATAATTAGTTCCTTTGACTGACAGTACAGACACAGTCCAAATGTGTGTGGTACCTCACAGTCCCCTGCATCAATTGTAAAATTAAAATTTTGCTGAAATTCAGTTAAATTCCATCGACAAGAATTAAATAAAACCTTTACGTTTTTCGAGTATAATATAGTGGTCTCATTATTATAATACTTAGTATATGAATATTTTCTTTTACTTTTAAGGAACTAAATGGCGTAATTATTACAATTGCCAGAGATGCTGTGGATCATGGAGAGGTAGGGTCATTGAACTTCAAACTGCTGGGGAGTACAGTAAACCTGACATCACTGGCTTTGGAGCTATTAAATGATTCCAGGAATTCTGTCTGTCTGGTGTTACCAGCGGTCAGTGAACACGCTGGGCTTGTTTTTGCTCTAAATTAAAAGGTGTTAGTCTCAAGCCTTCACTATTAGTATTCTTTTTGTGAGAGTCTATTTTACATTGCATAAAAAGGGACTCTGGATTTGTCCCTGAACCACTTGCAGTCTTTTAGTGCTCCAATAAATATTTAAAGTTAGTGCAAATGTGTTCTTCTGGTCGTAGGTTCCAAGTACTCTAAATAGTTAGTTTCTTCCTTCCATGTTTATCAAGCAAGTGAATAATACAAGTCTTTCATTTGGGGTCCTTTCTGTGGAGAAGACTCAAGGAAAAAGAGAAGGAGGAGGGGATTAAAACTTGCTTTGCCAAAAACCAGTGCACAGCTTCCAATGGAAAGCTCTTTCTAGGAAATCCAGCTCTTTGAATAGCGCATCGGGGGAGCCATTTTAGGTCAAAAGCAAGAAAAAGCAAGCATCTGATCCAGAATACTTGATGAACATGAACAGGGGAGTCCCAACTAGCAGAATGTGCACGTGACACTACTTTTGTTTGGGCAGATAGTGCTAGTGCTTATAGAAAAGCATGTATTTATTCAATATTGCATTCATCCAAACTTGCAATGTTCCTCCTAGTGAATGAAGTCTTATCAACTAAGCTGTTAGCTGTTGATAATATTTATTTTATTTTATTTTATTTTATTTTATTTTATTTTATTTTATTTTATTTTATTTTATTTTATTTTATTTTATTTTATGTAATGTATTATTCTTATTATATTTATTTATTTTATTATATTTATATTTTGGGCCTGGAGACTATATTAGACAGGACAGTTGTAAAGTGAAATGTCGAGAGAAGGGGTGAAGACGCTGGGCGGACACTTGATACCAGGATGCAAACACACAACACTGAGGTGGTAATATGCCTGCCCTCATACACCACTGGCAAGCACAACCTAGTTTACAACTAGTATCGTAGTGATTGTGAGCTTGTTTTTGTATGGATTCTTATAAAAGCCTCTCACACTTCCAGGACGTCACTCATGGGCCCACTGCGTTAGCACAAACAGAGGGTTGTGTGTGATCCAGATGCCCACAGCTGGTTCCCACAGTTCTCAATGGCACAGAGTAACCTCCAGTTCTCCGAAACAGGCCTGAATACCTTGATAGACATGCACCTTGCAAACCAGGCAAAGCCCCCACCACCCCCACCCAACTGCATATCACATTGTGTAAGACTTGTTACGTAAAATTTCACGTGATCCCATGGGAAGTGCTGAGACTTCCTACAGACAAGCTCTAAATGGGACGCCTGTGAACTGGAAAATGCAGTGGTTGATTGATTTGACTCCAGTCTCCAGGGTATGAAAGAGACAGTTGTTAGACTGCAGTTTACATGACTCTGTACATGACATGTTTATATGTGCACAGTCAGCCACCGAGGCATCTGTTGTGATATCATTATGGCAAATATAGTAATTGTTTTGTATGAAAAAGTGGAAATATTCATCCTTACTGGTCATTTGTCACTTTGTCATTAAGTAATTTGCCACTGTCAATGGCATCTCTGTTAATACTTTTGCCATTATCTTACTTTTGAATTATTTAGCTCCAAGACAGCGAAGATCATTCACTCTAGCACACAACACACATGCAAACGCATCAGTCCTGACATAGTACTGAGATGTGGCACTCCTCCTATCATTAGTCAGACTAAAGGTGTTGTCACATATGTGCGCAGTGTCCCTGTGAACCATCCCAGCTGTTAGTAAGAACAGCTTTTGGGTCATTACGTAAAGCCTAGCGAAGGAGAAACAGACCAGTGGCTCACCTCTGTGGTGTGAGAGGGGCTCTGTCTGCACCTCCCCAGCCCGGGCCTCAGGCAGCGATAAGGTCTCAGTTGAAACACTGTGGAGGTATTTCCAGTAGCTCGAGGTCAGTTATGCAATGAGATAATGCTGTGACAATACCTGCATTTTTGTAACTATGTGAGTCTGCAGCCAAATGTTCCTCCAAAATAAATTGAAAGACAAGTCACAGGTTTACAGCTGCTCATGTTTCATCATTGAAATCAATTTAAAGTTTATATAATTTATGTTTCCTCTGTGTGTTCAGGTAACTGGGGAGGGATCTGCTCGGGCTACGTGAAGCTGAGAAATGGCCAGTACTCGACTCTGAACACAGGTCTGGTCACGATTCAGAACTACGGACAGTTCCTGCCGCCGCGGCAGGTGCAGCTTACCCTTGCCCATGAGCTCGGGCATAGTTTGGGAGCACCGGTCAGTGGCACCTTTGTCATTTAGAAGTCCATGTTTTTTTTATTCATAACACTACATAAACTGATCCATATTACTTTAATCTGAGCGGATCCATCTAGAGTTCTTTGAATAGTTTGGATTTATCTTGTGACATCACATCAGAACCCTTTTTGCGTCACTGATTGATTCACTTCCCCGCGTAGACCTTGTTCTTTATTGATTGGTCTGTTTAAAGAATGTCTCTGTCTGGACTTATTGCATAATCTGAAAAATAGGTGTCATTGGTATTCACTGTTTATTTTCCCACATCCTATAGTCAGGAATAACAAACTACTGCAAACATGTTCACTAATTCATATAAGGACACACAGCGCTCTCCTTCATACCACGCCACAGCTGCTTCCACCTTCTGCAAAGTGCCTTCTGTCCTTCCACCTACCACCTGTACATACATCACAAGAAAGAATAACACAGGTGGACTTAATACAGTGTTAAACAGATTTTCAAAAGGAAGCTGTCAATATAACTTGGTCACACTCATAGACATAGTTGTTCTTCAGTGAATTGTTGCAGACATGAGCGTCATATTGTGTCTTTAGCCTTGCCAACCACAAACAACAAACATACAATTACAGGCCAGTAGCAGATACACGAGAGGCAAGGTAAGTGACTGGCAGTGACATTCTGCCCTTCCAGTTCATTGCGGTTTCTGGGGCAGTTGTGTTGCATTGTAGATGCCAATACAAAATGTGACGTTTAAAAACTTTGTGGATGTTTTCTTCTTCTTTTATCCATCAGCATGATGAGGGGTCTAATTGTGGTGACCTGGGTTCATCGGGAGGGAAAGGACAATACCTGATGTTTCCTCACGCCTCAGACGAGGTCCGAGAGAACAACGATAAATTTTCGCCCTGCAGCATCAAACACATCAGTAAAGTCCTGAATATGAAGAAAGATAACTGCTTTGTGGGTGAGAGCCATGCTGTCTTTTATAATCTGGGTGTTGGGAGATTGTGACTGAGGTAAAACCTGTGTGTTTGATGACTTGTCTGCTCCTTTTGGCCAGTCAGTGATCAGCCCATTTGTGGGAATCTGCTGGTGGAGGAAGGCGAGGAGTGTGACGTGGGACACAATGACACAGACCCATGTTGCTACAGTGCGAAGGAGGGTCTTGAACTGCAGTGTCGCTTGAAGCCTAATAAACTCTGCAGGTATATGTTAAAGAGATCATTGTACAGACTTGTTATGATGCTTATTCACATTGTGGTATCAGGAATCAAAAGTATTTGTTTGTTTGTGGTTCTTAATTACACCTCTCTTCATCAGAATGTGCGTAACCATAATCCCTTCACTCTTGTATCCTCTTGATTCCTCACATAGTCCTAGCCAAGGCCTGTGTTGCAGGCCGAACTGTGGATTTAAGTCCTCGGGTCATGTTTGTGATGAGGAGACGGACTGTCAGAAAGAGAGTGTGTGTTCGGGATGGTCTGCTCGCTGCCCTGCGCCCAGCCCCAAAGAAAACCTTACGATCTGCAGCCAGGGCACTCGTGTCTGCTTGAACGGGGTGAGGCCACCACACCTCAGGACTGCAGGATCAATGCCTCTGTGCAGACACATCAGAACATATCAAAGTGTAACTGACGCGGCATCATAAGTACACCACAAGTATTTCTTCATTTTAATATTACTTTAATTTTATAAAACGATCGATAAAATGTACATGCTGTTGTGAGAAATATGTTTTATGTTACTATCTTTTGTGTTTATTGTATTAAGAAAAAAAAAAACAATTTTATTTTTATAATTATTATATTATTATTATTATTATTATTATTATTATTATTATTATTATTATTATTATTATTATTATTATTATTATTATTATTATTATTATTATATCATCTACTAATCTAGGTATAACTCATTTTCAAAAGTTGCAGCAAAAACAAAACTGCAAACTTTTGACCATACCCATATTTTATGAATGTGTTCTTTTCAAGAATTTGTTCTCAAATTCATCTCTGTCAAATTTTTTCTTCAGTGCTGTGTTTCTGTTGATGATACCACAGTGGGAATTGGCTCCAGCTGTTTAAGCTCTAAACATATTGGCCTCCTGAGGAGCAGAGTGTGTGCAAGTCTTTAATAACAAACTTATGAGGATATGTGTGAGCAATAGGACACAAACATCTGTCCAGATATGGAGGTGGAGTTTCATTTCCAGATAATTTATTTTTTTGTATTAGGGTGAAAGCATTAATCTTTCCTAGAATCAAACAGGGGAACAGGACAAACCTTTTGAGGTTTTTCCGAGTCATTAATCGGCCAAAAGCTGCAAAACAGTTTAGTAAACAGTTGTAAACATGTTAATATTTGGGTCCATAGGTTATGAACAAATCTGCTGCTCTTTACATTTGGCCACATTCATTTATTTTTTACCTATGCCAAATGTTATATCTCATAAAAAAACACGATTTATTGAGTGGTTTATTTAGGTATGTTGCTGTTCTTTTCCAGGTGTGTGCGGAGTCAGTGTGTGTTCGACACAAGCTACAGCAGTGCGACTGTCCCGGTGACTCCATGAAGGAGAAATGTCACATGTGCTGCCAGCAGCCTGGTAACAACACATGCATGTGTCCCACCAGAGAATGTGTTTACTCTCTGTCTCCCAACATGCCAGCTCTGTCCAACACAGCTGAGGTCACTGACGCATCAGAGTTTTCCATTAAACAACAACAACAGACACAATGTGACTTTGGCTTTGTTGAGCAATCTGAATGAAACACAAAAACAGAAATGTGTTTGAAACAGTTCACTGTTATTATTATGATGTAATGTATATGAACTTTAGTGTCTGACCAAACAAAGTAAACTGTAATATTTGCGTTACCTCAGTCCCTGTGGGGTCACTGCAGCATATCACCCACAGCCTCTTTTTGCAGTGATTAGATATCAGCAATCAAGGACCTTAATAGGCTGTACAGTTTGTTTTTACACAATCTTTTATTATTAGTGTGTTGCTTAACAGTTCATTTCAATGTTTGTGGTTTTAATTGTTGCATACCCTTGAATACCTTGATCAACAGTAAACATTTGTCTTTTCCTCTTGTGTTTTTACTCACCTGTATGTGCAGGCCAGCCGGAGACGTGTGCCAGCACCACCTCCTCAGTGTTGTCCCGTCACTTCCAGAGAAAAGCGTTGCCTCTTGTAGGTGGGGCTCCGTGCTCAGGGAGTCAGGGATATTGCGACAAGTTCCAAGTGTGTCGTTTGCTTGATGCAGACGGGCCCATTGCCAGACTCAAAAATTCCTTTCTGCACCTGGATGACTTTGAGGACTTAGGAGAGTGGATGAAGGTGACAGAAAATAAAAAAATATTAATTATTTTACATCATATTAGGAAAGAAAAATATTTTTTGCAATTCAGCTGCAGGTAAAGGTATGTTATCTTGTTTGGTGGGGGCTATGCCATCTGATGTCTCCATGGAGATGTTATTACTTTGCCTGGAATCTTACACAGTATGGCATTAAATGAATCTAGCTTCATGGTCAGATCTGTGGAGAGGAGACCTTGCTCACAGTAAGAATACAGGTTGTGTGGAAAGTGGTGGATCCCCACTAGAAAATGCACCTTTGACCTATGTGCTGATCAATTTAACTTTTATTATTTATTTTATTTTATTAGTTATTTTGACAACTTAACTATCCTTCCAGCCTCAAAAGTAAAAAGAAAATGCTGATTATAATACTTTTGAAACACATATTGCAAATATTTCTAGTATGACAGACTTTATCTAAAAGTGTGCATTCCACAGCCTGTGTTAAACTTCTTGTGCTAATGTGCAGAAGTCCTGAACAGCAGCTTTGCAGGTTCACTCTACTGAGAGTGTGGAGAATCAGGAATGCACTCAGCTGACCCTCACCTTCAGCATTATCCACTCATTTTTACTGAAACATTTTGGGAAAGCAATAATTACATTACACTTATTTTGATTACAATTCATAACAATAATAATTCTATAATTAGCTACTTTGTCGAGGAATAAAGCAGTGCTCAATTTGTCAATGTTCTATATCCAAAATTAAAGATATTTTATTGACTAATGACTGTTTAATTGTTTTATTGTCTACATTTCTATTGGTTAAATCAGCAATTTTGTGAAGCCCTGTGAAGTGAATGCTATCGTGATTTTGAACTTTACAAAAATAATGTTTAATTATTTACTTTGTGTTCTTCCAGGTTTATTGGTGGGCCATCCTGCTGACTGTAGCGATCGTGTCTGCTATGATGGGATGCATCGTTTGCCTCTGTAGTCGAACTCTGGATACCAGTATTTTGAGATGACTGTTTCACCTGCACAAATAAAGCAGCAGTGCAGGACCAGCACAATGATTGGGTGATGTTTTGACACTCACAGGTCACCTGTCTTCAACCTGGTCATCTGATGTGTATGACGTTTGTGAACATATCAGGGAGTACAGAGGGCAGCATGTGTTGTGGAAAAAGTTGCTGTCATCTGTGGACTGTATGGGTCTGGGAAACAGTACACTGGTCTTAAGAGAGGAGCACCTGTTGCAAAACTGATGCGCCGCTGTGGCCTTGTGCCTGATATGAACTTTACTGACTGTTTTAACACAATTTTAAGTTCAAAAGTGAGAGAAGATTATGCTGCATCTACAACTGGATTGTTTTATTAATAAAACTTATAATGACTTCGGTTGTATGAGTCTTGATTTTGACTATCTTTTGGGTCACCTTGACAAAAATCATTGTCATCCTAAATACAAAAAAAATTACATACTTGGTTTCTATAGTTTGGGTGATTTAACATTTCTTGCACTTTTTAATCAAAAATAAATGAGTAAAAGTTTGAAATGAAGCACTGATAAAAAAGAATGTTGAGAAAACACACACAGCCTTGAGTTGTGAAATCTAAACGATAAAAAGTGTACATTTTAAGATAGTCAGAAAAATTCCATGACATTTTGTCTTGTGATAAATGTATTTGGTGATTATTTACACATTTACAAAACAAATCATTAGAAAATACAATGCACATGTTGAATAAAGCTGCAAAATTATTTTTACATAAAGAGTGTATATGCTTCAGCAACATGTTTTTGTTTTCAGTGCAAATGTTTAAGGTCAAAATAATACAGTAGTTACTCCTGAAGGTTACATACAACAGTTCCCTGGGTTTCCACAGAATTAGAACCAGCATGTATTTTGTAGACTAATTCTGATATAAGGCACACTGAATAAAAGCCCTCAATAACTAATAAAGAGAAGAGCCACAGTGGTGAATGCTTTGAAACGCATAACTTACATAAAGAATAAGATATGCCATGTTCAAAATCCTTAGAGACTGCTTTACCTCCTCTTGGAGAAGTGGCAGCAGTCTGCTCAACTTCAGTAACAGTTGTCTGAATAAATACATCACTATTTACAAACAGGACTTACTACCTCCAGAACACTGTAGACTGTACAGTATATATTCTTGTCAGTGGTACAGTCCAATACTTAAACAAAAAGGTAACTTACTTAAGGCAAATCAGCACAATATGTACAATATTTACAGGGATGGTTTTAAATATTACTGTCTAATAATGAATAAATATTTTCAATCAGGTATGTATAAAGGTCCATAAATTATAAGTGCTGACAAAATGAACATCATCTTCGGGACGTGAGACGAACTCTAAAGACAGAAGAAATGTCAGTTTAGTTAAAAGACTTCCTTGTACAATACAATTGATAAAGGTATTGCTTTGTTTTAAACATTTCCTCTCACCTTTTTGATGCTGTCCTCCAGGCATCTTTACACTTTACAAATGTCAGTTCTTGGTTTAAGTTGTGCGATTCCGGATCTTTCAGACAGAAGACCAACCTGAGGGACAAAGGACAAATGCATTTGATTAGGAAGTGCATTCAGGACACTAGTAAAGTTTGTCTTAAATAAACAGCTGACTTTTGCTGTGTCTCTCCTGCTCTGATACGGATCCGATGGACGCCCATGACGTTGCCCTCGTCATCACCGGACCACCACGATGAAACCATCTTCAGCATGTTCGAAGCCGACCAGCCATTTGTCTCTTCCCATTTAAACTTCAACATCAGCAGATCGCCAATGTCCTTCTCAGTCACCAACAGAAAAGAGTGCGTCCTGTTTGTGGCTATTTTCTCCTTTCTGCCACACATTAAATAGCATTATTTATCTTAAGTGTTATTGAATTATAATTTGTAGCATTACAGTTATTGAACTCACAGTTTGAGCTCGAGGTTTTCAGCCTCTTCTTTGGTTCCATAAAGTGAGACGGTGAGTGAGGGTTCCATCTCAGAGCGGTTCACTTTACTGGAGAAGTGGACCTTCAGTTGATAGTGATAAACTGAAAAGTAACGCAATATAACAATATTACAATAATTTTAGGACTAGGACTGGTATTATGACAAAAAATGCTCATTTTGATGAATCTTTTTTTTATTCAGTTTTTTTTCTATCTAATTTAATTTCCTGAACATAAACAATATAGAATTTTAATAGTTTTCTTTTAATCTGAATTTGTCAGATTCAAGGACAAATTCTTCTCCAGACCACATGCTTTTACTGACAGAGGCTTGGCTGTAGACCTCTCGATTAAAAAGATCCAAGCATATCATCTTAAATGACAGAATCTTGAATAAAATGGTAAACACTTAGGACGGTGTGAATTTTAATTCCTATAGACTGACCTCTAAAAGGCATGGAGGATCTGGTCATGGTGTACATTTGCACATTCCTTGCTTTGCGGACCATTGCGGTGTCATAGCCCACCGCGTTACAGCGACTTTTGCGACAGTTGAGGCACATGCCACGGTTAAACACGTCATTACTGCTGCACCTGTAGGCCCTGGCTGCCTCCTTCTGGTTGAGCAGAGAGTCAATGAACAGGTGAATGGAGCGCTCATGTTCACATTTCACTGCATCACTAATAGCTGTAAGAAATGCATGGATTTTATTTTAGGGTCTGCAGTGATAATGAAGGTTTAAATGTAGTAGAATCACTTACCAAATAAGCCAATGTTAGCTATTTTCTCCAGGGCGCCTCTGAGGTTGCAGCCCGGCTGGAAGCTGCCTCCGTTGGGGTAGATGTCTACATGGCCCACAGGCTGCTGGATGCCGATGCTGAGCCCCAGAGAGCCTCGTGTGAACGTGTGCAAGACGTCCACAAAGTGAGCGTCATCCGGAGACAAGCGTCTGTGTGCATGCTCGCCCTCAAAGTCTGGGCCGGCCGGGTCTAGACCTGAGCACAAACACATGTGAGGCGAGAGCCAGTACACCTCAGCAGTCTTCTTACAGGTTACAGTACAGTTCTTACCTGTAATACGGCCAACTTTGTTGTTTGCATGACTTCCCGCAAACCCTGCCACATGAGCTCCAAGACTGTAGCCAATGAGGTGCAGGTTGTCAAGAGGCATGTTGGTGGCTTCCTACAAGTCGAAATAAAAGCATAAACAAACGTGTAATGATAAAAAACACTGCTCAAAAGTAAAACGTAAGAAAAAGTCTCTGATATTCTGACCTCAATCCAGTCGATGAAGTGAGCAATCTCTTGCCCCACGGCCTTGGTTTTCTGAGCTGCCACCACATAGTGGTTCTGGGCAGAATTGAGCCAATCCACCACAATGACGTTAGCCGTCTGCTCTCTCTCATAAAGGGCTGTCACCAATTTAGCCACCCAGCTTTCAAACATGCCACTCAGCTGATGAAAAAAGAGAGTGTTACTATCTGAAGCATTATTGACATTATGCGTGGATAAATAATGACTCTATTCTTAGAGTAAACAAAAGTTATCACTTGGGTTGTCAAGAGCATGATAGTGTTTGACAGTTATGTATCCTGTCAGACTACAGGGAACAACTTTTTGGCCACATGTAGAGAAACAGTTAAATGATGCAGAGCAAACAAAGGCCTTGCAGCAGTAATGGGAGGCAGGTTTGGACTGGCTCCTGTCGTGTGTGCTCACCGTCCAGCCGTGGATGACTAAGAATGTTTTGGCGGTGCTGTTGAAGGCACAGGCTGAGAGAGACTCTGCTTTTCCAGGGGTAATGTAGCACAGGTCGTCATCAGGGTGGGATGGTTTGCGCAAAGAAAACCTGACCAGACTTCCATTGGGCTCATCTTTGTGTTCGAACAAATCCTTCACAGGGTCCAGAAAATTACCTGTTACACAAAACTGCAAAGTTATAGGCTGAAAAAGTGTATACATGTGATTGCAGCAGGGGTTTCCGTCCCATTTGATGTTTTGAGGGTGGGAGGTCCGAGACGCCTGGCTAGTTCACTGAGTGACTGCTTCAAAAGCTGTGGCCCCTGGAGTAAAGGCTTCCACCTTCCAAGATCAGCCCTCAGGGGTTATAAGGGTTCACTTGGTCAGAGAGAGCTCTATAGAAAACACCAGTAGCTTTACTTTGTTCCTGCCACATCACCGACAATAATCTGCACAACTTGAGTGCAGCCTAAGTCAGCTGACTCCGCTCACAGCCGCGCGCAGTGGGGGCGGGGATCAGACACAAAACAGACGTGTACAAGGATGCAGCACTAAGGAGTATTCTTTTGGAATGCGTGGCTTTGTTATCGCTGCTGCACATTAACTTTTAAGTGCAGTGTGCAGGTCACGTTATGTAAAAAATAGATACACATTTTGTACCGCAGCACACCGGGTTGAGCAGTGTCACGTCATGGTGACTTAATTGACATTGGAGAAGGCTCCGAGCAGAACTTAATTTAAACCGTGCACTGATGTGGACACTGACCCGACAGAGACCGAAAAACGCTGTTGCTCCAAACATTTGCCCCATGCACAATGCATATTAATGAAATCACATTATTCAAGCAACTTATGCTACTGACACCCTTAAACAAACTGTAACTTTTAGCTCGGTGATATCTTATGGAGCTGAACTGGCAACGTACCAAAAATAGAGTCGGTGAGCTCCTCTTCCAGGGACGTCACATTCTGCACAGCTGCGTTCAAGACCAAAAAGTAAAGAAAGCGAACTATCCACGCTTTCATCTCTTTTACAGGAATCCGTTCAACAAACGCCTTTTTACGTTTCAGATGAATCACGTGGTCACAGACGGGTAAACCTGCACTCGTGCGTAATTCCGTGCGTCCCGTCCCGGTACAGAGCTGATTTCTGAAGAACCTTGAACTGGCCGCGTCTTAAATAGCACCTCTCACGAGCCATTGGCTGGGCGGCTGAGTCTCGGGCGGGGAATGGAAAATTGTGAGTAAAGTAAATGATTAGACCAGGGTCAACAACACTATCGCTTGGACCTAATAAAAACGGAAATAAAAGGCTTCCTCTACACAGTTAGTCAAAGGGTTCCATCTAAATCTTTGGTTATTGTATAATATTAACAGCAGTAGTGGTAGGCCTGTTAATAGTTGTAGTCTTTGTAGTCTTCTAGTAGTCGTCTAATAATCAAGAATAATAGTATTACCCTAACCCTGTTGTAAATATTTTCAAACGTTTCTAACCCTCAAAACTAATTTTGTTTGTGTAAAGTGAGGTCACGTGACTCAGGTAACATAAAATTTAGTATTCCAAGATTTATTGTAACGAACATAGATAACTTAACCCAGTATCTTAAGTTAAGAATCTTATTTCTGAATCTTAAACTAGTCCTTTGTTTTATTATTATTATTAATAATAATTATCATTAATATTATTATTAATTTTTTTTTAGGTATTTGGTAGATCATGATTTCACACTGTTTGCAGGACTGTAACATCAGGCATGTCAGAGTGATGATTTTTAACTTAACTTGAGAGCATTATAGAAATTCTAAAAATCTGAAAAATCTGAAGCTCTGAAAATTTGTTACTCCATTGTTCAACGGAGGTGATCCAACAACCCTAAACAACTACAGACCAATTACAAAACTTTACATTATATCAAAACGTAAAAATCTCTAGTAAACGAACAATTAAATATTTAGCCTCTAAAATTATTTTTTTCTAGATTTCTTTCAGATTTGTCAAAAGGCTTCACCCTGTGAACCACAGTTTACTTAAGCAGAGTTTCATCAGCATAGGACTGTCTAATAAGGCAGTTGTATAGATTTGCAGCCATCTGACTGATGATAGTATCTCAATGCATTAAGTCAGATCACATCTGCTCCGATATTCACTCAGTTCCTAAGAGGGTGCCCCAAGGCTCTGTTTTGGGGCCACTCTTATTTACTATTCATGTTAACTAAATAAGCTGGTGATATGATTCCATATCTTTTTTGCCAAAACTCTTAAAACTTTTCTCTGAATGCAAATAAAACCAAGTTGCAGCAACATTTTTACTCATCTTGGATAATGATGACCTTATTTACATAAATGCCCCAACCAAAGTATTAAAATTGCTGGCCTCTGTTGACCATCACTCTCTGCAATTTATCACAAACTGTACATGTATGTGTGTTTGTGCATGTATTCAACAAAAACAGATGGACAATATCCGCTGC
Source organism: Rhinogobius similis (assembly GCA_019453435.1). Taxonomy (NCBI): domain Eukaryota; kingdom Metazoa; phylum Chordata; class Actinopteri; order Gobiiformes; family Gobiidae; genus Rhinogobius; species Rhinogobius similis. Next base: position 16,914,351 of record CM033623.1, on the reverse strand, counting down.
AATTTCAAGACTATTCATTTTTCAATATTCTGCTTCCTCAACATGGAAGAACTTCAAACTTCAAATCTATAGTGAAAGGTTTGGTTATTGGGTCTATAGTTTGTGGTTGTTTTTAGGGAACCCTTTTTTGTGATTGTCCAAATATGAATTGATGTTTTGACACTGTCATTGACACAGTGTTTTTGGACTCCAAAAAAGCACAAAAAACACAGACGCTGGTGTTCAAGGAAAATGTGTCATGCTTCTTAGAAGACCTGCACCAGATGTGCTGGTGAGGGAGCTGCTGCAGTGTGGGTCTGTGTTCCACAAGAGAAGACATAGGGTGCAACGTCTTGTTTAGATATCAAGATATTGCAAAACATACTGGCGACTTCCTACTCACTTTACATCTCCCCCAAGGAATCTGAACTACACTGTCCTCATTTGATGAGATCATGGCTGTTATAACTATTATGAAATGAAATAGGCTTCCACACTGTCTTTTTTATTTAATTACTGCTTGTTGAAAAGTAATTTAATAAACATGTATTCTAATGTGAGCAGTGTCGCCTGTCCACAGATCTGCCCTGTAACCTGACCTGGTGGCCAACAACATCTCAATGGAGATGAAACTGTGTGATTCTTTTCAATGACAACTTTAGTCATGGTTTGTTTTTATGGTTATATGTCTTTTTTTTTTTCAATCAGCGCTGGGTAATTTATTGTAACCTATGATCGTATGTTTATTTTTTGTTTATATAATGTATTGTTGTGAATTTGAGACTAGAATGCTCAGGAAAAAAATCAGTTTTTACCTACCCCCTATCCCCACCCACTGCCTTTTGGTTACTTGTAATCATTAAAAAAATCTGACTCTGGTTTATTCATGTAGGCTTCAAAACAGCAATTTTTCAACAATAAAAACACATGGATGAAAATCCATTACTTGCTACGATGAAATACCACTGAGTAAGATCTAGGGCTGGGGCACTTTGGGGACTTTTTAGATCCTGTGGGAACAGGTACTTTCTAGCAAGGAAAAACTACAAAAACCCCGTGGGAAAAAATAGAAACCTCGGGGACAACCACAGTGGAGGTGAGAACCTACTCCCACAGACGGACAGGCTGCAGATGGTCCAGGACTGACGCGTCCATTTGGAGCCAGAAGCACTCAAGAGGAAGGAAGGTGGATCATCTAGTATAGAGAGAGTTCCTCAAGGCCGATGAAGAACAGTTCATCTAGTGAACAGAGAGTTCTACAGATAAGGAACAGTTCATCTAGTGTAGAGAGAGTGGATCAGTGGAGCAGCTGCCGCCGTGTCTGAAACAGCCTCCATGTAAAGAGAAAAAACATGTGAACAGCAATGAACAGACTACAGTTGAACAAAAATGTTAAATATTGTTGGAAAGTAGAAGAACCAGAGAATAGTGTTCAAGCTGCCATACTTCCCCCAGCATAGTTGCTCAAAGGGAAATGTAGCTAAAACTTAAAATTTTTATTTCTGTTCCTAACTGGCCTGACCATAAGCTATTTCAAAGAGGAATGTTTTGAGCCTGGTCTTAAATGTAGAGACTGTGTCGCCTCTTTAACATGAACATGAGCTGGTTCCATAACACAGGAGCTTGGTGGCTAAACACTCCTACCTCCTACTGTGCAACAATAGTCCAGCATTTTGAGAGCCAAGTACTATGTTTGGATGGTACGCTACTTTGCATCTTTGAGGTAGGATGGGGCCAGATCATTTATGGCAGTGTTCCCCCATCATCTTAAAGGTCCCATAACGTGCAAAATCGACTTTTCAGAGGTTTTAACCTTCCTACAGTGCTATTTGGGCCTTGTATGTGTGCCCAAAGTGGTTTTTTGATTGATTCCCGCATGCTTTCGCTAGAGAACTGCCTTTTCCGTCCCCCTCGGCTGAGCAGGCAAGAAATGGGTGTTTTTTGCAAACTGTTATGTTATGGATATTACACAACGCAAAAATTTATCAAAAAAGCCCTTAGGATAGACTGTGTAAAGGGGAAAATAGCAGAATATGGGACCTTTAAAGTTGTATTTCAATTGATTCATGCATGTTTCAGTAATCTTATCTTATATTGTCCTGCACTAGAGGCTTGAGTGATCAGAATATGTCTCTTTTCACCCAACTCTTATCGCTAGCCACTGCTTTGTTCTTTCTGGCCATAGATGTAGGGTGTAAAAATATCACATACTGTAAGCCCTTTTCAAAACGTAAATTAAACTTTGCTTTGTGTTAAGGTGAAATATCACAATGAACACCAGCAGCAGAGAAACATCATTCATTCATTTTCTACCGCGTGTTCCCCGTAGGGGGTTGCGGGTGACTGGGGCCTATCCCAGTGACTTTGGGCCTTAAGGCCTGTTCTGACCGCAGCGACAAAATCGCGCCTGTCGCCCCTGGTTTGTCGCCTGTGCAGCGTGAGGACAGTCGCTTTGGTCGCTGCGGTCTGAACGCTCCTTAGCGAGCAGAGAGACAGTTCAGCGGGTTTGAACCGGAAGTTACTGGACCTGCTTCTAAAATTCATTCAAGTAATTTTAGATCAATATCGCGATTTACAATGATAACTAAATACCCGGAACTAATACCTGGTATAATCAACATTGAAGACAATTGTTTCTTCTCATTTTGAATTGTTTTTCTTGTTCCAATCCAAGCTATGACATGCCAGGATAAGGAGCCTCTGAAGCTGTGTAAATCAACTCACTTCTTAGATTTATTTCTCAAGAGTGTTTCTGAGAATAGCATGTGTTTTACATATTCAGGTCCAAATAAACACGAACACCGCATCAGTGTTGAAAAGTTGTGCTCACCAAGTGGGCGCTTAAGAAAGGTGACAAGTAATATTACATTTTTGGACCTCATCTCTGCCCATGTACTGCCCTTTATTACAGTTTTCTGCTGACCGAGGAGCTGTTTTACTGATGTTAATCCACACACTCAAAGAATCAGAGGTATGCCATTTTAGACTTATTATGCAATTTGTTTTCAATCATTAGTGGAATACACAGGCTAATCCTGTTCACAAGATCCAGATGAAATGTATTGTTTTGTTTGCATATATAAGGTATATACCTCAGACATTCAGATATTTGTCGTGTGTTTGTGGTGCTCGATGGTAAAAGTTACATGTAAACAGTGTTTTATTGCTTTTTTACTCCAGACAAAGGCTGGCTGAGACTGCCATGGTGGGAAAGGCCACAGACAAATAAAAATTATGAAAAAAGCTCAGAGGGGTTGTTACTAGGGCCTTTATATGCCGCTTTATGCACTGTTTTATTTACCTCTACACATAATTAAAGCTCAGTTTTAATGTTCAGAATCCCCCAAAGCCACTGCTGTCATCCACTCACATTTGAGCTTATATTTTCCATGTTTGTTGGCTCCTTTTGCCATTTTAGAAACGGTTTGTAGTTACATTTACGAGTGGTGTTCGACACTGCTGATAGTAACTTGAGTAGTCATTGGGATTCTAGTTAATCTGTTTATTAAATCCATCTTGGACCCTCTAATTGTACAGTGCAATGCATTTCAGTTCAGATGAATGAATGCGCAGCTGACATTGTGACCAATGTGATCACTCTTTCTTAAGTTTTGTGCATAAAACACAAAATACTTCAATTATAAAACAACACATTTAACAGTAAAAACTGGCAAAATATATTACAGCTTAATATACAAATATAGATTTGTTCTGTACATTTAATAAATACAAGATGATGTTTTTAGGATGCAGTATGGCTTAAGGCAGGCCAGTCCATTACATATTACAGAGACATTTTATTTTAAGCAAAATGTTTGACCTTTCAAAAGAGCATGCATTATCAGTGACAAAATAGTTACAATTTTGACCAATTTGTAAGTGAAAGTCACGGCTGGAATAGTTTAAACTCTTAACTGAAGGTACAAAAACATTAATTCATATCTCTGGACCACAATTGTATTAAATGGCATCAGGAGCAAAAGAGCCTTCTAAAGTGGCCAGTGACACAAAACCAATGCATAATCAATCAGATCACAGTTTAACACAATAATATATAATACTGATTCCACAAGTCTATTTACAAAGAATGATCACAATTCTCTCATCAGTAGATTGTTAATACTTCTTTGGTCCCTGTTGATTGTTGGCAATTAGTGGTCAGAAGAAATAAAAACAAAGCAAATCATACTCAACAAAAGTTGTGCCAAAAATCATGCCTATCACTCCGAATTATTTATACCACAAATCAATCCAAGTTCACACAGGCAGCAGAAACATAAAAATATTAAGACATTACAAATATACGCTGCAGAAGCTATAAAAGAATACGATTAGTTAGAAGCATCCTCACTAAAGATAACAGTCATCCTCTATCTCCAGCAGCAGTGTTTTTTACTGTTATTGATGGCGATCAGTGAGGTTGTGTTGGTTCCGTAGAATGGCAGCAATACAAGAGTCCCAAAACAGCTGATTTGTGTGCAGAATCCCACAAACACTTCGGTCCATCTTTGGTCACGATTGAAGAGGTGGATGATGTGCATCAGCATTTTTCAAGTGCAAGTTTACGCAGTGTCTTTCCCAAACAGGCTCCCCTCGGTCTTCAGTTTGTGCATCCTATAAGAAAACAAAAGATCATTTTTATTGGCTGAAATTACCCTAATTTGTTCCATAAATATTTCATCTGTTGAACTTACAGTTTCTCTTTGCGGCTAAGGTTGTCTTCTTTTGACTTGACAAACACTGCATCTTCTCCTCCCCGAGACAAGTGAGCAAATTCACCATCCTTTGAGCTAAAGATCACCCTGAAAGAAAGAAATATAATTGATAAGTTTTGCACATTAGCTGGTTTATTTATTGTTATACAACTCTCCATATTTATCAAGACTTGGAACTTCATAGTTTTAATTTCAAACTTGATTTTGATATTAACAATAGGCTAGATAGTCTATACTGATTTTGCTATGACAAAGATAATAAAATAACAGAAGAGAATGTAATTTCCAGCACAAAATATTAGTAGTTTCTTTAACGCTACCATGTGATCCTATACCAGTTCTGATATGGATGAAGGCCATTGTAAAACTATTCAAAAAAAGGTCAAATTTTGTCCTATTCATGTGTTTTTTCTAGTATTGATCCTTGTTCAAAGGAATATCTAGTTGTGTCATGATTTTTTTTGACAAACCTACTTGGGACTGTCACAAATAACGCACTGGTTCTTACTTTGACTGTCTCTCTCCGGACTTAATGCGCAGTTTGCGGATAAGGAACTTGCTACTTCCCCACCAGTCCGACCAGCTGATGATGGTGTCCTTCTCCCAGCGCAGTTTGACAATCATCAGGTCTCCGATGTCTGTGTCAGTGGTGATGAGGAACGACTGGGTGGCATTCCCGTTTAGGACAGGCCTGAAGGGTGGTCAGGAGAACAGGGTCATAAAGGTTTGCTGTTAACACTCCTCGGCATGTGGTTTTGTGACACGTATGACGCACTTACAGGACAAAGGGGATGTCTTCTTTCTCTCCATGAGTGCCATAAAGTGAAATCTTGAGAGGTTGTTCTGTGAAGCTAAGTTTGTCCGTGCTGAAGAAGTGAACTTTCACCTGGTAGTGGAAGACTGAAAGAAAGAAAAAGAAAGACTAGGGTAAGGGCATTGAACAGCTGCGTTTGCTGCCTGTCTAGCAGTTTGCACGCTCACACCTCTCATCTATATCTTCTTCTATCCAAGGAGACCCTTATGTAACTGATGTCCCTCTTCATGTGCCCACAGTGATACTGTGAAACATCTTTCTTCAAAGTCTTTTATATTCATTTTTACATCTTGGAGTCTCAAATTGTCTTCTGACCTGGACCCTTGCCCTGATTGTTCAAATAGACTTTTTCCGTTGCTAACGTGACATGCAGCGGTATCACATTACATAAGCACAACTCCGGTCTCAAAATACTACTGACCTCTGGTAGTGTACCACTCACTCAGTGTCTGTACAGTAGGTGCTGTTCAGAGTCAGTGAACTCATTTATTCAAGAGGACTGCAACCACAGCCTGTCTGACTCTACTAATCCTGTGTGATACTGAAAGTGTGTTGCCTTCTTTTCACATACCTTTGTAGGGCATCATGTCTCTGGTCTTCAGATACATTTTTGTGCTTCGTGTTGATCGAACTTTCTTGACGTTATAGCCCATTTTGTTGCAGCGGTTCTTCCTGCAGCTCAGACAGAGGCCTTTGTTAAAGGCATCTTTCGAGCCACAGCGGAAAGCCATGCTTTGCTGATCCATGTTGACCAGTGAGTCAATAAAGAGGTGGATGGAGCGTTCATGGGAACACTTGACGAGTTGGTCAACATCTGCAGAAGAAAAGATGAACATTAAGCAATTCCATAAATGAAAAAAAAAATCCACTGAAGAAAGGGTTGAAAGTGTATGTCTAGAAGTAACATAAATGCAGAGTATGCAAGGTTCTATGCTGCCTTCCTTGACACAATCTCCCATTTATGCAGGCGTTTTACTGAGCAGAATGTTAAAGGTAACAAGACAAAACAAGCAAAAACCAGATTGATGGCAAAATAGGGATAAGGGATTGATGACATAAGGAATAAAGGTGGTTGGGTGGCGTACTTTGGAGTCCCCTGATCCCCTCTGATGCAATTCCCAGCAGGGTGTTCTGGATGTCGCATCCTGGCTGAAAGGTGCCTCCATTCGGGTAAATGTCGATATGGCCGAGGGGTCTCTGGATGCCGATGCTGCGACCTGGAGAGCCTCTGGTGTTGGTGTGAAGCACATCCACAAACTGGGCATCATCTCTGGACAGTGTGCTCTGGTCATCTGCATGCTCAAAGGTGGGACCTGCCGGATCTAAACCTGAGAACAAAAGGGCAGTCCAATTGAGGCTCAAATGTGCTAAACAGCTCCTAATTGTGCCTCTTCTCTGTTCTTCTCAATGAGCAACAAGTGAAGCTTTAATTGTATATGCCCAACGGACCGATCTCCTGAAATCTCCAGATCACATTAAACATCAACATACCATTATTCTAAACAGGTCAAAAGGAGATTTCGAAGTGGGATAGACGTGCTCACGCTGAACTCACAGCACAATATAGTCCTGGAATGTAGCAGCTAATAGCTTATGCTTTATTGGAGTGTCGCTGCTGCCAGTGTTTTAGGAAAGAATGGGTTTTATGTCTTTACAGCACACAAGAACTCATTTAGTCGAGGCTTGATACAGACATTCAGATTTACTGACAGATTTAGAGTTTACAGAAAAAGCTAAAACTACTAAATGTAAATTGCTGATTCATTGGTTGGTTAATGCTTTCTTACCTGTGATCCTGCTGATTTTGTGATTAGAGAGGGCCCCAGCAATTCCAGCCACATGTGCCCCCAGACTGTAACCCAGCAGATAAATCCTGTCCCAGGGCAACTGCAGCTCGTTCTGCACACACAAGAGAGGTGGATCAGATAAACGCGAGCCTTAACATTACTCAGACTTTCACTTTAATTGTTGGCAGGTCTTGGAGCTTTGGTGTACCCATTGTAGCTCTTAAAATAATTTGTAGCTAAATCAAAGGCAGTTATTACTGTGCCAAAAAGCCTATGTGTTCCAAATATAGTTGTAGAAACTCTAAACAAATGTATGAAATGTACCTGTGGTAATGGACTTTTGCAGTGAGTAATTGAAACAATAACTATGTTACATCAAATACTAGGCTTGTAATGAGCGTCTGCTCATGGCAAATACAGCCATAAAAATAATACATAGGGTGTTTAAAATCACGAGAATGAGAAAAACACTTGCAGCAGTAAATTATGTTAAAAGACTATTGCATCATCAGGTACAAATTTATCACAGTTGTGGTCCTGGCATGCAGAACCTGAGTGTGTGAAGGACTGCTCCCTGTTTAAAGTAGGGAAGGAAGAAAGATGCAGCTGTGAGCCAGCTGTACATGTTTAGACAGAATTCAAATAAAAGTCTTACTTGTAGCCAGGTGACAAATTTGGCCACATCTCGTCCCACTAGTTTGGTGTAAGCAGCGGAGGTGGGGTAGTGCTGGTTGGCACGGTTCAGCCAGTCCACTACAATCACATTGGCACTGGGCTCGCGCTCATACAGGGCTGTGACCAGCTTGGCAATCCAGCTTTCATACATCCCAGTCACCTAAGAGCATAAAACATGTTTATCACCAGCTCTTGGCTTTGAAAACTGCAGAATATTTTGTGTATTAACCTCTTTCTGTCACATTTGTGAGACATTAAATGTGGCATGTATAAGCGCTGGGTTCACATACCGTCCAGCCGTGTATAATGATGAAGGTCTGTGTCTCATTGTTGAATTCACATTCTTTGATGGTCTCGGGTTTGCCAGGCTCAATGTAGCACATGTCCTCATCTGGGATCTCTTCAGTGCGCCGGGAAAACTTGGACAGAATGTCAGAGTAGTCTGTGATCCATTCAGTGGTGGTCGGTAGAGGAGTCGTGGTGCTGTTTACTGTTACGACCCAGATATACACAAGGTTAGGGCAAAATAAAATAAATACTAACAAGAAAATAAGATAAGCAAAGAAGCAAAGTGCTAAAGGAGAAATCGAATGTAATCAATTATAATTTAATCTTAATATTTTAGGTTTCTATAAAGTTGCATTTTCAAATGAGCAAAAAAGAGTGTTTCAACAAACAAACATGTTTATGCACACAGACGCATGTTAAAAGACATAACTCTCAAGCAGTGAGTCAAGTCAACTGTTTAGAGCAAGATAAAACAAGGAAGTGTCGCCCTCTTTTGTCCTTTATTAAGAAAACGTCTAAATTTAACATCTAGAGTTTAAATCTCTGGAAATTAAACATAAAACACAACAACGAATGAATAAGTTGAGAGACTGGTAGATAAAAAAATAGAATATAATAATATATATATATATATATATATATATATATATATATATATATATATATATATATATATATATATATATATATATATATATATATATATATATATATATATATATATATATATATATATTAACGTATAGTATTTGCAATATGCACAGGTCAATGTGGTTCATATGTAGTATGAGCACACAGTAAAAACTGGTAAACAAAGGGATGTCACAAGTCATTTCAGTCTAAATTTCGTCTTCTCCCCATTTTTCCCCCTTTTCTCTGCGTTCACAAAGGGCCAGTGGCAGCTTTTCTTCATGCGCACATGGAGTTGAATGGAGCGCAGAGAGATGGAGACCTGCAGCAGATCTGCACAATCAAAGCCTTTTCACTGCGTAATTTTCGGTAACAGCAAGCGCGTATTATAATAACTTGCTTTCCGTTTACGGATGTTTAAATCGGGCAAAAAAACAAACAAACATCAACTTACTTTTACTTAACTTAACAATTAATAATTTAATAGCTTAATAATTGTGTTTTCTACTTACCAAATGCATCTGTGGTGGGTTCAGAGGAAAAAACTCCAATTATTTCAACAAGAAATATCCAAACAGAGAAAAAATGCCAAATTTCTTTTCCCATGTTATAATAAAGGTTTGAACGTCCAGAAAACAATTAACGTCTCAGTCTGAGGTATCCAACTCGGGGTGCCTGACGTGCAGGGTACAATGTGCAGGAGTTGTAGTTGTAAGCTAAACTTTCTTATGGTCTGTCAGAGTTGCCGCTCCGTCTCATCTATATGGGTGGCTGGGGTTAAATATTCGAAGCTGATTGGCTGATGAAAGGAAGTGGGCGGGGCATCTCAGTCACGCTCTGAACCAGTGAGGTAATCGTTCACAATTTACAGATGAGCTTCTTCTATGGACATTAAACGCACCACAATGGTCTGTCTTTTAAGTTTAGTATTTGTTAAATTGCTGGGTCAACAATAACATTTCCTCATAAAAAACATTTTCAGCTTTACCTTCAAAGTATAAACATTGGTGTGCAGTACTCAGTTATATTTACTTACAATACTACAATAACTTTTTAAAGAAATTAAACTTTTCAAAGTAGTTTTCGAACATCATACTTTTACTTTACTTGAGTAATATTTTGTATGAAGTAACAGTCAAGTCTTTGGCTTTGGTTCCTCTTCTCATTCTGAGTAAGTCTGAGTTAGTTTCTTGCACCACTCCTTCAAAAATAATTTAGTTTTTCTCTTAATTTGTGTCTATTATTTGAAAATACCTGATCTTACATCAAACATTAATCATTGTTTTGTCCCTCAAATAACTATGGGACTACTCTACCCACCTCTGACAATGATATCCAAACATATTACATTTAAAAATCTATGTAAGTAAAGGTTATTAAAGTAAAGTACACCTTAAAAATAATTCACACTCAATTTTGATTGATCTTGAATTGTCTTGATAACTGGTCATTAGCTCAAAGCTTATGTCTCCATAAACATGCTAAAAATAAACCCCTCAGGTCTAAAACCATAAGAAAAAATACCTTTACTCTTCCTCAGTAATGTAATGGAGTAGAAAGTACAGCTGTTTACAAATGCAGAGGGGAAAAAAAATCCTCTGTAAAATATACTTAGTGTACAGATACCTACAAATGCCCTCTGGATGTTTTGCAAGTCTGACCTGCTTCAGTCAGATAAATCAACACCGTGACAGCAGGGACATCTTTAGACCTATTTTAGGTGGGCTTCAGCCAGTGAAAGTTCTTATAAAGCAGAGGTTCAGAAACTACTGGTGAGGGTCTATTAATTGTCAGAGTCATTCTAAGTGCAGTTCAGTGGATTTAGCTTATGTTGGCCTATTTGGTGAAATCAATGCATGCAAAATGTTGCATATAACAGGAAGCCGAAACCCATGAATAATTTTGAACATGTGCACATAAAGGGCAAGCCTATCATTATAGCAAGGCCAACTGCATCTAAAAAAAACCTGACTTAAAACCAACCAAATAAAAGGAAATATCACCTGTTTTCTTCAAACTTTATTGGGGGAGGACCACCAGACCCCCCCACACTTTAAGCAGTAACCAATTATATTGTGTGTTGTTGGGACCCAACTTCAAATTGTTCAGAGGCCCATACACTGTAAATACAGGCATGAAATCCTCAGTGATTTCTTCTCGGTAATGCTTTAAATCAGATTTAGTCATAATGATGACTATATATTTGACTTATTAAACAACATGAAAATAATGAGTTTTAGTCTTTTGATTCTCAGGGGCCTAATTGAAAGAAACACCAAATATGAACAGACCTGGGTAGAACGCAGTTACGTTTACATTTCGGAGGGCAAATTTTTACTTCCTTGAGTAGCTTGAAGTAACAGGAATGAGCTTGACTGCTGCATTACTCGTCCTATGGATAAATCTATGAGTAATGGACAAATGAAACAAGACATCTATTATATGTTTGAAAGGTAAAACTCATCACTGGGGCACTTTGGGGCACAGACTGCAAGTTAAATCTAAAACATGTGTAAGCAAGATAAGATACTTTGAAAATATTATTGTACCGTTTTTCATTTCAGCAACTCGGACAACTACAGTACACTTTCTGTGTTTTTAAATGTGATATATTTTCATCTTAAAGCAAGCCTGACATACAGAAACATTATTCTCATCAATCTATGGTCTAAGTTTTTGGATTAAGACATCATGTGGAGAATACCTCAGGTTGCCATGTTATTCTTAGTGTTTTATTTCACTTCTCGTGTATCACTAAAATAATGTTTTTACATCTCGGTAAATTCATAACAATAATAGAAAATCTTTAAAGTCCCCCAAATAAAATGTCTCTAAGAAGGAAAACAAATTCAATTCAAAGGAAACTATTACTACTACTACTATTACACAATAATCAATAGTACAAGTAGAACTTGGTCATTATATAACATATTTTACTTCTCATCCTATTCACGTAAGGCAATTGTTGCTTTATCAGCAGCACCACTTTTAATCAGTGGTGGAATGTAACAAAATAGTAAAATAAAAGTATACAAAAGCATAATGTTACAGTAAAAGTACTGTAAAGATATCTGTACTTTACTTTAGTAACTTTTACATCAGACACATTTTACTTTTACTTCACTGGATTTGAGATCAGAAATCTGTACTTTCAACTCCACTTTTGAACTGGACTGAAAAGTAGAAAGTACTTTTCTGTAGGTTTGAGACATCTGATATGGTCATGATGACATCGTGCCAAGAATATATAGGTAAAAATGACAAGATGAAGTTAAATTAAGATCACTTAATTTGACTTTTTTATACTTCAATATATTTACTTAACCCTTAATAACAGTAACATCTTGATAAAATGTATCTTGTAATTGTGAATTTCAGTGTTATATTTATAATCTCTGGTCTCTTCAGTGACTTTCACTTGTAATAATCTGCTCCACAACATTACTTCTCTCTAAATATAGTCTTGTGTCATTGTGTGTGTGTGTGTGTGCAGTGAAGGTGATGCTTATGGACACCCAGCATTACACAGAGGAACAACGCCCATCTCCAAGCCGCTCATCTCAATCTCAGCCTGCCATCTTTAACCTGCCCCCAAGAGAGACAATACTGTAACCAACTAAACACACTGATAAGACACACCCAGGCCACATCACCGAATTCAGTCACAATCTAGTGCTTTGTGTTATCCTTATCTGACTCTGGTGCGCTCTCACCACAAGATTTGGCAAGAAAATTATGAAAACCTTGCAGAAAAAAACAATAATTTCCTTTTTATATTAGATACATAATTTTCTCCCCTCTGCAACTGTTCAAAATGCCACACATTTGTGTCACATTCTTGTGTTTGTACTTGTGAGATTATGCTGGCTAAAGCACGCTGCATTAGTGTAAATCCAGCCTAACAATTTGCACACAGCCAAGAGCTTTATTGTCTGAGAGTTGAGTGCCACTCTCAAAGCAAATGTTTAAATTGTAATCTAAATGCACGACATATGATCTTATTCTTTTCATGCCAAACACTGACATGATGCACTTCATTTAGGCCAATCAAGACACACAGGTCCTCCCATCGCTTTCTTGTATAACACAAAAAGAAAGGTTAAAACTTGAAAAATGACATGTTTGTAAACTGATAAATTACTGAGAGCTGCTTCTACGAAAAAAGGAAACAGGACATGCCCTGATTACGGCATGTATACAGTTCAGAGGTTTGAGGTTTTGAGTCTTTTTGAAATGATGTCAGCCCCTAAAACACTTCAGGGTTGACCTGACTGAGCAAGAGGTGCTTTGGACATTTTCTTTCATTTTTCAGGGCTAAACAGTAGTAAAACATGCTCTGAAGTTAAACACTGTTAGTGGAATCAAGGTCTTCAATATCATTAGAGCTGTTAAAATGTAAGCGTAATTATTTTATTTAATAGTTTCTTTTCATTCTTACACCAGATTCACCCTTCTCATTTTAACCAGGCTTGGAACTGGGAGAAAGAGCACAGGTTTGACAATAATAGCGTAGCTCCAAAAAGATATTTAATTAACTGTTCATCGCTAATAGTTAATAGTTAATAGTTATAGTTAATAAAATGTCTTTTTGGAGCTAACTAGTTTTTTGTCAGTTGCATTGCACGCTTACTTTAGGATGTGTGTGTGTGCCTCTTTAACTGACACAACAGTAACAATAACATTGCAAATGAATTTTATTATCACTATATACACTAAACAAAAATAAAAGCGCAATACTAGTTTTTGTTCCCATTTTTCTCCCATCTTTCCTGAACAGTGAAAACCGGGATTCATCCATGAAGAGAACAGCTCTCCAACGTTCCCAAACACCATTGAATGTGAGCTTTTGTCATATACAAAGACAAACTGCAGTCAGGACGAGACCCCGAGGAGGACTACGAGCAGCAGATGAGCTTCCGGACGCTTCCTAACAGTTTGTGCAGAGATTTTTTGCTTATGCAAACTAATTGTTGCAGCAACTCTCTGGGCGTTTGGTCTAAGACGATCTTGGAGATGAACGTGCTGGATGTGGAAGTCCTGGCCTGGTGTGGTTCCACTCCGTCTGCAGTTGTGAGGCTGATTGGAAATAATGCAAAATTCTCCTAAAAGCCTTTGGAGACGGACCATGGTAGAAAAATTTACATTCAATGCACGGGCAACAGCTTCAGAGGACATTCCTGCAGTCAGCATGCCAATTGCAAGCCCCTCAAAACTTGTGACATCTGTGGCATTGTGCTGTGTGATAAAACTGCACATTCCAGTGTGTCCTTTTATTGTGGCCAGCCTAAGGCACATCTGTGTCATCTGCTGTCTAATCAGCATCTTGATATGCCACTTCTGTGAGGTGAGGTGGATTATGTCGGCAAAGGAGAAGTGCTCACTAACACACATTTTGACAATACTGGAGAGAAATGGGTCTTTATTGTACATACAAAATGTTTTATATCTTTATGTTCAGCTCATGAAAAATGGGATCCAAACAAAAGTGTTGCGTTTATTTTCTTCCCTACCATTGTCAATTTAATCTTCGAAGCTTCTAATTGCTCATATTTATAGTCTAAATATGACACTAAGTTGTCTTTGCAAGGCCATCTCTTCAGGGTATTTTTCTTTCCTGATACACTTTGTTTTTCCTCAGTGTTATCTGTTATGTGAATGTCTCCCAGTGCCCTCCATCGCCATCTCCAAAACCAGACGCAACAACGCACAGAAAAGTCCTTCAGGAAATTAAGACAAGACCTTGAAGCCAGCTGGAGAGAAATACCACAAAAATGTCAGTCATGGTTTCCTATCTTATCATAAGGTTCAGTTCATCTCAAGCTTCAAGGGGAAACCACCAATCAGTTACCACTCCTCTCTAGTTTAGTTATAATTGGATGTTGAAGAATCTCTTAAAAGGTATGTTTCGGTGCGTAGATGGTTAGTGAGAGAAAAGGCCTCACGGTGGGGTGCATAGTTTTACAAGGGTTTTCCTAAAGCACACGCAGTTACAAAGGGCCGAGTGGAGCAGAAGTGTGCAGGAGGAGGGCTGTATTTTATTGCTCTATTCAAAGTGGATGTGAAGAGGCCTTGGTGCACGCGCTGGTGCACTTTAACGAGGAGTCGAACAGAGCAGTGACCCCGTGTAGTGATGTGACTTCAATGAAAGGTGGAGCAGTGATTTGTGTGTGTCAGGCAAAGTAAATATGTCAAATGTACCCTGAGGTTGTATGACGTTACCATCAAATTTAAATGATAAGTGTTAACATAAAGGCAGTGTGGATAAGATATAGGTATTTCGAAACTATACACAAATACAATAAGAATAAAGATTTCTAGAATTTATATTTGAATAATCGGAGTATTTTCTGAGAAACGTCACTTAGCTCAACAAAAACAAGTATTAAGTTGGGGTTGATAACTATAGTATACACTCTTCCAGCAATCTAAAGGTGACATGGAGTTATAACAACGGTAGATGCAGGACATTTTTTCAGGATGAAATTATATTGTAGCCTACTTCAGTATAGGTTACATTTTTCACATTCTAACTATGGTTCAAGTAGAGGTAGTAGTGAAAGAGGAAGAAATAATAACTTTAAAGGGGGTTAAATCAACTTATAAAGGTGTTCCCTCATCATTAAGTTTAACAAAGTTGTTTTTTTCTTTTGTTTTTTCCCCCACTCATTCGTGCAATTTTGAGTGATCGATTAATGTAATGCATATGAGGCTTGAATGCACAGCAATATCATGTTTTCACCTACCCCCTATCCCTGCCCTCTGCTATGTATACTTGCAATTATTAAAACAAAAGCAGACACCACGTCTTACATACATCATACATCAGCGAAATGTGGGTGCTTGGACATGGACATTTTTGTATAATTAGGCCAGTTTAGACTAATATTGTGGTTTACAATGAACAATACGTTAAATAATGATCTACAAATGGTATAGTATCATACTAAATACCCCCAAAAAGCATAACATATAAATTAAAGAAATTTTGGATTAGTTTAGTTTGGGTACTAACCATTAATATTATAGTGTAAAAATATGTCTGAATGTTTACAATTGTATATTTCAAACTCAGCCACAAGGTTTACCTTTGATGGTAATATTGTAATATTTACTAACCTCAATAGAGCCTTGTACCATGCCTTCAGACCAGTTGGTGTTTTGGGTTTTTGCTTCATTCAGACCTGTCTGAGTCCATATGGTGACTAAATTTATGACTTCTCCAGCAGCAGACCTGTTGCGCTGCAGTGTAGTGCGTCACAACCATAGCTTGAAAAACACTCAAAGCGATGAGAACATCAGCGTGACGAACATGTGCATGTAAAGGCCTTATGTGCAGCTTCTGTTGTTTACCTCAACTGTGGCTCCACCTGATGTCTGTCTACGTCTGTGTTGCAAATTTACATTTGTCATGTAATAAAAATTTACACCTGCAAACACAAATTAACCTGGGGGCTGCATTTGGCCCCTGGGCTGGAGTTTGAAGGACACGCAGAGTTAAACTCTGATGGTTTGCACTGCTGATACACCAGACCCATAAGAATAAAACAGATATGCACATCTTCAGCCTCACGATTACCCGATTCTCAAGCATGAATGTTCATGCTACAGATACTGCATTTTAAAGTAACCAGACCATTATATAAGTTCAAAAGTTCAAAGTGTTGAAGAATGTCACTGATCAGATACCTTGTGCAAGGGTTTGGTTCTGTGATCTTGTTGTGCTGGTTGCCTTGTCTGTTGATGAGTGACTTGTACTTCTGCACTCCAGTTAGACCTGTCTTAGCTGAATAACGTCTGAAAAGAGAGCGAGTTACACAAACTTTTGTTATTAGAAACTGACAGTGGGGAACCGTTGTTGTCAGTCACATTTGGACTGACAAAGAACAGAAGATTTCAGGGGTCTCAGAGTTTATCGATCCATCTTGGCTCCTGAAATCCATGTTCTTTTCATCTTTCAGCGTCTGCACTCAAAGAAATGTATGGAACGAGTTGCATCACAGGTTTGACAAATAGGTACTTCTTACAAGTAATAAAGTGCCAAAAGACAACAAAAACACTCACAGCATATAAAATAATGTGGCCAACTTGTTGTGAATTATTTTATAAAGTACATAGTTTTCATTGTTAGACCTACATGTTGCAGTGCTGAATTTGAATGTTTTTTCAGCTTTGTTTTGGCTTTTCTCTCTAAAAGGAAGTTCCTGGTGAAACCATATGCAGTGGTCTCCCGTGACACACAAAAGTACAATCAAATGCAAACAGTGACTGCAAATATATCGCTGCCCTGGCTCTGCCCCCCTCTGGCAGCCTAGTGCATCAGTCATTAGTGATATGAACCTCACATCACTGAACTTTGGGCACTTCTCTGCAGTGAGTGAGCTGGGTGCACAATGGTGTGACTTTCACTGTTTTCTTTACCTGTCTGATATAGTTGGGCTTGTTTGTGAATGCCAGTGTGATCAGAGACAAAAAAATACTAGAAAGTAAATGCTTACAGTTTGTGGTTTTATCGCAAGGCATCCTTGGCACAGCCCCACAGATAAGGTGTCTCATGCACCCAGGACACTGGCAGAAAGTTAGTCAAGCAGAAGTTAAAATTTATCTGGTTCATTCTTCAGGGAAAAAAACTTAAAACAATAAACATTTCAATTTCCAAAGGCCAAGAATCTGAGTAAATAATGTTTCACAGCATGAAGTGACACCAGGCCCAGAAGCATATGTGAGTGTGCATTCCACATAGACCCTACACACACTTTACTGTGGCCTATATGGCTTTAGTATAAGCCACCTCTTCATTTAATAATTTAACTGGTTGCTGCTGTTCACGCAACATCTGCAGTGGATCATTAGGGTACATTGACCAGATGCATGACATCAAAACAAAAAACCCGCAGCACTCTCACCCAAAAGCCTTGCCCTCATTGCCCTTGTGTTCACTGCTAGTGATGTCACACCACCATACCGGTCATTCAAGCTCACAGCTATGTAGGAATTTATGTCAAGAGAAATACATACCGGAAAAGAACACTGAATTGAACCACAAACTGCCTTGCAGGGTTGCTCATCTCAGTGGCACATGGTAACCCCAACACCCCAAATGTACATCGGAGATGTAGACCAAAACTAAAGAATGGCACCCTCTACTGGTCAACAACGTGACGTCAACTTAAGTAAATTCAATTTTAGCACTAACGCAAAGCTTTCTTCTTGCATTGCAGTGAAATAAACACCGTGCTGTCACACACCCACCAAGCCCAACAAATCTAACAAATGCATCAGACAAGCCTTTGAAGTCATTTTATTACCAGTGAAGTCAGTGAAGCAGGGAACATATATTAAATTCAGTTTTTCAAGTTCAAATTATGTGAATGACAAAGAGACTAATTTAAAAACCTTGCAAACTCAATTTAAGATCAAGAAACAAAAGACACAAGTCTGCTTAACTAGTGATATCTACAATATCAATGACAAAGCTGTACCAAAATGAATCGCAGCATCAGCAAGTGTGGCCCAGGCCAGTTTGGGTGAGGTCCATAAACCAGGACAACCACATTAAAATAATGGGACTTCAATTAGACTGCTCCGAAAGCTTGTGTGCACTGTATGAATGAATACCAAGATAACACTTGGCAGCTAAACAAAATCAGGAGTACAAAGAAACAGAAGTGAAATGTATTCTTCATTTAAAAAAAAACAAAAAAACTAACTGTACAAAACCCAGACGCCTCATGGACCTCAACAATCTGAATGTTACTGTCTGAGGTCAGTAGCGACGCCCAAAGGCTCCTCCTCCTTGCATGAGCTGATTCTGTCTATTCAGAGCGTTAGACAAAGACTGGGATGACCCCGAGTAGCCTCTGAAAGACACAAAACAATATGAACATGGATTTGTGGTGTCCACATAGAAAACGTCCATCTCTTTGCTCAATACATTACCTTGCTCCTCGTCCCATGTGACTCTGGCCAGGAACAGTGCTGTCTCTACCTGAAAATAATAAACATGTAAATGTTACTTTTTGCAATGCATTGATCCAACCTGGGTGTTTAAAAAAAATTTACTTTGCCATCTGTCTCCCTCCATTTTCCTAGAATCCCAGTCCCTTCCACCATCCCTAGAAAAAAATAAAACGTAATGAAGATTTGAATCAAAATAATTATTTAAATTATATCTACCAGTTAATTCACCTTGAGTTCATGCGTCCGCTCAAAGAATCTCTACCATCTCGTCCATGTCGGTCAGAGAAATGCTGCAAAAAAAAGAAAATATTTAATTTTACCACCCAGCCTTAGGTTTTAGGAATTCATGTCTATGATTGTATTCACCGGTCCATCTCTATCCCTGTGGTCCCGCCTGTCAACAATGTCGTCTTGATACCGGCTCCGATCTCTTTGGTCAAAGTCGTTGAAACGGTCTTGACGACTAAAGTCTGAGCGGCTGTACCGGTCATCCAAAGCCATGCGCTTATCCGCCCAGTCATCTTTTCTAAAGAACAAATTGATAACAGAAAACATCACAAATTTGCAGAAATAATATTTGTTCATTAATAGTAAATTATCACTAAAACAAAGGTTACCTGTGGTCAATATCATAATGCCTCTTCAAAGGCCTGCGGTCCTGCTCAAAGCGCAGCAGTTCCTGTTGCCTCCGCAGCTCTTCGCGCTCCCTGAGGATTCTCTCCTGTTCACGGCGCCGTTCGTACTCGATACGCATCATTTCACGCTCCAGAAGCTGAGCCTCCATGCGGTCAGCATCAAGACGCTGTTTCTCAACCTAAGGAGATTTTTATTGGCCATTTTATTGATTTAAAAACTAAAAAGTACACAACGCAAGTTTCTTTATATGAATGCTGACAATACAGTACCTCCAGCCAATGTCTTTTCCGCATCAGACTGGTCCTCTCGTCTCGCTCTCTGAACATACGCATTCTGTCTCGCTCACGCTCTGGTCTGTTATCCCGCTCTCGGTCATTAAAACTAAATTTAAAAACAACTCAATTTCAAATGAAGGCTAAATGAGAAAGCCGAGATAGCAATTTAAAAGGAAAAAAAGCCACGCTTACGTGTATCTCCGCCGCTCCACCTCTCTGACCTCCCTCTCGCGCTGACGCTGTCTCTCTCGCTCTCTATGCTCCATTATTTGGTCAAACGAGAGAATGTCTTTCTTTTCTTTGCTGGACGTACTACGGTCACGGCTCTTTGTGCTCTGAGCAAAGTTAAAGGCAATATTATCAGAAGTGTGAAAAAGAAAATAAAGACTAATAGAAATATGCATCACTTACTCTGTCTTTGCTTTTGGCTTTAACACTAATCACAGGCTCTCCCTTTGATGAATCCATAACTACAGTCCTCTCATTCGGCCCTATTCAAACACAAATAATTGGCATTTGAAATATTTAGTCCCCAAACCCCAGCTAAAAGTAGCTGTAGTCTCACCTTTGCCATCTTTTCCTTCTCCGTCTTTTTCAGACCTAAAATAAAATGAAACTGAGTTGGAACTCATAGAATTACTTTAAAAAATAATTCTATCCAATAAGTTGTAACAGAATCATAGGCAGCATCACCATTTTTTCCTTCTTAACAGGTATACCGGTACATTTTTTCATTGAGCCTAGTATGATGTTCAGGCCGAGATAGTCAGTAAAACATGTGTCCAAACAAACATGTGGGTGAATGACATTGCGGGTAAAAGTTCTGACTGTAGAGACCATATCAAACCAGGAGGAGTGCTACAGCCACTACGTTTTACTGTCTTACTTTGAATCCGTGGAGAGTCTTCTGGTCTTTCCATCCTTGTCGGTTGGCTTTTTGCCAGCAGGTTCATTCTTAGCCTAGAGAAATTGTATCAGAAATGCATAAGGTGCAAAATATGTTTTGTGATTTGCGATAGAAGCTGGGGCATGATAAGTACTCGTTCAACGGAGATCATGCGGCCGTGAAGTTCAGTTCGATGGAGGTGGCTGATGCACTTGGTGGCTTCCTCTGTGGTGGACATGGTGACAAAGCCATAGCAACGAGCCCCAGGGCTTTTAGCGTTAGTCACTACCTTCGCACCAACAACCTACAGAAAAAAATATTCAATAACCAAAAATGGTTTGGGAAACCAAAAACTGACAGTTTGGGGTTTGTCAGCATTAAACTTGCCTTTCCATATTTGCTGAACAGCGTTTTTAAATCAGTCGCTCTGGTACTCGAGGCAAGACCACTGACCCATAGATTTCTACTGCTGGCTGCAGCCCCACTTCCATCTAGAATAAAAGAAACTAGTCTTTAGCTTTGGCCTAAAAAAGCTTACATTTTACAATATGCATTGAACTTACCCTTGTCATCTTTAGATGTTGCATTTGCATCTTTTTCATCAGAACTAGAGGAAGCAAAAACAACAACAAAAAAAGTCTCAGTCAAAAGAATGAGATATCGTGGAAGTCTACAATTATTTGCTGTGCTCTACATATAAAAGCCCAACAATGACATATCAGAATAAACAATTTCTTTTTGAGTCAATGCCAATGTTTTACTCTTAAGCCGAGTATGTGGGAATAAGGGACAACAGACAGACAAATGCAAAGAGTTTTACCTTGAAAAGAGCATCCAATTTTATATGACAAAGGGGCCAATGCAACAGAGATAACCATTTTGGTTTCAAGTAGACAGAAAGCGACAAACCTTTTAGTCTGATCACCCTCTACAGTGGACCCTTTGGATGTCGAGGCAGAATCCGTGGCAGTTTTGTCCTCCATCTTCTCATCCTCCTCACCCTTCCCACTTTCTAAATCAACAGTTTCTCCCTCACCCCCCCGCTCATTTACACTAACATCCTGCAAGACTTTGTCCTCAGGCTCTACAGTTTCTTCAGATACATTGACATTGTCCCCAGTTTCTTTGGTGTCCTCCTCCACGACCTCTTTGTCGCTTTCCACATTTCCAAGAGCAGATGTTGCGCCTTTGGAACTGGATTCGGAAACGCCTTCCTCTCCGATGGCAGCTTGCACTTCTTCGGGGTTCATCTCTTGGCTCGGCTGGTGATCTTCTTTAATCGGCTCAGATAAACAAGACCCGGCTACTTTGTCAATTTCTACGGAGTTAACAGGAACAGAATGGCACAAAGTTTAATCACTTCTGAAACACAGCAATGTTTAACGAGGAACTGGCAAGGCCTGGATTAGGAGCCTCATGACCACTATCCTGTGCTCCTGTGCTAAATATAATAACAAAGAAAACCCTAATGAGAGACTGGAAAAGATTAAGAACTCAACTACTGGTCATCACACAATTGTAGCTCATTGTTCAAGCAGAAGGCTACAACATGGACCTGCATCAACCCAGGCAAAGAGTTCAGCTTTGAAGAAAGCCACAAGAAAAGGAGAACTTCTTTCAGTCTTCAGCCATGGTTTCAGTGTCCGTATCAATGTCCATACTTAGGCTCGAGTCCAACTTTTGAGCAGCTTTCAGTTCTTGCCTTTAAACAGCTGTTATAGATGACAGGTCTTCAAATCTTCTTTTCCTCCATGAGAACCTAAAACACGGCAACTTTCCCATCTACTCCATACAATTGCTGGCAATGTGCATCAACTTGTTCTGCACATAAACTGTACACTTTATCCTGAGCTGGTGTTAAGGTCAGATTCAAATTATTTTGAAATCAGGAAGAACACAATTGTGCACATAGACAACAATGATCTAAGGTTTCCAGTCTCTCACGTGTCTAAACTAAGCAAAATGCATTCCCTCAACAGTGCTATATTTGATAACACCTGCCATTTCTAACCGTTTAACTGTTTGCATTACCTGTACCGTGGTTTACATCATTAACATCTGGATCAACAACCTACAAGCAATATTGTACTCGTTAAATCATTATACAAGATGTTTGTTGATATTTTTGTCCACATGTAGTCATAAACCTACCATGTGGAAAGAAGATGAAGCGATATCGTCGTCTTTATCGGCCTCTGGCCCATCCTGTAAACACAAAAACATTTTCAGAGTGCAACTCAAAGACATTCTATTTTATTTAACAAATTTAAACCCACGTCTTAACCTACCTCTTCACGATCTGAATTCAAAATGTTCTCATCCATAGCGTCATTCTCAACCTCATCTCTGGTGTAGTCTTCGGTCTCATCCAAAACGTTCATGTCAAGGATGTCCATTTCTTGCATGCTGTCATTCTGAAGATCCTGTCAAAAGAATGTATTTCAGCACCTTTACAAATAATAAAATGACGGTACAATATTTAAACATATGTGATGGATCAAAGGCACTCACAGAGGGATCTTGGGAATCTTCATCAACATTGCCATCATCCGGTTCAATGTCTTGCTTTGAATCTGCAAAACACAGAGCAATTTGTTTTTCTTCAATTTATCAACAAATATTTATATTGCATAGTAAGACTGCCACTGTATTTAACTGAATAGAAAGGTCAAATATGCTGAGTGATGACTTCTTTATAGAGAAGTGAATTATTGATTAAAATTAGAAACGGTTTGTTCTTTTTTGCCAATTTGATTTTATGCTACCGTGATCAGAGTAATGAAACATATTTCGCACAGCCACAGTCCGGCTATAATGATTACTAACTGTGATTAATAAACAGCCTACAGTGCATTTATTACGATTTTCAGATTAATCGTTGCAGCCCTTCTTGACACATCCCACTGATGCAGTACGGCCTTTAGAAGAATCAAAATAGGGCTCAGCTTTACCTTTAGCTGCTCTTTTAGGAGGCGCTTTCTTCGGGTTTGCTTCCATTGAGACCACAATTTCCTCTGGATTGCCTCCTTCTTCCTCTATTGCCTATCAAACATCACACATTTTATAACCAAATGACAAAATAAACGTTATGAATATGCAACCGCGAACATAAAAAAATCGGTTCTAAAACATAGCAGATATTGATTAGTTAGCAAATAGGGCTAACTGCTAAGCTAACTAGCGCTAAACTCTGCGAAGCTAATGTTTATTTAGTCTGCTTCTCATATATCGCAAAATCGTTTCCACATTTCTTGATTATATGCTATATTGTCGACACACGACCAATCTATAATCCATAAGGTGTCTTGCTTACCTTTTTCAGCCGCTCAGACAACACGCTTTTCACCCCGGTCGTGTCTAGGTTTCGTTTCTTCAGCTCGGCCTTGAGGTCAATGACTTTCAACTCTGACAATTTCTTTATCTCCACACTCACAGGAACGTCAACATCTGCAGATAACTCCGCCATAGCTGTTCTCTGCGCACTATGCTACGATCCGACCGTAAAACGTTGCATTCAATAATTATCTTCCCGTCAAGAAAACGCCGCTGGCAGCCTGTTTTCTGCAAAATGGAGGGCTACAATACTACGCATGCGCAATCTCCTGGTCCAAAGAAACAAACTGAGCTCAGAAAAGGCCAAAAGTGTGTCTGCAGACTTTGTCCTTTTAATTATCTATTGAACTAAACACAGAACAAGATGTTACAATATGTGTTCTGAAACAATGGGTTACATTGCAAAACAGAAAGAAAAAAAAAGTGTTTGTTTTTTTAATTCAATTTTCGCATTGGGTCTAAAATCTCAATCTCACATCATGGGGATTTGCCATCCTTATGGGAACAAATATCAGGTCTCCATGACATAAATCTTAACATTTTAACATCAACAACAGTATAGTTATGATATGGGTTAAGGTTAAGAGTTATCATAATGTTAGGCAAGTAGTGACTATAGTAAAGATTAGGAGCAGTCTCAAGGAAATTAATGAAAGTCAATGCAATGTCCCCAAGAAGCATGGAAACCCAACATGCTTGTGTGTGCTTTTAAACCCTAACCCTGATTTACACAAACACAAACCCTGATTTACACAAACAAAATAACTTCAAAGCAGTTATTTTGTTTCTTCATCAATTGCTAATCTGCAACGAGGGGTTGGGGGATATCAAACAATTCCTCACACAAAGTCTCTTGAGGTAGATTAGCACCAGATACAGAAACCTCCTCCCTTGCCTCTCCTCTCTCAGGTTTTAGATGAGAGGACAAGGCAATAGTATATAGACCACCAGAAGAATAGCGAGAGCACTCTGAGACACTGAACGAGTCAAGGCAGGAAGATGAATTTCTAGAGTCCTGAGAATGTCTTGGTTCATAGAGATTGAGTTTGGAGACCAGAGGTTTGCCTGCTGTTACTGACTGATTTTCCTGGATTTCTTCATCAAGGTCCAAATAGGTGTAATGAAGACACACTGTGAAAACAAGCTCCTTCTGTGAGGTCAAAAAGAACTGGGTGTCATTAAGGAGCTAATAATATAAATAACACACATTTCCAACAATAATCAGCCAATCCAGAGTCAGTGTGCCAACCTTGAGTCTCTGCAGTCCCCAGATACGTGTGTACCGACTCTGGGCCTCTGCAGGAAGGGCTTCTGTGATAAATAATAAACTGCCAGCTTCAAGTGGTGTCTCCTGGTTGCTCTTCTTCAGATCAATCTCCACATCCTGCAACATGAGCAAGAAAATGCATTATACTTTGTCACTGAGAAGAATAGTTGAAGGTTTACAAAAAAGCTCACCACAGGGAAATCAGTAAACTGAGCTGAGCAGTGTACAATATTTGCAGGTTTTTCAAGGATCCGAGTGTAGATGACCATGACATTAGAGAACTCTGCAGCAAACCCAAGCTGAACTGTGACTCCACAGTCAAACTGCAGAGTTTGGCTTTCAGGCAAAACTGTTAAGAATGTCGTGAGGAAAAGATACATTTAAAATAAAAGGTCTGTTCATTTTTATATTCATTTTGCTTTAGCAAGTACTGTATGTATTTGACTAAATTAAATTACCATGAGCAACAGTCCACTGCAGGTTGCGAGCTGAATAAGAGGCAGAACATTGAGCTGTCTGTATGCCGTCTGTAAGGCAGCGACGTTCAGACAGGTTACTGCGCAGTTCCAGAGCTTGTCTACCTTGAGTGATTCTGCACCTGCCCATGTCTATAGTAATGTAATATTGTATGAAATCAGAATCAGAATCAGAATCAGAAATTGTTTATTGCCATTGTCAGTGAAATTCACAAACGTAGGAACTTGCTTCGGCGTAGGTGCAACTACATCATTAACTGAAAGTTAATGATGTTAGTACAGAAATCATATGTAGTGGTGTCACATACCTTCAGCTACTCGGTCCAGCATGACTGTCACTTTCTCATCTTCACACACTCTTTGTTTGAGGAAGTGTATGAATATACCATTAGAAACATCTTCCTTTTTTACTTCATAAGCTTCAGCATCTACACATCTTTAAAACAAAGAAAATATTTGGTCTTTTTTACACTACTCTGCTATATTCAAATAACCACCACAAACTTACGTAGCATATCCAAACACTATATTTGCCGTCACTTTGAGTAATCCAGTTTGTACCAGGACATCATCATGTGGATTTCTTTATAAAAAAGATAAAGATAAATGGGAATTGTGTATATTTTACTGCTTGAAAACAGAATATGAATACCTTTTACGGCACATATCCAACAGAAATACATTGAGTCCCGTCTCTCTCTCCTGCATCTTGGTAAGGATATTCTGAACACACAAACAGTGCTCCGATGTGTATGAAGCTGGGGCATCAATGGGAACCATGAAACTGTTTCCATAATTTTCATATCCATGACCAGCAAAATAAAGCAGACCTAGAAATGTTTCACAATGAAATGCATAAGCCTTTTTGCTTTAGTTATTTTGTGGAGAGTGAGACTAACCATAGACTCCTTTATCGAGTAACAAGAGGAACTCTGTGACAGCGCTGTGCATCTCCTGCCAGTTGAGGTCCAGCAGTGAGACCACCTTGAAGTCCATTTGACGAAGGAGGTTCGTCAGCTCATGGACATCAGCAATAGGAGCACACAGCTGGGTGTGGTACATGTAGTTCATGTTTCCAATCAACAGAGCAACTTTGTCGGTGGCTTTTGACGGAAAAAAAAAATTAGGATTGAACCACAATGCTGTGACAAATATCGGAATCATAGAATCACCATAGAATTGTTTAACAGGTGGATGTGGACTTTTCATTTGAGCTGGAAACATTTCCAATTCTTTGAATCTGTTATCTAGAAGCAAAAAACATTTTCAGTGAACTCTGTTTTTAGTTACAGTACTTGTTACTCTTGTTTCTCTACACATCAACATAATGACAGTAATGTGTAATTATTTTGTCTAAAAGAAGGGAGTGGACAAAGGAACTGAGATTACCAGGTTTCTGTGTCTCAACAACACCAGGGCTCCGAGTGTCAACTTCCACCCAAGATGCATCAGTGATAGAAATGGGACCTTTAAAAACACAAAAGCAAATAGCAGAGTATATAGTGTAAAATATAATCATAAAATTATATATCAATAATTTTGGTGCTCACCAATGGTCACTAATGCCACCTCACTCCAAATCTCATGGTACAAGTTATATGCCTTACATTTGTACTGTCCTCTCTGAGCAGTCGTCACACATGGAAGCTGCAGCACAAACACATAAGTCTTCAATTTGTCACTTGAAGAGGCTACATCTGAACTTGTCAGCTGCTATTTAAATCTGCATTTGAAAAGACTTAACATTGAAATAACAAAAAGATGACCTTGAGTGACTGTGTGTGATGTTGTGGCATTGGCTCGGAGTTGTGGTACCACTGGTACTGGGCAGGAGGGTGGGCCACTGCTTGGCATTCAAGGACCAAAGTATCACCTTCTGTCAAAGCTTGGCACTGAGGCTGCCTGATGATTCTCAACCCACTCACTGAGCCATGAAAAATCCTACTGGGGCACTCTAGAGTAAGAGTGTGTCAATACTGGATTACATTCACACCACACTTCACACAGCTGCACAACTAACAATAGAAACAATAACCTTAGGTCAATAATAAGCTATTAATTTTAGCCTATATACAGAAGTGAATTATATGATATTTTTTAGTGTGCATATACACAAATCTGTATATTAACATATTTCCTTACATATTTAACTCAAATTGAGTTAATAGTGTTTTTATGGTTGGTTCTGTATTTTTAAGCTACTGTGATGTTATTTGTTTTAAAGTTGTAAGGTACCTGAGCTGAGGTCTGCCAAGCGAACATGAGCCCACAGTGAGAAAATACACGTATCCCCGAAGTTAACCCTACAGATATAGTGTCCTTGGTTGGTAGAACTGAAGGGGCAAAGCACCAGCTCTGGGGAGGCACCATCCAAGATCTATGACAGCAAACGTCCTTGTGATGAAGGCAATTCAGTTCATGCAATATGTAAACTATGAGTAGAAAGAACCAACCTCATCTTTGCCTTTGAACCACTGGTAACAGAGACCAGGCAGACCAGAAGCTTTGCAGGACAATATCACTTTGCTTCCTGCTTGGGCTATTTGCGATTGTGGTTGCACTGTTATCTGAATCGGCCCAGACACTGATCAAAATACAAAGGAAAAGGTTATGTTAAGTGGAAATATTTACCCTGACAACTGTTTAGATTTTTCTCCCTCTTTTTCTCAATCTAACCTATGTGTGTGAGATATTGTACAGCATCCTTATGGTCAATTTTCTTCAGTCCCGAGAGCAGGTAATTCAAAGTGCAAGACTGGTCAGCAAGCCGAGCCAGAAGGGTCCGACTTGGGCTCCCAAGGGTCCTCAGCACCTGGAGGGAATAGTGGGTCATCTCACTCTCACTGGAAAAAGGGATCAAATAAAAAATCAAATAAATGAAAGTCCTCCAGAGTGATGTGTGAGCAGTGGTTCTCAAGCCCAAGAGTACCCAAATATTTGTTTCACACTCAGTGCCACGGTACTTATGTAATGACAATTCTTTAGTAAGTATCTGTTTTCTGATTAGCAATATTGTCAATTATGCTATTTTTTTTCCATGTTTTAATGATATTTGTTCCAAAACTCTCCAACAAACAGTTATTATTACATATATTAATTTACTACAAAGGACATTTTCTCATTCAATTCTTGTAAATATATGTGGAGCCCCAGAGAGAGGTGCCCGTACCCCTGGTTGGGAAACACTGGTAGGGTGTTTACCTGCTGCGGAATTTGGGGTCTTCTGACAAGACTTGGGCGAGCTGTCTCCATCCGCAGGTGGAGTTGTCCAACATCTTTGAAAGCCTCTTCATGACGTCCTCGCGTAAAGAACCAAGAGGCGCTTTCCACTGATCCATGGCGCATTTATCAGGGATACACGCACGGAAGCTTAAGGAGATTGGGTAAAATATAAGATGCGGGCTCTTTGATTCTTGTAAACAAAATGATAGGGAGCTGAATTAAAACAGTTAAAATAAGTTTTTGTTGCAACTTTCTTCCCGTGTGAAGCAGGGGTTACGTAAGGCTCTTGAATCTTGTTTATTCACCTGCGCAATGAAAACTCACACGGCGGGGCTTTCCGGGTTCATTAAAATGTTAGGTGCGGTAGAAAATCCAGGATCATCTCAGACACAGCGAAATAATTTTACAAATTTAAACTGCGGCTGCCCATCGTGACAATGTTGAGAGTAAACTTACCGACAAAATAGTAGTGCTTGAAATTAATGGAAAGACTTCACAAGTGACAAAGGGGGTCCTCCTCTGATAAATAAGCATTAAGTCTACTGTTACTCCATGATAGTTTCCGCTTTGTAGAGGTCGTTTTTGTTCCTCTTTTTTAAACAGAACTTGCGGGTTGGTCAACAATAGTCATTCAGGTCTGCCCACAATTTGATACACTGAAGTAAGCCACAATTGAAACGTTTGTAAAACATATTTTTATCCGTCAGTATTCATAAAAACGTGTATATCTGTAACTGAAGCAATTTTACTGTGGCCTTTAATGTAGGATATAAAGTGAAAACAAATATATAAAGATTTGTTTTGAATGAATAAAATGGCGTAACATTTCCATTATCCTACAGTAAACGGAGTTAAATCTGTTGAGTCAAAAACATTCTTTATTTATCCAACGCCAACACTTCTTCTGGTCTTTAATATGATTATGTAGCATTTATAACACATCAGAAAGAAGAGCTGAACACATATAACAACATAGTAATGTTCATAGTCTGTGAGAGACCACTGTTGAAAGGCTGGCCAGTTCCACCTTAAAGAGTGCAGGCCTGCAGGTCCAAGAACTAAAACTTCTTCCCTTTATGTAGTTTGTTATAACGCCAAATAGATTCCTTCCTCAGGCGTTTCCAGTATTCCCAGGTGTCAGGCTCCAGCTCCATTAGTTTGTTGGGCATCCCCAGGTTCAACTGAAATAACCTTGAAGAATAGATAAAACATAATATTTAGGCTGTCATGACCAAAAACCCAGTGAAATCCTTAGTTTGTTTTCTTTCACACGTCTAGCTTCATGAAATGTTAATGATAGTGTCACATGAATAGCCAGATAAAAAGTACTTTACATGTAGTTTTACTATTTTGGACAATAGACTGAACTGGAATTACTCATTGCTGCTGCCTACAAGTCTTATGATTATTATTTTAGTTCTTGCGATTATATTGTGACGTAAATAAATCACAATTATCGATCAACCAGAATAATATTGACATCCCTATATTACACTGAATATGACCAGACAGTTAAATCTGCTTTGTCTCTATCAAAATGTGGTGATTTGATTCAGAAACGTATGATTTAGGATAATGCTGGTTGTGAACTGTGTAAGGTTGAGGTAAAAAGTTAAAGATAATTTAACCCATCCTGCAATGTCACAGGGGCAGCCTGTCAGGAGCAGGGGGTGCGACAGGGGAATGGGTGCCCAGGCCTTGAGATGGCTTGGCAAGGATTTCCTATAATTTGTGAATGCTTTGTATTGATAGGGTGAACCAGATGGGGAAAACTGTTCAGCGGCTTGAGATTTATTACTTTACTTACCATTCTGGATATTCCCCTGGTGCCTTTAGTTTGGGGTCTTCTCCTTGCTTGAAAATGTTAACACCAACAGCATATGTAGTAAGCCTGACAGGGTCTGTGCAAACTTCTGGGCCCTTCATCTCTTCTTTGACCATACCTTTCCCCTTTCCTTTGGCAGCTGAGAAGCAAAAACATCTCAAAATGCATGTACTTTTAGCAAAAACAGTGTTTCCTCGCTGAGGCTGAGACTATGGTGTCATACCTAATCCTTATTTGAAGATGTTTATTTTCTACAATTTGTTGGAAATGTAATCAATCGCCTCAATTTTATCCTTAAGTTGTTCTTTTTAAGAGTATGGTGACTTTTATAAGCTATAATGAAAAAACAATAAGCAAAGAGTAATTTGTAATACCATTCTGTTGTTTTGCTTGTTTTTACAATGTTGGGTTGAAAATTAGACTACATTTATCACCCTTCTTGATAAAGTAGTCATTTTCACAAGGCACACAAATATAGAGCACTACACAGATACGATATATTTATTATTTCACTGACAATGATGTTTAACTAGATGAGAAACATTGAAAGATTTGTCTGTACAATTGGTCTTGACTCTTTACTCACCTACTTTCTTGGCATATCCGCATATTTGCACTCGATTTGACAGGTTTGTTTGACAAAGCGTAGTTGAGCCCCTGTTTATCAAGCAATGTGCAAAAGAAACTGTTCTAAATAATCCGTATTGTGACATTTTAAAAAATCTAATAAATGTGGCAGTTCAGCAATCATGCTCCAATTTGACTTTCATGCTTTGACTTCCGCTTTGCACGTTAGTTTTGTAAATCAAACAGCGCCCTCTTGTGGTCTGGAGAATGAGTTTCTTACTTCTAGGATGGTGGGACAGTAAATATATGTTGTTTTTTGGAGCCTGCTGTTTGTGAATCGTTGATTGTAATAAAACTATTGCTTGAATTGTTTAATAAAGTGCACTGACAAAACATTAAAAAAAAAAAAAATATATATATATATATATATATATATATATATATATATATATATATATATATATATATATATATATATATATATATATATATATATATATATATATATATATATATACATATATATACATATATACATATATATATGATCATGATAAACGTGAGCAGTCAAAGAACATACAATACAAATAGAGACAAGTTTGATGTTTGTTTGAAATCTAGCTACACTGGAAATGCGCAAAGTAAAAACATCCATGGAATTAAAACGTTTCTAGTTGTTAAAGGATAAAATACTACTTCTACTACTACAACTAATACTAATAAATAGAGACAGATCTTCAATGTAGTCTCAAACTGACCAGCAGCTCTGCGACCCAACAGAATCGACCCAGTTCAAGTAATTGTTATTCAACGTGCCCTAAAATGCGCTATATTTTCATTGTCCAGCAGGGGGCAGCGGCGTCTATGCGCGGAACCGACAGTAAACAAAGCAGAAGAACTCCTTGTGTTGTTCTAGAAAATCAAAATGTCTGAGTACGCCACTGTCCAGAAGGGAGCCTTAAAGTTAAAAGGTGTTGGAAGTGTTTCAGCGGGGAAAAAGTAAGTACAAAAGGAAACACGATACACTAGTATTTTTCACAAGGCCAGATTTTTGTGAAAAGAAAATGTTGTCAGCAGATAGGCTAGTGTTAGCTTTAGCTTTTAGCTAAAGGTTGCTTTAGGCAAGCAACCACATAAAAACGCAAATAAAATTTATTTAAAACCATTCTAATTAAGGACACCATATCGTTGGCAAATTACTGACGTTTTAGGTTCCTAACAATAGCTCGTTTTACAGTTAACATCCTGTGAAATACCAGTACAACGTTTTTGAACAACAATGTACCTCTAACCTTGTTACGACAGTATGTTTTTGTTGTTTATCTCTTATATACACTGTAAAATTTTCTTAGTATCGTTATATGAACAAATCAATCAACATACTGTTAAAAGGTATGTTGATTGATGCTTTGTAAATACATGCTATCATTTGTCTACTGTGAAGTGGTGTGAAGGGCTTTAACAATGCCAAAATCAATGTGCTATAGTAAAGTTAAACTAATCACCAGTGTTTATTTACAGGAAGAAGAAGAAGGATAAAGAAAGCAAACAACGGATGGAGCAAGTCTTGACCAGTCAAAGTGACGAGGACGTGAAGGCTAAAAAAACATTTATGGACAAAAGGACACCAGCTCAAATTGCTTTTGACAAAATGCAAGAGAAGAGAGTAAGTTTATTGCATAATATATATATATATATATATATATATATATATATATATATACACACACAATATACTAATAATCTGGAGACAATATTACACATGGTTACACACCGTGCAAGTGCTCTTCATGTGATCCTTTGCTTAAAGTGCATATGATAAGTTAGACATCCAATTTCACAAAGACCAAAAAAAATTACCAGTACCTAGTTTTACAAATTTGACTTGACTTTATCATTTATAATAGCAAATTACATATGTAGAGGTAATTCAGTAACTGTTATTTAAATTACACAATAGTTATTTTTGACAAATTAGAAAGCACTTTCATTTTGACAAATTAATGTTTAAACTGACTAATGTGTTCCTTGTGCAAAAATTGTCCTTGCTTTTTTGCTGACATACTGTAGATGGAGGGATTCATTTTTAGAACTCAACACAAACTGCAACTTGAATGATCCACAAGTGGTGATTGGAAATACATGAAGATCTGTCATAGGCACTTTGATGTAACTTTAATGAAGACAATGAATACTAAAGCATGTCCAAACAACACAAAGCTATAAGAAAAAGTAATTCATTCATAGGTGAAGAGTTAGTACTGCTGTCATAGCAATTCACCATTTAAAACAAAATGTAATATTTTTTAATGGTGAAAGTCCTCAATATGTCATATATGACAGGAAACTTAACCCCACAAAATAAATTGTAATGTGATTGGACTACAAGTGCACGTAATGTAATGGCAGCTGTTAATGCATGCTTTATGAGGTGCTTCGTTCAAAGTGCAAAGGTGAAAGGAGATCTCTGCGCTTCAGCTAGTTTTGTCTTCTTGTGTGGCCATTATAACTGTCATTTTCATATGTTCTCATGTTGTTTTTCTTCTTTTATAGCAAATGGAGAGGATTCTGAACAAAGCATCGAAAACACACAAACTCAGAGTTGAGGCAAGTCATTACTTAATTTTTGGATTTGAGAATATTTTATGGGGATGCACAATATTGGTAATTATTGTAAAATGTCAAATAAGGACTACAATATCAATACTACTGTGATATTTGAATATACTTCAATACAATTTCAGTAATATTAAAACAATTATGTTCATGCTTCAATGTATTTATCAAACTCTGTCAAAATTAAAACTGAACAGATAAAACCCAGAAAATCTGTCTTTTTCTACATTTTAATTTCACAAACTTCAAACTACATTTCTTGTCAGATCAACCACCTTTGTGTTATTATTGTTGTTTTATTTTATTTTATTTATGTGTATATATATATATATATATATATATTACTGTATGAACATTCATTTTCTGTTATGTTATTTTATTAATATTTGTGTATTTGCTTTCAGGATTTCAATCGACACCTGGACACACTCACTGAACATTATGATATTCCCAAAGTCAGCTGGACGAAGTGATGGAAGAACCAACGAGAATATTTTACATATTTTATTGTTGAAGTTTTTAGTTTGATGAGTCAAATGTGTGTTTTGTTTTGTTTTTTACTTTTGACTTCCAAATGCAGAGTGGTTCTCAATGATAATTATTTGTTTGTTACATACAATAAAGAAACAAAATCAGACTTAATGCATGTTTTATTTAAGTGAGAAACTGCATTTAACACATTCTGTAGAACAGACCATAATGTGCAACGGATCCTTTGAACTTATAACAGTTACATACAAGATGCTGACCACTGCATCTCAAAAACTTAATTTTTTTTTTAAAGACAGTGACCAGAGAGGCATATGGCTTTTTTTTTTTTTTTTTTTACACCAAGGAAGGTGTTGAGAAATCTGTCAGTTTTGGCTTTAAAAGATCTTCAGGATTCAGAGTTTGTACAGAAGTGTCCCTTTTTACCGTTTGATTTGTTATGAGTTCATTTTGGCCCTAGCATGTCACTTGGAATCACCCACTGGTCAAACTGCTCCTCAGTCAGGTACCCCAGCTCAACAGCTACAGCCTTGAGTGTGGACCCTTTCTTGTGCGCCGTCTTGGCAATAGTGGCTGCTTTATCGTAACCGATGTGAGGATTTAGAGCTGTAACCAACATTAGGGACTCATTCATGAGCTTGTTGATTCTCTCGGTGTTGGCTTCGATGCCCATCACGCAGTTGTTCGTGAAAGAGACGGAGGCGTCGCCCAGTAGCCTTGCAGAGTTCAGGACGTTCTTGATGATCATGGGCTTGAAGACATTAAGTTCAAAATGTCCATTGCTGCCTCCTACAGTGACGGCCACGTGATTCCCCATGACCTGAGCTGCCACCATGGTCATAGCTTCGCACTGAGTTGGGTTGACTTTGCCAGGCATGATGCTGCTGCCTGGCTCATTCTCTGGTAAAATGAGCTCACCCAAACCAGATCTTGGTCCTGAACCCAAGAAACGGATGTCATTGGCAATCTTCATCATGCTGACCGCCACTGTGTTCAGAGCTCCACTCAACTCAACAAGAGCGTCGTGGGCGGCAAGGGCTTCAAACTTGTTGGGGGCTGTCACAAATGGCAGGCCAGTGAGTGAGGCTACAGTGGAGGCTACTTTCTCAGCAAAACCGATGCGTGTGTTCAGTCCAGTTCCTACAGCAGTTCCTCCAGCAGCCAGCTCGTAGACCCTGGGCATGGCAGCTTTGACTCTCTCTATGCTATATTTCACCTGCTGCACATAGCCCCCAAACTCCTGCCCCAGAGACAGAGGGACAGCGTCTTGGGTGTGTGTGCGTCCAATCTTGATGATGTCTTTGAACTCTTCTGCTTTGGCGGCCAGAGCGTCATGCAGGGTCTGAAGGCCAGGGATCAGGACATGGTGGATCTCTGTGGCAGCTGCAATGTGCATGGCAGTGGGGAAGGTGTCATTGGAGCTCTGGCTCTTGTTAACATGGTCATTGGGGTGGACTGGGTCTTTGGAGCCCAGTTTGCCTCCCAGGATCTCGATAGCTCTGTTACTGATCACCTCGTTGACGTTCATGTTGGTCTGGGTTCCTGAGCCTGTCTGCCACACCACCAGAGGGAAATGCTCGTCCAGTTTACCAGCTGAAACCTCCTCTGCAGCTTGAACAATTGCATTTGCTATTGTTGGGTTGAGGCCATAGTCTTTGTTAACCTCTGCTGCTGCCTTCTTCAATATCCCAAACGCCTTGATGACTTGGATGGGCATTCTCTCTGTTGGTCCCCCAATCTTGAAGTTCATGGTAGACCTGACTGTCTGTGCGCCGTAGTACTTGTCAGCGGGGACCTTGAGCTCCCCAAACGTGTCCCGCTCGAGCCTAAAGTCGGAACAGGCCATTGTGGACGTGGAAAAGAGCAGTTTATTACTCACGTTGTGCCTCTGAAAAGTCAGGCGGTAGCAGTTAAACTGCTGAAGACTGCGAAGAGACCGAAACATGGCTGCACATTAGAGGTGAATCAGGGGGAGGTCAGTGTAGTCTTGCACATTGTAACCTGTCATTGGCGGCCGGGATAACTGATGGAAAAGTAGCCAATCATGAAGGGGAATTGGTGGGATTTCCGCTGTTATTGACCAGTGAAAACAGACTCTTCAATTACCGTCGTGTGGATCAATAAAGTTAAACAAAACAAAGCCTGACTAGGCTTCCGAAGTATGAACGCAGTTTTACATTTCAAAACAAAAGTGTTATACAATGACCACAGACGCTTAAGTGGAACCCTGAACTGCTCACTTCCATTCTCTTTTTTCCATAATTTGTTACATTGTATTATAATAATAAGTATCTTCATTTTGCCTATGCACATGCTGATGAATGATAAATCTGTCCATGGATTTCAAACTGATGAAAATCTAGCTCAATTTCCATAGCAAATAACGATTCAAAAGTAAAATTATATTTGATTCGGCAAAAGTCCTCAAGATATCCCAGATAAAAGGGAAGCTCAGACCAATGAACATTTAGCTTACAGAGTATTTTAGAAATAAAAAGTGAATAGCTCCAGCACTGACACGTGTACTTTGAGCCATAAAAAAAAATCAAATAATAATTTTACACTTTATGCTGAAAACCCCATCGGAAGTACGTGTACATTTCCACCATTTTGACGTCGTTGTCAGTTCTCGCGGTAACGTCAGTGTCGGTAGTGTACTGTTAGCTTGTTGCTAATCTCTTCGTTCACAGGTTTCATGTGGACCTGAAAACTGCAAATCAACAGAGAGACAAAGGACGGTGCAGTTAAATAACACAGGGAGCTGCAGGACGAACTGGAGGATGCCACACAGTTTCCAGCCCGGGGACCTGGTCTTCGCCAAAATGAAAGGATACCCTCATTGGCCAGCTCGGGTAAGCAGCCTGAGCCCGAGAGGGGCGGAGAAGACTGCGATGCTCAAGTCTGTTTATTCTCCACTCGTCTAAAATCTCTTGAGAATGTAGCAGTTTTATGCAATGACATTACAATAATGAACTAACGTTTGTCCAAAATTTTGAATGGCACAATGTTTGGCCTTGCGCAGTCCGCAAAATTGAATTCCATGTACGACAGGGTTTATCTTCATACAGCTCTCATACATGCAAAAAAATGAAACAGTAGTTGTCTTTTTGTATATGTTGCAACATTCATGCTTTGCTTTTTATGTGTCTGTTATAGATAGAAGACGTGGCTGACGGAGCAGTGAAACCACCTCCCAACAAAATACCCATTTTCTTTTTCGGAACTCATGAAACGTAAGTGTGGAAGCTTGACGGTGCATCTTTGAGTCCTCATTAAAGCCTTGTGTTTACAAATTTCTGAATTATTGTGTCTCCCCCTGAATCTATATCTACTCTTTTCATTTACATGTCATTTTTACAATTGTTTTTGTTTTCAGTGCATTCCTTGCTCCAAAGGACCTTTTTCCTTTTGAAAAGTACAGAGAACGTTATGGGAAGCCTAACAAAAGAAAAGGCTTTAACGAAGGTTTATGGGAGATTCAAAACAATCCACATGCTTCCTACAGCGCTCCTCCTGTGGTAAGCTATTGAATGGTTATGTGTCACATAATAGTAGTATATAATGTAATTTGTGCTGTGCATGTGACGTAAACAGCCAAGCAATAACAAAAAATGTATTAATTGGGGGAGTCATCAAGTACACAATATAATAATACTTCTCCTTTTCATGTTTTAGCCAGCCAGCTCATCTGATAGCGAAGGTAATAATGCTGGTGGAGGAAGTGATGAGGATGAACAGGACGATGAAGAAGCTCCAGTGCCTCAACAAGCAGATTCCGGAAGTGAGGTGCACTCAGATTCAGGCAGTGAAGACCGGGGCCGAGGTGGAGGAGTGAAGCGCAAGCCACCACCGGCAAAAGTACATGGTTTCATATTTCAGTTAAAGGTGTACTATGTAACTTTTCAAATGTAAAAAGTTCCACTGTATGGCACTAAACTTATCTATCTCCATAGTGACAAGCAAGTGTCAAAAGTAGGCAAAGTAGCAGGTCAGATCTGTGGAAAGGTGAGCTCACCTTAGAATGTTTGTTTTTCAAGGTTAATTTTGAGTAACAAAATTAACTGATTGAATAAAGGCAAGATGTATAAATCCAAGATAAGAATAGTGCTATCAGTGTGAAACATGACAGGCAAAGCAATAATATTTCAAGGAGACAAATGGAAAGAGGAAAAGTTACATAGTGCACCTTTTAATGAACCGTTCATAAAATTTTTATAACTGTTTTTTTAGGTGACAGCAAATTCTAATTCAGATACTGTAAACCTTTAACTTAATGAAATCCTGTAGAGACCGCCTCCGAAAAAGGCTCGAGGTTCATCTAGTGATCGTGACAGTGGTTCTCCATCTGAATCAGAGCCCACTCCATCTGAGTCAGACTCTGCTAAAAACAGTGACCAGGTTGGTATAATTGAGTTGTTTTTTTTTTTTTTTCAGTGAGTTTGCTCACTGTTTTAGTACCTTTCTCTTAATCTTGAAACAGGATTTCACTCCAGAGAAGAAAGCTGGACGAGGTGGAAAGAAGGCAGGACCAAGAAGAAAGAAAAGGGTAAGTATGAGACCTTTGACAAACTACATGTGATGTTTGAATGTCCAACTTCCCCTTGTGTTTTCATAAGGCATCATCTGGATCCAACTCTGACTCGGGATCAGCATCAGAAAAGAAAGCAGCAGACAGCGACTCGGAGGACGATAAACCCCGCCCAGCTCTCTCCGGGTCAGAATCACAGTCTGGATCCAAATCTGAATCAGACTCTGATCAACCTGCAAAAAAAGCTCCACCAGCACGCAAGAAGGCTGCAGGTCTGATCCCATCTCCAAAAAAGCCACTCTATACTACAATTATCTATTACTTTCATTTGATGTTTATTATGTTTTTTGTTTATTTGTTTTAGACAAGCCACCTCCAAAGCCTCGTGCACGGAAACCTAAGTCTGCTCCAGCTAAACGGGCCCCTTCATCATCATCTGACAGTGACAGGTAATCACATTTTTCTATTAACTTATGCTTTAAATTCATACAAGCTTTTAAGAAGCTTATTTCTGTCTTTGTGTAAAGTGATAGTGAACCGGACCGCATCAGTGAATGGAAAAGGAAAGATGAGGAACGTCGACGAGAGCTAGAGGAGCGAAGAAAAAAGGAAGAGGCAGAGGAGCTTCGTCGACTGCGTGAGAGAGAGAAGGAAGAGGAGGAGAAGAAGAAAAAGGACAAGGACAAGGGTAAAAAAGGGAGTGAGAGTGACAGCAGCAGTAGCTCGGACGAAGGGGTTGATGATCACCCTTTGAAGAAATCCAAAAAGCCACCACCACCGCCCATTCCTGCTCCTTCAGACTCAGATTCTCCACCTGAGGTAAAAAATATGAATGTGCTATATTTCATTTTGTTTTCAATTGTTTTTGGCAAGTTATTAACCTGTTTTGGTCAATTCAAACTAGGTAAAGAAGCCACCTAAAAAATCAGACAATCAGAAAAAAGAAAAACTGAAACGAGAGAAGGAGAAAAAGGAAAGAAAGGAAAGAGAGTTAAAAGAGAAAAAAGCCAGACGGTTGGAAGAAAAATCCAGAGCAAAGTAAGTCCATTGTAGATGTCAAAGTGGCTCTAACACTGTCATCACATTTTCACATGTTTCTATTTCATTCAGGTCAAAACCAGAAAAACCAAAGCGCAAGCCAGAGAGACCGCCAGAAAAGAAAAAGGGTCAGAATGAACCACTATTTTATTTGTTGAAGTTGTATATTTGTTGATTTTGTTTTATTTACTATTGTTGTTGGTTGCACCTTGATTGCAGAGCCATCTCCAGAAGAACAGCTGCAGAAACTCCACTCAGATATAAAGTTTGCACTTAAAGTGGACAACCCAGTAAGTGGACACCAAAACATGCATGTAGTTTTGTGCATTTTAATTATTCATGCAATGTTATTTTAGGATATAGATCGGTGTCTACAAGCCTTACAAGAACTTGAGAATGTGCCAGTCACCAGCCAAATCCTTCATAAGAATGCAGAAGTCATTGCTACATTGAAAAAGGTGCCTTTTGTGCATTTGTATCATTTTTATAAACTATGCATTCGATCTGCTGACATTTGGTCTATTCCAGATACGACGGTATAAAGCCAGCACTGCAGTCATGGAAAAAGCTACAGAGGTTTACAACAAATTAAAACTACGCTTTGTTGGTAAGAGTGAGGTGGCAGTTAAACCGAAAACCGAAGACAAGGACACCGCAAATAATGAAGACATAGAAAATAATGGTAATTCATTTTATTGGCATTTTTTGTATTGTATTTTTTCAAAATCTAGAAAATGCTTACAACATATTTTCTTTATTAGACCCCACTCCAGTAAACGGGGAATCTGAACAACAGAAAGAGGATGCAGAAAAGGAGGACAAGGATCCCAAATCACCTCTCCAGGAAGAGAACAATGACCACCCCTCTTCAAGCCCAAGGTAAGTTTTGTCTTCTGTGGCACTAAAAACGACAAGAAATAAACTTATGGATTGTTATTATTCTGTTTCTATCCAGACGGAGCCCAGACAGTCCTGCTGAACCGCAATCGCCTTCTTATGAGGAAGGAGACAACTCAATTTCTGCAGAGATGGAGCCAGCAGCTGTAGAAAGCTGAGGGACTTTACTTGCGACGGCAGTGGACCAAGTGCTAAAAAAGATGGTGGCCTATTTGTTTGACCTGCACAGATCTACGGAGCCTCCCTTTCTGTTACATCAATAACATTTGTACTACAATGATTTTAAACCAGAAGATCCAACTTATTCAAGCTGATCTGCTATTTATCACAACAATAAGCTACAAGTAAGTTTGTGAAGCTTTGCAAATGATTTGTTTCTGAAATTACTTTAATACTTGAGGAGTCCTGGATCTTTAAACAGCTACTGCTTTACTCCAAGTACATCCAGTAGTTTTGCATACCACTTGAAACAAGAAGACTGGGCTGGAAGTTTGAAATTATTCCGTTTTGATTGCAGAAAGAATTGGGGGATTTGCTTGTTGTTTTTGTGTTTGGCATTTTGGTACAGCTCTTCAACTTTAGGCCTATTTTCTTTTATATAAAACAGGCACAAAACGTTAAAGGCCTCTTGTTTGTAAGAATGACTGTAAGAGACTTTGTAAGGATGCTGTTTCAGTCTTTTATGTTCTTTTTTTAATGATTTGATCCAGTTTATCAATTCTGAAATGTACAGCCACTGTCACTCAAATATGTTATTTCAAGTGAGGTCCACATAATGTTTCATAACCTTGTTTGCAAACATTCTTATCTACAGTTTGTCTACATTAATCGCAGTGACGTTAGACACCTTGCACTCTAACCCTCATACTCATTGTCAGCTTGAAGTAAAGTGCATATTTAATGAATACTTGTACAGACTGGGACATTACCTGTAAAATCCAATCTCATGTAGCTGCAGACTGTGATGCTGTCCTCCTGTCACACACAACCGGTGTTTTTAGTCGTATACAAATTGATAAAAGCATTTCTATCACTTAGTTGAGAGATGAATAAAAGTCTCAGCATGGTTTTCTGACTATGGTTCAAGTGTGTCTAACCTTTCATATATTTAATTGTTGATTTCACAAAATATATAGAAGAACATTGGCAAATATGGAAATTACAATGTAAACACCAGACTTAAAGATACACTGTGTAGCTTTTATGGTGGAGTCTGCCACCTGCTTGTTTCCATGGAAAAGTTATTGCTTTGCCTGTAATGTTTCATTGTATGACATTAAATGTATCTATCTCTTTGGAGACAAGCAATGTAACAGGTCAGATCTGTCGAGTGGTGATCATCACCACATGTAAGAATAAATGTATCTGGAGATATTTCCGGTCAAAGACAAAACTGTAATTGACTAATATAAGTGTGGCCTATGCTGCGGTCAGTGAGAATTCTAAGGCTAACCGTATGTTTATTTAGTAAAACACAAGTTGTCCAGCAACCGTGAAATCACATTCACTATCACTGGACTGTGGCCATCACCATAACAACGGGTAAACAAATCCCCAACTGGTGTGAGAAGAATAGCCTCATATAAAACACACAAAAAATTATCACAGACAGTGAACAGGCTTATTAGATCCACAGTTTGTGGCACATTTAACAACTATGATCCATGCGTTGAACAGTTTTAACTCTTAACTGTTTAATGCTGTTTAATGCTTACATTATGAGTTTAATGCCATACTGTGGGCAATTCCTGACAAAGTAATAACATTTCATGGACAACTAACCCCCACTAGAAGTTACACAGTGCACCTTTAAAATATCTAGTTAAATATTCGTGGATTTCAGCTTTCTGTTTATTTTAAGAACTTTTCACCGTTTTTAAAATTGTCAATTGTGGCAATGGTTCTAGGTTTTCATCATTTTGAAACCCATGCCATGGATAAGGTAAGTGTCAGGTGATTAAAATATTTAATTTTATTTAATTTTCTAAAGTTATGCTCATTAAAGGCAAAGCCACAGTATATAATGACATACATAAAAGTCGTGTCACTTGTGTCTGTGGATCATGTTGCTTGCAGAGGGGGGACTACAAGGGGGACTAGACCTTTAATTCCACTGATTCTCGCATAATACCCGGAGTCAGCTGACTTTCGACGCCATTTTGTCTGCCATTTCCTCCGCTGATCCATCGCCAGCGTCTCTGCACAGCTCAGGACGCCCCGTCTGGCCTCAGCCTCCTGTCCCCGGGATCGGTGAACACGGCAGCGGGCCCCGAAGACTACGGAGCCCGGTGGAGGACAGACACTTGATCGGGTCCCACACAGCTCTGCAAGGCCCCGGTGCCGCACAAGCCACACACAGCCATGGCTTTGAAGATTGTCAAAGGGAGCATCGATCGGATGTTCGACAAAAATCTACAGGATTTAGTGCGTGGCATTAGAAATCACAAGGAGGACGAGGTAAAAACAAGTAAATGTTTACACGGTTTGACAATTAAATGTCCTCAAATGTCCGTCATGATGTGGAATTGTCATTGCATGCACCGTTATGGGAAGCTACAACCTATTAGCTTTGGTTATGAGCTAAAGCTACGTTAATTAACATGACTCAGATCTGTTAGTGCCTTTTAAGAGGATGATTTATGCTGAAAAACAATATCTGAATCATTTCGCAACACCATGTTTGTGTTTGTCCTTTTCCTTATGTCACGAATGAATGGATTTGGTGCTGTCAGCTAAACATTTAGCCACAGTCAGATGGAGGAAGGCAGCTCAGTCATAATACTTTCATACTCACCACAGCACACTGAACTACATCCTACTTTTTTGTTTCCTTATTTTAATATACGTTATGTATAATCATCCATTTAGTCACAAATTAAAATGTAACTGACCAATTTAAAGAGACAACAATTACAATTAGTGTAAATATGTGTTAATTTAGTTTATCAAGTGTGAGACCTGTTAAATGGCAGAATGCATGATTAAGTGTGTCGTTTTATGCGACAATTGGTCAACATTTTGTCACCACCATCTCATCTTTGTGTGTGATGTCAAGCTCCAGGGGCAGAGGCTGAGGTGGGATGGATGGACCATTAGGGGGCAGTGTTTGGGACAGCCACGTCTCCATGTCCCTGCTCTCTCTCCGTGCTGTGGGAATGAGACACGTTGTTTTCCATTAATAGGGAGCCTTGGTGTTCCTCCATAGTTTAAAATTCTTCCCTGTAGTTTAAAAGCACCCTGGACTATACATTGGCATCATAAAATCACACTTTGCTCACTGCTCTCCCCTGAATCATTGGAAACACAGAGGAGGTTGTCTTAGCACTGAACAGAGCAGAGTTGTGTACACACCTGCCCCAAACTGAAACGCAGGTGTGAAATGTAGTAAGATAGTGTTTTACTTCAAGGCCACAAATTTCTTCGACTAATACTTTTACAATTCAAATGGGATTCATGTTTTTAGGTTTTTTGTTTTGTTTTTTTGCTGACAATTTCCACCAGAGCAAAAGTATTGATATCGCAATAAACACTAAGGTTGTCCATCTGACATGAATATACATTCTTTTAAAAGGAAATATGTTGCATATTTTATGCATGATTATTTATTTAGTCTAAATTAGTCTTATGTTTTTGACATAGTTTGACTAATATTTGTTCAATATAACAAAAATGACTGTGTCAGAAAGTATATTCTAAATACTAATTCTAACAGTCATATAACAATAATGTCCAATATTGTACAGCCCTAATTTCCACACAGTCTGTGGTATACATGGTTACAAAAAGGAACAATTTAAAGATTGACTAGAGGCAATAGTGACATTTATATTTCAACATTTGGGCTCACATGTGCCACCATCTTCTAAGCAGAATCAATGGGAAACACTGATCTATTTATGTGGATCTTTAAATTGACACCTACTTAAACTGACACCATGTAATCTCAGTAACTGATGCTTGGCGAGGATTGCTATCAGCTAACATTTGGTTTTGCGTCAAAACCTTTTATCAGG
Organism: Rhinogobius similis; assembly: GCA_019453435.1. Taxonomy (NCBI): domain Eukaryota; kingdom Metazoa; phylum Chordata; class Actinopteri; order Gobiiformes; family Gobiidae; genus Rhinogobius; species Rhinogobius similis. Next base: position 16,869,438 of record CM033623.1, on the reverse strand, counting down.
TTTTATAAGCATTTGTCACAGTTAGTTCAGTTGACAATGAATCTAATGGGCACCAATGTTTGAGCATGTGTTGGCTTTTAAACTTTCTTACTAACATTAGTCAATGATCTCTTGATTTTTGTCTGTGTCCTGAGCAGATCACTGGTGGAAACTTTACCTGAGCAGGTGGATAGGGTTGTGGTTGCCCGGCCAACCGTGGACAGTTTGTTGAAATATTAATACACTGTTTGTGGAACTTTGCTGACGTTTTCCTCCTCGTCCTGCAGTTTGGCACACGTTGCATTTGTCTTTTACATTTGTTCAAAGACTGAATAGAAGCCATTCATTTAGTTAAATTCACAATAAAATGGATGTCAATAGTTTTTGTAAACTGACAAATATATACTATTAGATAATAGTTTTATGTTCATTCCAATTACTATACTTTTATTAATATACTACTATTAATATTCCAGTTACTAACAGTATATTTGTGACTCCATCTATTTCTTTTAAATTGCAATAAAGGACATTTCCTTTCCAGCATAAATGCTTTTGCACATTGTTGTTAACGTGCAGGAATTCCTGTCTGTTTTAGCAATCAGAAAAGCTATTTGAGCTATTTCAATTGTTTTTTGAATTGGGCAGTGAAGAAGAGCATGATGTTTGTCTGGTGACAGTGGGCTGAATGCCTCTCTTTAGACTTTCTCGCTGTAGATTGTCCTGAGGCAAACGACCTCCCCCTCAACCCCCTCCTGTCTTTGTGGTGTCTTATGACTCCACACACATGACCAGTCCTCTCTCTCTCAGCTACATGTGCGCACATTTGTTTTGTGAAGTTGCTCTTCCATCTAACAATATGTTTGCATTGCACTTCTTTTTTACTTCCTTCCTGTGTTAAAGTAAAAAAACAAAAAACAAAAAAAAAAACACTTGGAAATAATAGTTTGATAAATATTACACACAAAAAATGTCATTTTGAATGTGTGCTTGTCGCTAGAACAGTCTTTCCACTCCAGACACTAACCCACCTAATCTCCTCTGGTGTCTGTTGTTTGTCCTTTCCCTTCAGGCCAAGTACATCTCCACATGCATCGATGAGATCAAACAGGAGCTCAAGCAGGACAACATCGCTGTCAAAGCCAATGCTGTGTGCAAGCTCACCTACGTAAGACCTTTGTACACTTTACTGATTTATAGACTATTTCTTTCTCTCGTTGGTGCACCACGATGCAGGCTGAAATTGTACTTGTTTTGAGGCAATAAGCAGTATCTGACATTTAGTGTTCAAACATGAATTTGATAAATTAACCATGCTTTTCAAACAAGTCAAAAGATTACAGAAGATGGTACATAACCTTGTACTCACAAACCCAAATCCAAGCCCACAGCAGCACATAGATACTTCTGTATAAATTAACTGAAAGCAGTCGCACTGATTCTATTTTTAACCTGGCTCTCTGGTTTTATTGCCTTGGTGCTCAGAGTTTGGACTGAAAGAGAAGGCTTCTAACCCAAAAATCACTTGACCTTTCAGTACACACAAAGGGCTCATAATTTTTCCCGTTTTTAATAACCACCACTTTCTGTTTCCTTCAGCTTCAAATGCTTGGCTATGATGTCAGCTGGGCAGCTTTCAACATCGTTGAAGTCATGAGCTCCTCAAAGTTTACATACAAGGTATAGCTGAGACGTATTAACACATTTGAAGGAGTTGTGTGTTTTTATGTAAATACAAACAAAAGCATCACATTTTGCAATAAATACATCCCGAATAACATCTGCTGTATATTTCCTGCTTATTTCTTCAGAGGATTGGTTACCTGGCTGCCTCGCAGTGCTTTCATGAGAGCACAGATGTCATTATGCTGACAACTAACCAAATCCGAAAGGTCAGCTGAGCTTTATTTTAACCTAGATTTACTAAACATTTAAAATTTCATACCTTTATCCCTCAGGATCTGAGCAGTCCCAACCAGTATGATACAGGTGTTGCTCTTACTGGCCTCTCCTGTTTTGTGACTCCTGACTTAGCCCGAGACCTGGCCAATGACATTATGACACTTGTGAGTTAATAAAACTTATTTCAATCAGATTTCACTCTCTAACAATAGCTGACATTTTGGTTTTCATTTTTGTACCACTCAGATGTCCCACACAAAACCCTACATCAGAAAGAAAGCAGTATTGATCATGTACAAGGTGTTCCTTAAGTACCCAGAATCCCTAAGGCCGGCATTTCCCAGACTCAAGGAGAAACTGGAGGACCCAGATCCAGGTATTTGCTCCAGACACGGTATTAGTCAGCACACGCCATTTAGAAGAAATATTTAGTATTTAGTATTGGATTCCAAACAATATTGAACTTGTTGAGTCTTTCATTAGAAAGACAAGGCAGCGACCTTTGGAGTCTGTAGCATTATTTCTGTCACCTGAGACTCATAAATTATTCAGCCACTGAGAATATGAGATTAAGTGAGGCTCTTCTGTGCTGCTGCCTGGGAATCATCAGCCAACAAAATCTATTGTTGTTCCACAGACCATAACTAAAGACACAACTTTTATTGTCTTTATTAACTGTTTTGACTTTTTTAGTCATGCTATTGTAATGCTATTGCATTGGGTTAAATGTGATATAAATATTTGGTTTTGTCTTGTTTGTAATAATTAAACACACTTAAAATGTTCTGTATTCTTCCCAATAGGGGTTCAGTCGGCCGCTGTGAATGTCATCTGTGAACTGGCTCGAAGGAATCCTAAGAACTACCTGTCATTGGCCCCACTCTTTTTTAAACTCATGACCTCTTCTACAAATAACTGGGTTCTCATTAAGATTATCAAGTTGGTAAGTAACCCGCAATGAATTTTTGCCTTTGTTCCGCCTCAATATAATAATTAAAACCCCCTTTTTCCAGTTTGGTGCTCTAACACCACTGGAGCCACGTTTGGGGAAAAAACTAATTGAACCGTTGACAAACTTAATTCACAGGTTAGTGAATTGTTTTAAGTCATAGTCGTGTATTTATGTTATATGTATTTATAAAGAAAACCTTTTCTCTTTCACTCAGTACCTCTGCCATGTCGCTGCTGTATGAATGTGTCAACACAGTAATTGCAGGTTTGTACTTATCAAACGACTTAAATAAATGTATGTTCTTGCACTACTTACTAATTGTAATTTTTTCCCATGGTGCTTCAGTGTTGATCTCCTTGTCGTCTGGGATGCCTAACCACAGTGCTAGTATCCAGGTGAGCTTTCCTCCCTTAACTCTAGTTTGTAATCTAACCCTTATCAACCCTTTCCACTCCAGTTAAATTTGCATGCTTTTACTGAAGTATTTTTCTTTATTAATAAATCATATATACAAATCGATTCTCTTATCTACAGAGAAGGACTAACAAATCTCATGACACACTCTCTTTCTTGCCTTATGTCCTTTTGACTGTGAACAATGCATGAAAAATCTGGCATGATTTTTCTTTACGCTTTGCTATCATGACTTGTGCTGTTTGAAAAGTATATGACTAAAACTGGTGTGGAAAGGCTTGCCGAGTTGTTAATCGTTGTCCCCCTGATGTTTCTCCCACAGCTCTGTGTTCAGAAACTGCGAATCCTGATAGAAGACTCGGACCAGAACTGTGAGCCCTCAGTCAATGCCTGCAGTGTGTCATTTTCTCATTGTCTGTGTGTTTCTCACTATGGAGCTGTCCACCCACTTAGATGGCAGCAATTTAGAAACTCCCCTGGCTCTAGATAACTCAAGCAATACTATTTTACTTCCAAGAAATGTGTGTGACCTGCTACCCAAATTCAGCATGCATCAGCTAAAATGGCCAGTGCAAAAAGATCGATCCGCTGGATCGAGTTATCTGGACCCAAATACGTAGTCGTGTTTGTGACTTAGCTAGATAGAATAGATTGTGGTGCATCATCAGCATAAAGTTAACTAATTTACATCTTGCATTAGAAGTAAAACTGTAATTGAACCAGCTCTGTTTGTAAGCACAGACTATGGTGAGGAGAGAGTATTGTATTTCCTTGTTTTTTCTTAGATGCAGAGAGGCATTTTTTTTTCTTTTAGATGAACATAAATATTGTGTTTGGTAGCTTTGACTGCAGTGACCAGCCTCACCTGAACCTAAGGCTTAGCTCCAGCATTTGACTGAGCCACAATAGATGTTCAGCAGTCTGCATAAAAGATTTTTCTCAAGGAAGGAGAAGCAGATGGGCATGCAGACTGCTGGATTAATGAGAGCGCTTTCGTTCCAGTCGTGAGTGTGTGTGTGTATGTGTGTGTGTTCCACTTTAGTTGTCCTTTTGTGTCGCTTGTATATCATGTATTTTAGAATATTTTTCTTTGTTCTTTCTTTATTTTTAGCAAGCATTGTTTTGTAGACTTTATTTGTTACTATTATTGCATTTGGTAATATTTGTTCAGTCTAGCATGTTTTATGCATCCTGAAAGACCTATAATGTCAGTATGTTCTGTTGTTGAGCTTTGTATGTGTGTATTCCTCCAGTGAAATACTTGGGTCTCTTGGCCATGTCAAAGATCCTAAAGACTCATCCCAAATCAGTGCAATCACACAAAGACCTCATCCTCCAGTGTCTCGATGACAAAGATGAGTCTATCCGCCTCAGAGCCCTGGACTTGCTCTACGGAATGGTTTGTATTATTTAAGATTACGACTCTGTTGTGTCTAGACACAAATAATCTTAGCATCTGTATTTCTGTACTCTGCAGGTGTCCAAGAAGAATTTGATGGAGATTGTTAAGAAGTTGATGTTACATGTGGACAAAGCAGAAGGAACCACCTACAGAGATGAACTCCTTACTAAGATCATTGATATCTGCAGCCAGAGCAACTACCAGTACATCACCAACTTTGAATGGTATGTATTTGATTTGATTTTTTTTTTTTTTTTTTATGTTAAAAAATCAAACAATCCTGCCATCTCGCCGTCAGGTACATAAGCATTCTGGTGGAGTTAACTCGGTTAGAGGGAACACGGCATGGCCACCTCATCGCCTCTCAGATGCTGGACGTAGCAATTAGAGTTAAGGCCATTCGAGTCTTTGCTGTCGCTCAAATGGCTATGTTGCTGGACAATGGCCACTTCCTGACTGGCAACATGCAACGCAATGGTATTTGTGAAGTTCTGTATGCTGCAGCTTGGATATGTGGAGAGTTTTCAGAGTATGTATATTACTGTACAGACACTGTGTTTGTTTTGCTTGCTGGAATATTTGACTCAATAAAATTTTTAATTGCTCTTGACAGACACCTGGAGAATCCCAGTCAAACGCTTGAGGCAATGCTGCGACCAAAAGTGGCTACTCTCCCTGGTCACATTCAGGCAGTGTATGTGCAGAATGCTGCTAAACTGTTTGCCACAGTGCTGAAGAGCCAGGAGGGAAACACTGACAGCACAGCCACTCAGGAAAACATCCAGCTAATGATCGACAGACTGCCACTCTTTGTCCAGAGCGCCAACCTTGAGGTGCAGGAGAGGGTAAGTTACATCTACTGTAGAACCTATTATCTCAAGTCCAATGCCCAACATTTAATCCATGACATCTTTACCAGGCTTCATGCATTCTACAACTTGTCAAGTATATTCAGAAGCTCCAACAGAAAGATGTAGAAGTAGCCGAGGAGGTCAGTGCTTTGTTTGCTGGAGAACTCAATCCTGTTGCCCCAAAGGCACAAAAGAAAGTGCCTGTTCCTGAAGGGTAAGTGTCCTTATTTCATGAACTCACACAGACATTGGAGGTGGATTTAGAAAAGAAGTATATTTGTTTGTTTACAGCCTGGACTTGGATGCCTGGATAAATGAGCCTCCATCTGAGAGTGAGTCTGAAGATGAGCAGCCCAAGGCTATATTTGCCAAGGAAGAGCCCAAACACTCTCGCCCTCGCCACACGGAGGTGGACGAGAAGGAGCTGGCAAGGGTACGCTGGTCAATAATTGTACTTATATTTCCCCAAAAGAAGGCTTTGTTATTTTTATTAAATGGCGCCACAGTTCTGAACATTCTTTGTCATGTCAGTTTTTGTTTATTGGTAATTTATATCTTATGTCTATATTTGTCTGATTAATGTATGCTCCTGTTTACATTCCTAGAGGAGAGAAGTGAGAAAGCAAGAGCAAGCAAATAATCCATTTTACATCAAAGCCTCTCCATCTTCTCAAAAGGTTTGCTTTTCCTCTCTACCCATTTTTCAGACAATACTAATCATTGATACTAATTGAATGTTGAATTGAATGTTTGAACCTTTATGAAATATACAAAGTTATTCATTAAATAATTCTCACACCACTTAAAGGTGTACCAAGAGGCCCCAGGAGTGGAGCACATTCCAGTGGTACAGATTGATCTTAGTGTGCCTCTCAAAGTTCCAGGTGGGACATTCTGCCTCTGGCCTAAAATAAATAGATTATTATATTTTTACAACAGCTAGTCGTTTATTCCATGTTTTACCCGATCTACCTCATCTAAGTGTCCTACTTTTATGGACAGGTATGCCAATGTCTGAACAGTACTTGAAACTGGAGGAGGAGCGACGACAGAAGGAAAGGGCAGAGAAAAAGAAGAAGGAAAAGAAAAAGCGGAAAGAAAAGCGGAGTGGACGAGGAAAGAAACACGATTCTGGTCCAGAGAGTGAGGAAGACATCACACCTGCCCAACAGGTGGACATTGTCACAGAGGAGATGCCAGAGGTAAAACTGTCCAACAACCTCTTAAACTCAAGAAATGAAGATAAACTGTCTCTGTAAAATAATGACTTTTGTGTCAGTGTGTTGTCGATTTATTGTGCATAGTTTTATTTAACCCTGTCTGTATGTTTTGTATGTAAATTGTCAGAGAGGTAGATAAGATAATATGATCTTGCTCTTCCAGAATGCCTTACCCAGTGACGAAGATGAAAAGGATCCAAATGACCCTCATAAAGCTCTGGATATTGACCTGGACAAGTAAGTCCAAATTAAAACGTGCTCTTTACAGATGAGGAGGTTTAAAAATGAAAATGTGTATCATATGTGTCATGGCTCTTCTGACCTCCCTGTGAGCGGTGCCACTGAGGATGGGATCAGGCCCTTTTTACTCCTGCTTTTTCTCACAACGTTCTAATCTCTGCTTCCTCTGTTCTTTGCATACACACACCCACTTATTTCCTCTTTCCATGGGCAGTTTGTTGGAAATGGCTGGCCGCAGGTGAGTACTACCCCGGTCTCAGGATGCAGGCTCCGATTCTCCTCCAGTAGGATAATGCTCACCTTTCCTGTCTCCTTTGTCTCCCTGTTGATCTGACTCATCAGTAAATGCTAGCCCAGTGGATCCCAAACTTTTTGTATTGTGTTGCGTACCGCTTTCATGACCAACTGCCTACTCCCTACCCCAACACACATAGCGTTGTGCATAGCGACATGAGAGATATAATAAAAAATTAGTACTATTGCAATATGCAATGTTTGGTAAATATGCAAAATTAGAATATTGAGTATATTGTGATTTTTAAAATGACCTCAAAAATGGACAGAAACGTCTAGTGTAATCTCCCAAACAGTGGTATTTCCGTACTTTTGTGGTTCATTTTATGGTTTTGTGTGAGACTTGAACCTCAACCAAGACATTTACAAGCACATTTTAGGACATTCCTAATGCATTGTTAAAATACTGTCTGAATAATATATTTAGCTATTAAATTGCAATGTCGCACACCCTTAATGTACACCAGATTGAAAACGTTTAGGTTATCTTTGGAGATCAAAATACTTAAAATTCTTTATCAAATAAAGACAAGATGGCAATTTTCTGTTGTCTTTATTTGTGTACCCCCAGGCCATTGTGTACCATTGCTGGCACCTTTAGCAGTTTGGAAACCACTGTGCTAGCCTAACTCCTTGCCTAACCGCTGTACTAGAGCTGGTCTTTCTGCTGTCCTGTCTGCTTTTTTAGTGAATGATGCTCTTCTTTTTTTACTATGTGCTTCCCTTTCACAACAACAGCACTCAAGTAGATGGTCTCCTCTTTATTTATCAATGTTTCAACATCTACATTTTGTTAAGCATATAGCTTCACAATCCTTGAAGCCCCTAATACACAATCTCAAAGAGAAACCCACACATACCACATAATCTGGGATTAGAGAAGGCTGTATATTTATTAAACAATGCAATTTTTGTTCAGCGCAAATGTACTGCCAGATGCATTCTACAGAGATTATGTAGTTTTGAAAATGACCAGTAGGGGTCCTTAGCACCTCTATTTTCAGACTATGGGAAACAAATGTTAACCGTTAAATTCAGGAATGTCACTTTTGCTCCAGAGGAATGGCTTAAACTACGATATTGAATGAGACCTTTCGGCTGCACTTCTCTAGACTTGTTTTCAGTTCAATGTAATGCTGCATGACAAAGGATGTTGCATTTTTCTTTATAGGGACGAAGAGTGCACTTAACCAATTACTACATTCACATTATTAGCAATCTGAAACAATTGTCAAAATGTTGCTCTCTGGGGCAGCAGTGAACTGTGAGATTTTGTGTACTTTTAGGCCCCTGGCAGACACTGAAAAGCTTCCTGTCAGGTCGCATCGTGCTGCTGAATCCTCAAAAAGCCCAGGTGAAGACCGAGAGGTGGAGAGCACTTCACTTGAGCCCAAAAAGAAGAGCAGCAAAGACAAGAAGGAGAAGAAGAAGGATAAAGACAGGGATAGAAAGGTAAGGCTATTTTTTGTTAAATGTGCGTGAGTGTACGCAGTGTATGGGTGACAAGGGTGAATGTCTTTTTCTGCAGAAGAGCAAAGATGAGAAGAAGAAAAAAAAACACAAACATGATGAAAAGGAGGAAGATCTGCTTGGAGGTGAAGCTCCTGTGGCTGAATCAGAGGAAGTCAATGAAGTGTCTGCACCGCCCACGACCACTGAGCCAGAGGTACGCACTCATACTAATTTCAATAACATGGAAAATCAGTTGTCTAACTTGCTATCTTCTAAACATATACATAGTGCTAATTTTTAGACTGGGTGGTTTTTGCCTTGTCTGAAATGTTCCACAATATGATATTAAACATATCTATCTGGCATTTACTCAATTACTGATTCTTTAATTGCTAAATAAATGCCTTGAAAAATAGGGTTATTGTGACATTCCTAAAATTAATAAAACAATTACCTTCTAACTCAATTTGAAATGAACTTATTTAACCGACTTTGGACTTATGACACATACACACTGGACAATTCATGAGCTCTGTTTTTATGTCTTGTGCCGTTATTGTCTGTTGTGTTCTTTCTCTGTCAGTTTTTGTGTTGTTTTTTTTTTCTGTTTTGTTTTTAAAACATGTAATGGACCTGTGACTTGTCCTGGTAGCATCAGCTGTCTCTGTGGAGATAGATATATTTAATGCCATACTTTGGAACATTCCATGTAAATAAATTATGTCTCAATAGAGAAAAGTAGGTGACAGACACCAGAAAAGTTACATCAGTGCACCTTTATTATGCATATTGTCACATTTGATAGCACTGACCGTTATCATTAACAGTTTCATTGCTTGTCTCCAGCCTGCCTTTCACTGAGTTTTACTGATATATGAAGTATCATCCCTGAGTAGATTCTTTCCAAAAACTTTACACATTTATTAATGAAACAGAACAGCGTAATCTTTGTATTCCTTTTCATGAATAGTCTAAAGATGCAAAACTAGCCTCTCCCTCTCACCTCCTCGCACTCCTCACTTGATTTTCCAGGTTTCGGATCTGGATTTCTGGCTCTCAAATGCTCCAGTGCCCTCTAACACCCAGGTTGAGACACATCCCTTTCTTCTCATCTCTTAAAACAAACATTTGTCCTCCAGATTCATGCTTATCTGTCTCATCACATTGTGGGGTCCAGTATTTCCTGCATACATTGTGTTTCTGCTGTCATTTCTTACCCTTGAGCTTCCTCTTTTTACAGGTTACTTAACACTCTCCCTGTCACATTCTCAGCTTTTTATTTTATAATGCATGCCAATGTTTATGTATTATTATTATTGTTTGTCAGTGTCATTCACTTTCACAGTTTTTATTTTTGCTTGTTGGGATGTTTATGTCCTGTAATAATTATTGTTGGTGACACAAACGAATCATGTTTCTTATATACAGTCCCGATGATAATAATAATACTATAAATTGTCAAAAGTCACATTTTGCCTGGTTGGATCTTAACAAGGTTCCAAGTAGAGCTTCAACATGCAACAAGAAATGGGAGCGAGACAAAAAAAAAAATGTTTGAGGAAAGATTTGATCTAATCAAATCAATTTATTGTTGTAGCTGCCAATATCACAATCACATCTGGAGCAATGGAGCTCCAGGTGATGCGGGGGAGTCAAACATGCAGATGTTTCAGAGAGCATCCCTCATGACTGAGGGTCTGTGGAACCACTGGGTTTTTCAACAGGACAACGCTACAGTTCACAAAGCCTGCAGGAGAAAGGACTTCTTCAGGAGAACAACATCACTCTTTTGGACCATCCTGTGTGTTCCACTGATCTAAATCCAAATGAGAACCTTTGGAGATGGCAAGGGAATTACAAAAATAGCCTCATGAAGGGCATCTACTGTCTGGAACTGTCTGCCTTCACCACTTGGAGAAATGTTCCCTCTCACCTCCTGGAAATCATGCATGCCTGCATCAAACATGCCGCAAGCAATTTTTGAAGTGATAAACAATAACAGTGGTGCTACTCCTTACTTTGTTAGTTTATGTTTGTGACTTTGATTTCTGTTTTGAGGGGGTTCGGGGTTGTTTTTGAGGTGTGGTCCTAAACTTTTGATCAGCTACAGAATCAGAATCTGTTTATTGCCATTTTCAGTGATCAAAATTCACAAACATAGGAACTTGCTTTGGTGTAGGGTACAACATAAAACAATGAATAAAATATTAGCAATATATATATGCATGCAGATAAGATTAAGAATAAAATAAAATGGAATAGAATAGACAAACATTATATACAGAAATATGCTGTTGGCATATTGAATTGAATTGTTGTTTTCAATAAAAGGTTTACTACTTTTTTTTTCCCTCACTCACATTTCTTGTTGCTTATTGAAGCTCTACTTGGAGCCTTGTTAACATCCATGCAAAATGTGATTTTTTTTTATTTTTTTGGTCAGTTTTTCAATTGGTCTTAACTTTTGATTGGGATTGTATGTATATCCTTTTTGTCTTAGTTATCATCAGATTTAAAGAAATATATTTTTGTTGATTTTTCATAAGTGTTTCCCAACTGTTGGGAAAAGGACTGTTCAGCACAAACATTTAAGTACCGCCTTTGTACAAATATGCAATTACTAGTTTACAATTAAAATTAATTTCCATTCACATGATATGTTTCACTAAATAATCAAATAAAATAAGGGGCTCACCAAAAATGAAGGTTGGGAACCACGTCTTTCTAAGTATGTTTTTCCTTGTTATTGTGTTTGATGCATTGATAATATTATTTTTTATTACGATCATTTTATTTTATTACTAGTTAGATTTTACACAGTTGTAGTTGTATGAGCAGCTTTTTGTATAAAAGTATTTATTACTATGTTTACAGGAAGCCAAGTCGGTAGCAGCAGAAGTATCCCCTGTCCCTGAGGCGGCCTCTGGTCCAGCCCCAGACTCTGAGCCTGATGAACCCAAAGAAACTGAATCAGAGGAGGCTGTAAGTAATGAGCTGCATGTGTGAATGTGTTATGAGCGTGACCTGATGAAATGTTACACAACTGATGCACCGGGTGCACAAGTATTTGCTAAAACATTTTATTTCTGTAAATAAAAGCAGTAAACTATATCATTCAAATTACTTACCCTTTTTCAAATGTCATCAAATTGTTCAAATTTATGAAATGAGGTTAAATGAAGTAGACCATAAAACATGTTGATTAACAGACATAAATGCTAATGTTTACTAAATCTTGATAACAAAAAATAAGATTGGAATTTTCTGGATATAAATATATATTTTCTAGTATAAAAATCTGGAATTTATGCTACAGTGACTTTTTTTTTAGTTTTTTACCCTATACCCGCATAACCTGAGGGTTATTTTAAATTATGCTGTTAGAAAATCCTCTCCCCTCGGACTATCACTACCTGTTTGAACTCCCTCGATGGATGACGATTTTAGACGTCACCTATCCAAGATACTTCTGACGTTTTAAGTCTTAAATCATCACCTGACTCATTCTGAGCATTTCTGCCGTCTAAACACCATCATTGTAGCTGCTAGCTAACTCGCACACTTCACTGAAACAACCAAATACATACGTTCATTTTATTTTTATAAACATTATTTTGTTCTAAAACATGAGATGTCAAACTTGAGGCACTCAAGTACTCAATGTTTAAAGTCTAAAAACAATACAAAAAATGCATAATATTTTGATACAGATACAGTTGTACAGTTTTAATCGCATAATTAGAAATGGGACCAGTATCAGTAAGGACACTGAACTAACTAAACTGTTGTTTTAAAAGAAATCCTCCAAACACAAGAAGAAGAAGCAGAAAAAGGAAAAGGACGACAAGGATAAGAAAAAGAAGAAGAAGCACCATCACCATCATCACCACCGTGATGCAGCTGGAGATGAGTCTGTACAGAACGGCACAGTGGAAGAGGAAGAGGAGGAGCCTCTGCCGGTGAGACGTCTCCTCATGGTGTTGTTTTGATTTAAAGGAAGCACATACATGTGTGTATGAATAGCTTCACAGTAAGGCCAGTTACGTTAGCTGGATAGGCATTACCGGGGCCCCACCCTGCAGCCAGGTCTGGGGTGGGTGCTCGATAGCGAGTGCCTGGTGGCTCAGCAGGGCACAGCCCAAACGAGTAACGTGGGGCAGTTCCCATGGACCCACCACCTGCGGAAGGATCCATGAGGGGCCGCGCAGAGATATCTTTGTGGCAGTCGAAGGCAGGGGCCTCGGCGACCGAATCTTCGGACACAGACACAGAGGCTGTCTCTAGCGACATGTCATGTCACTTTGCTGAGGGAGAGGAGCCTGAGGTTGTGCAGGAGGTCGAACACTACTGGCTGGATATAGTCTGTCTCACCTCCACGCACAGCTCGAGGTCAATGATCGACTTATCTGACCTTCGGCCGCGTGTCTTTGACACTCTGGTGAAGAGCGGGGCGGAGTCTCAGGTGCCTGTCACGCCGGCAATCCCCAAACCCTGTGGTGGATGCCAGAAGTAATGGATGCCGTCAGGCTGAAGAAGGATTATTAGGCTTTCTTTGTGTCTGGAACTCTCGAGGCAGCTGACAGGTACCGGCAGGCCAAGCTTACTGCGGCCCGTGGAGTCGCAGAGGCAAAAACTCTGGACTGGGAGGAGTTCTAGGCGCAGTCAGGGCGTGGAGGGCGTCCAGTTTGGGAACCATAGGATCTCATCTCTGCTGTTTGCAGATGATGTCGTCCTGATGGCTTCATCAAACCAGGACCTGCAACATGCACTGGAACGGTTTGTAGCAGAGTGTGAAGCAGCTGGGATAAGAATCGGCTACTCCAAATCCGAGGCTATGGTTCTTGACCGGGAAAAAGGTCTTGCCCTTTCTACCCTCACCTATGGCCGTGAACTTAGAGTAATGAATGAATGAATGTGAAATGAGCTTCCTCCGCTGGGTGGCTGGGCGCTCCCTTAGAGATAAGGCAAGGAGCTCAGTCACACAGGAGGAGCTCGGAGTAGAGCCGTTGCTCCTCCACAGCAAGAGGAGCCAGCTGAGGTGACTCTGGCGTCTATTCCATATGCCTCCTGAACGCGTCCCTCGGGAGGGACATGTTCCACCGGGAGGAGGCCCCTGGGAAGACCCAGGACATGCTGGAGGGACTATGTCTCTCGGCTAGCCTGGGAATCCCCCGGTGGGGCTGGAGGAAGTGTGGGAGTCCCTGCTTAGACTGCTGCCCCCATGACCTGGCCCCCTGGAAAATCGGAAGAAGATGGACAGATGGACGTACATGTGCGATCTAAAAAGGAGAAGTTTGATTCATAGACAGACAGTAATAGAATAATAGCTCTTTTAATTATTTTTAAACGGCAAGACGATTTACAGATTTCGGCTTCCATCCAGAACCTATTGTCAATCTGAGGAACTAGAATTTATACTACCTTTATGGAAAGGGAGGGTTAGATTAGATTATGGACCATTCATCGACTAGTTTCCCTCTAAATATATTGCATTGTCCTACACAGCAAGTTTTATTTCCTTGTTGTTTTTTTTTCCTGACCTTTTTTCTCTTTCAGCCAATGTCCAACTACAACCTGCTTGCAGAGAATTCCTACATTAAAATGGTGAGTAATGACTATGACAATTTTACTATTCATTCGGTTCAGGTTCCTGTTGTTCACCTTATTTCGGAAGTTGCCGTGGGCGCCGCCATCTTTTTTTCCATTGTAATAATTAACATGGGGCTGGCCAGCTCAACAGAAATAAGTTCTATTTGCCCTTTCTATTAAGCCCTTTTTAGGCCACATAAGAAATCGATGCATTGTTGACTTGTTACACAAATTAGTTGATTTCATATAATATTTTAGCGGCAAGACTTTTCCTTCTTCACCATATGCGTGAATGGGGTTCTCGTCAAACCGGAAATGCGTTTACTGAAGAGTGTGGATCTGTGGCAAAAAGAGGCAAAAGTGGGCAGGGCGGAGTAAGGTGATTAAGCAAGATTTTGAGAACTTTTCACTGTTCAAAGATGGGACAATTTGTTTTAAATCATGAATTGCTATGACAATAGTCCTACCTATTTTGCAATATAATATAACCGGAAATGTTCAGTTCTTTTGTAGAAAGGATTTTTTTGGGGCTTTGGGAAGAAGTTATTTTTTAGAGGGATACTACCTTGTAGCTGGTTGTGGCTTATGTCTTTATATTATTACATATACATATTTAGATACATGAACAATTTCCTTTTCCTTTTTAAGATGATGGAGGATGCTGATGAGGTATTGGTTTTTATCACTTTGGTGTGATTTGCTGATCTCTTACTCTTTTTTTTCCCCCTGTGTGGTCTGTAATTGCTAAAGAGTCTTAAAACCAAAAGTTATGTTTGTGACAGGCTTTGTGGTGTGGTGAGAAATAATCTGAATTCAAAAGTGTCTAATTTTCTCAAATATTTAAATTCTAAGAATTACTAACACGTTGGTTGTGTTTTACTTTATAGGTGTATGACATTCAAGGAAACCTACAAGATGGAAGTCAAGTTGTTGTGTCAGTAATATTTGAAAACAAGTGTGAAAGCTTTTTAAAATCTATGGAGTTCAATGTCCTGGACTCTCTCAACTCCAAACTACAGAGGCCTGAAGGGTCTGGTCCACACGATGGTCTGGTTGTTCCCTTCCAGCTCCCACCCGGTTAGTTTGTTCAGCTAAGTCTTAAAAGTTTCAGTCTGAGACATTATCCAGACCAATATTTTAATAATGTTGTTTTTCCATCCAGGAGTTTCGAATGAAGCACGATTTGTCTTTACAGTGCAAAGCATTGTAATGCCACAGAAATTGAAGGGAACCCTCACTTTTATTGTCAAGGTCAGTAAAAAGGTTAAATACTTCTTGGAACATACTTCCCAATCCATTGTCATTGCAACATCACATATTCTACTGCACAAATGTTTTAATAATAATATTGAGTAAATGCAGCACTTGTGACTGTGGTGTTTCAGAATGAGGAGTCCTCCACTCATGAAAAACTGGACTTTAAACTGCACTTTACCTGCACCTCATACCTAATCACTACTCCTTGCTACAGGTAAGATTTATATTTTGACTCTTTCATCCTCCATATTATTTGTTAAGCATAATGCCTTTTACATATTATTTATATTATGTTTCAAATAGTGATGCATATGCAAAGCTGTTAGAGTCTGGTGACCTTAAAAGCAGCTCCGTCAGACTGGAGGATGTCAACATGCCCTTCCATCATCTACTAGCCAGAATCTGCTTCCATCACCACTTTTCTGGTAATTAATACTTTTTTAATAATGTCATTTTGTGTAATACAATACATAAAGTATGACATACTGTACAACTAATTATGCTTTTTCTTGTTTGTGATAAGTCGTGGAAAGGATTGACTCCTGTGCCTCAATGTACAGCCGGTCTATCCAGGGTCACCATGTTTGTCTGCTAGTTAAATGTGTAAGTGGACCACAGATACTTGTGCAACACAGGTTTGGTGGGGTTTAAGTTAAATACTAAAAGCTAAAAGTTTGCCATTCTTTTCACAGTCTGGTCAGATTGTTTCCATTGACGCTAAATGTGATGAGCCGACGCTGCTTGGTAATGTGCTGGACGAGATCAAGCAGACCTTCTCTCAGTGCTGATTGTGTCAGCCCCTGGCCTCCCCCACTCATCCTGCCATCTCTGGATCAAGCAACATAATCATGTCCAACACTGCAGCTGGGCATGTCCAGTATCTATCCTCGTCATCAGATTCACTGCTTTGTTTCTTTGGGCCTCTTTATGACTTCAGAGCCCCTCTCACTGTTTTTCTGCACACCGAGCCTGGAGTCGAGGCTCACTGTGTACACTCTG
This sequence comes from Rhinogobius similis, assembly GCA_019453435.1. Classification (NCBI taxonomy): domain Eukaryota; kingdom Metazoa; phylum Chordata; class Actinopteri; order Gobiiformes; family Gobiidae; genus Rhinogobius; species Rhinogobius similis. The sequence continues at coordinate 16,852,887 of CM033623.1, read as the reverse complement.
CACTTTCATTTTTCCTTATTTTTGAACTGTCTCCGCTTTTTTCTCAGCTTTGACTTGGTCTCAGGATGTTTGACATCCACTCTCTTCTCCTGTGTACCGTCTTCACAGCAGATCAGTCTGTGACTGTCATGTAACGTGGACAACTGAACATATGCTGTTGATGGTTAAATTGTGTTTTTACAATTATTTTTCAAGTTTTTTTTTTGTTTGTTTGTTTTGTCTTTATTCTGTCCTGCGCCTTTGTCCTCCCCTTGCTTCACCTCTGCCCCCCCCATCATTAGTGTGTGCTCTTCCGTATGCTTGAAAACTCTTTGACCTTCTGTTTTTCAGAATGGCCCCAAATAGAAAATTGGTACTCAAACTTTACTGTCTTGCGACAACACAGGTGTTGTCAAGTGCATTTTGAGGCAGAGATAAACCAAAGTTCAGAATTTGGAAAGTGTGGGACCATAAGATAAAAGCCCACTTAGCCTTTTGGGCCAGACACACCACCATACTTTATGGACCACCCCTTATCCTGTTGTAATTTGTTCTATTCTGTATTGTCTGTTATAAATGACAATTTGTTATGCAGCCAGAAATGTCTGTTCCCATTCCAGCACAATACAGTTTTGTTGTAGCTAATCAGCTAATCAGTTACATTCAGAGGTTAAATGTAAATAAAATACAGATCCCCTGTACTTAAAGAAAGTCAGTACATGCGTATGTGAGGTTCTCGTAAAATTCTTAGATCTGAAAATTAAACATCACATTCTTCCCATTTCGACAATGTCTCAGTCAATTGTGGATGAAAGTCATGTAGTACAGGATAAGGAATAAATTATTTTTTTCCTAAATTTATTTCATTTAAAACATTCCATTTTGTTGTTTCCGCAGCCCGTTTTTTATGTTTACTTGTTTTTATCCTATCTAGGTTCAGTTGATTATAAAATATATAATTTGACTCTTTAAATTATTAAACATTGGCAGGAGTCAAATAATTGGGGTATTCTTTATGACACTGAGGGCACAAGACCTCAGATTTGCCCATTAGAGCAGGTCAAAGGATGCAGTGTACTGAGGCAGAAACCAGTCTTACATATAGCCTATTGGTTCAGTTGTAGTGAATTATTTGACAAATTTTGGCTTGTGACAATGAAATATACTCTTTAAAACCTGTCTTGTTTTTTTCATACACATTGTACATCCGTAAAAATATATGTTCAAGTGGCAAAGCAAAGCAAAATAATATATAGATCAATCTTTCGTATAAAAAGAGCACAGGGAATGCTTACATGAAAATCTGCGTAAACTTTTCAGGAAGGGGTACAGGCATACTGCAAATTTTGGAAAAAACAAAACTTAATTACACAGAATCCTTAATAATTTTGATGTACTGTACCTAAACGACCCAGACCAAATTAGCACATAACTTAGTTAACTTTTATTAAGACCTAACATAAATTGTAAAGAATCAACCAATTAAAATGTAAACCTGATTGATTTTATATATTGATTAGCTGCTTGGGTTTTTTATTTGAATTATTATTTGATTTAAAAAAAAATAGCATTAGCGTTAGCTTCGACCCACAAACGCCTCCATTTATCAACACAGAAGTGTCTGCCAGGGAAGTATTTATTTAATTTGCAAAATCTTTAACATTGACAGTGACATTCTTCTGCAGCTCCCCGTTCACTGCCTGACCCTTAAGGATAAATGTATTTTACTGACTATGCAAAAAACCCATAGAGATAGAACTGGACAGAAAGTACTCAGTAGGCACAGATTTCGTGCCTATTTCGTGCACAGAGCCTATTCATTTTAATGAATTTTGGTATCAAAAGTCATAGTCATTTTTAAACTTCTAGCTTTGTTTGAATTACAGTAAATGTACGAGGACTGACAGTTTCAGTGCTCTAATAAGATAACATTAATATTACAGCGTTTCCTGCTCTTCAAAATAAAATGTAAAAGTACGTTAGTAGTTTTTTTAGTTTTCGGTTGAATTGAATTTATCCTACTCTGGTATACCTGATACAACACTGCATTAAAAAGGCGTATGAGTTTAATATGTTGATTACAGTACAACATGTTTCTGATTGTGTTTCACTCGAGCGGAAGTGACTTTGAATAAGGTAACTTGACACTCGGGGGCATGTCGTAATATCTGGAGCTCCGGAATTGTTCACAACAACAGACAGAGGAAGAGGTTCAGCTCTGACCAAATAAAGACCCGTCGCGGTTGAGATCCTGTTTGGACCGTCCAGAGAAGAACAGCGTTTCCAGGCCTAGTTGTTGTTTGTACGTGGCTAACATTTCCCTCTTCACTGTTACAGCCGTGGTGGGTCGCTGGTACATTTACTAAGACCAGTTGGGACTATGGCTCAACATGGACATCATCATGTAGCCAGTTCCCAAAAAGCTCTTATGCTGGAGATGAAAAGTCTCCAAGACGAGCCAGTAGAAGGCTTCAAAGTGACTTTGGTGGACGAGTCGGACATGTACAACTGGGAAGTGGCAATTTTTGGACCCCCAAACACCCACTACGAGGGTGGTTATTTTAAGGTGAGTAGCTAATGTTAGCTAGCAGCCTTTCTATTGTTCTTATGCGAGTAAAGTAGACTTATTTTCCCCCATCTTTAGGGTTTTGCTCAGACCACTAATCTCGTCTTCCTCTAAACTGTGGTAGAATAAATTGGCTTCATGTTATTTATATTGTAAAAAAATAACTTTTTCTTGAAGTTCCATGGTTTTTAAATCATAACGCTACCTGAAAATTACTTATTCAAAAAACAGTTGTTGTTTAGATTCAAATTGTTGCACATAGTTTCAGCTCCCCGTGAAATGACCATATCATATATCATACCTATGTGTTCTTCTGAAAAGTCAGTTTTGTCCAGTATTGCGTTATAACTGCGATTATTAAGCCATTGCTGTAGCGTTATCTCACTGGTGTCAAGTCTCATCTGTTTGTAGTCAGCACTTCAGTTTGTCACTAACTTTCCTCAGCAACACTTAAACGTAACTGTCGAACTGTAATAATACATTAACGTTATCTTATTCATGACGTGTGTTTGTTTGTTTGTTTGTTTTTTAGTATCATTTCAAACACTACCAACAGCTTCACACATTCACGATTGATTGTTTTCTTGATTATTGAATATAATTGATCTTTACAGTGACAACTGTAAATGTACACTATAAAGAGTTTTTAGCCAAGGGGATCTTGTTGCCTATACAAGCTTAAGAATGGTGTATTATTATTATTATTATAATAATAATAATAATAATAATAATAATAATAATAATAATAATAATAATGGCCGGAGCATATGTTCTTCGTTGTACAGTGTGACCTAACTTCGTGCTCTTGACACATCTCATGTATCAGATGTTGAAAAACACAGAGGCTATTACAGAGGGCAAGATCAAGTTGTGACATTAATTTCTCCAAGCATGTTTTAATGGTTACTTTAATTTTAAATTATCTTATCATTGTTTTTAAATGTATTTTAATAGTCAGCATGTACAGTGAAATTGACAATAAACTGCACTTTACATATTTGTCACCTAATCCCTTACAACTAGACATGAACATTTACAGTGTGCACATGCACTTCCCTCAGCCTAGAGCACATTGCTTGTGCGAGGCTGCTGTTGTGTACAGAATTCCTTTGTGCTGACAGGAATGCTCTGCCGACCTGTGAAATCTATCGCTCATTGTTCTGTGCTAGGTTTCTATCCAACCAGTTTTTATTATTATTCAAAGTAACGCCCTATCTATCCCAGTGAGGCAAACAAACTGCTACGACACACACACAGCAGCTGCCTGTGCTGTGACGTCACGACACTTGGCTGAGTCAGGCTTTCAGGCTGTGGTGCTCACTTTGAACTACGCCAATGAGTAAAGTCATTTTAACAAGGGCTGTGTGAGTAAGGAGACTCTCATATGTGGCTCAGTGCTCCTTCATCTTTAACTTTTCATGTGTTTCAGTGGGTGTTTTTGCCTTGTAATACATCAGTGCGACTAAATCAAGGCCAGTTTATACTTCTTTCGTTGGTGATGGAAAAATGTAAGATTGGGCTCTATTGTAAAATATACAATTTATTGTTAATATAATCACATTCAAAACCTTTGTGAAACTGACAAAATGTAAAATATTACAATCTTTCTACTTTAGTCAGATTTGTTTTTCCATCTTATCTAAGTATTTTGCTTCTTGCTAAAACGCTTGTAATTTGCCAATATGCTTAACTACCTTTTAAAAATTTGACTGGGCATGTTGGGGCAAGAACATCACCACATCGTAACTAGGTCACACTCCTCTAAGTCGGTGAGCCTTTATCTCCGCTTTGCTTGTGGTGAATCAGTACAAAGAGCAACAACATGTGCCGTGTAGTTCTTAAGTAGCAGTGTACAATATTTATCTTGGTGACACAATGTTTTACATGTTTTGTGATGACAAAGTTAAGTTTTTTTCTCCTGCTGCTTCAGGGGTGAGTGAAATATACTCAGTACTGTGCTGTCATGTGCTTGTCTCTCACACAAGGTTGTGATGGTGACGTATGGCAGGCAGTTGTTATTTGTTGTGGCAAATAGCTTACAGATCAAAGTGATAAAATAAGACTCAGTTTGTGTTTCTGTACTTTTATACATCGGTCCATATCCACCAACCCACTTGTCACCAGTTGAGATAGCTGACTTTGCTTATATAATTTATAATTTATTCTCTGCTCTCCTAGCTTAATAAATCACCTCATGCCTTTATCCAACCAAGCCAGCCAAATAGTCTTATACCATCACTGTCCAATTATTACAATGTATCTAGTTCCTTGTTAGATAATTAGGATAGTTCTCTGCTCACTATATAGGTGATGAGTTTATTAAGTCTGAACTTAGCCGAAAATCTGACTTTGGCCTTTTTGCTGCCCGAGTGCATGTGTATCATTGGCTTTGCTGCTGCAGAGAGGGTTGGTTACATAGCAGTAGACCCTAGCCAGTTGCACAGGGCTTGGCTGGGTCGTTCCTGTTTGGGGCCTCTGCAGGAGTCATGTTCCCCCCCTCCGGCTGTGTCACAAGGAAACCAGAGCCGGGCAGGGAAAAGAGGGAACATACACACTGAGATCATGAGAAGATAAAGAGGAGGCGTGTGTGAGATTCGAGGCCTTAGTTCACTTTGGCTGTGAGGGACGTCTGGTCCCGATACAACGTTCTCAATGTTCTGTACAAAAAAATAGTTTGGTACAGTTTTGTTTAACTTGTCCTTTCAAGGCAGCACATGGTAGTAGATATGACTTTTTTTTCCCCCTGAACTAAAGCCAGCGACCCCTTAATTGTGCCAAACAATTCAAAATGGTATACCTGATCACAATGGATTTTGCAGTGTCTTCAGGAATCATCCTTATCAGTCTAAATCTGAATTGCAAATAAAGACGGACTGATACATTAGTTGGCTGTTTATATTCAATCAAAATTAGCACTTTTTAGCACATCCGCTATCACCTTTAAAGCTCCAGGACAAAACACGGGTCACGGGTCAAACACCTGACTAAAGGACATGAAGTTTATTTAAATGATTATCTATCTGTCGATCTATTGAGATAGATGTATGTTATATAGATTTCTTTTTAATTTGTAGTGCACTGTTTAGACAAAGTTCAATGATTTTGAAATTCCATCATTTCAGATAAATAAGCGAATTCGGTATCGGAAATATTGGCAGTTTATCAGTTATTGATTTTATATCCAATTCCAAATTCCCTTCCCGGATGTTTGGCCAACGTTTCCGATTTTGTTCTGTGTATTATAGGCAAGAAACTACGTCATATTCAAAAACCTGACCTCTTTATTAATGTGATACATAACTCTATGTGCATGTTTGGACCTGCAGCTCTGAGAAAACTGCAATGATGGACACATTGCTTGTTTGAACTGATACCTGTTAATGCCTGATCTCAACGTTTGTGTAGAATTTGAGAAAGATTTATTAAACTATTTTTGTTGTTATGAGCCATGATTATGGTACAGAAGCACAAGGCAAGAACCGACTGTTTAGTGCTTAATTAGTTCAGTCCAGTCCAGTTACACCATTCTCCTAAGAAACATGAAGTATTAAATGTTTAAATCTATCACAGAGTAGCAAAAGAAGGTTGAATTCAGTCTTTTTTACGCCTGAAAACATTTAGCCTCTCATTACTACTTTGATGAGTGGAGCAATGTATAGTCAGTCGATCTTTTGCTGTCCTTAATTTACTTTTCGTTCTCATTGTGGTTGCATGACCATGAACAATATAGATTTTTAAAGAAAACATAGTAAAACTTCTAACTTCAAAGTCTGAACCCTACTTTAAACCACACTGTAACAATTAAAAAAAGTGTATTTGTAGAGCACAATTCGTACACATGTAAATTCAAAGTGCTTTAAATAACAGAATAAAATTGCATTTAAGTCACAAAACAGCTTAAGGTATACTAAATCATTATAAAAATATAATAAAACAAACAAACGAACAAAAAACTTAAGCATTTTATTGACTATTTGACATATCTGAAGCTCTATATCAATTCAAATTTGATTACTCCCAGCCCTGGCCACCAATGATACTGAATACAAAAAGTACTCAGTGATTATCTAAACACTACCATGCTGGCAGTCAGAGAGGATCGAGGAGTGATAAAATGATGATGAAAGTATCCATCCTCTGTGGCAATAATGCAATGTAAACTTAAATAAATTCAATCCTTTTTACATTTGTAAAATGTGCTTGCTTAAGTGAACTATGTCACATGATCGACCTTGTCTGTGATTCAGGAAATAAAATTTCATTTTATTTTTAACTTTATTTTTAAACTTTACAAGCCATAAAACAACCAACCAGAATACATATAAAAAGAGTTGGCAAAAGAAATTCTAGTCACATAGATTTAATCGTTTACTAATCAGATCAGAATCAAACAAAATAAATAAATGTAAGTAATAAGTAAATGAATGAAACTATAGTACCCTCACAACATAATGTGCGTGTGCACAAAGGAGAGATCAGTGTCTGTTAGGTGCAGTGGCCACCATATAGTGGTTATGTATAGGAAAACTACAGTACCTAAAGTAGGGACGTAATGATACTGTCGATCTCGTGATATTGTGATTGTCATGATATCGTTGTCGTCATGTTACAATATGAAAAACATCATGTCTACGTGAAAAAAAAAAAAGGTTTAGCTTGCTCCGTTAGATTACAAAGCATTATTGACTAGAAAGTATTATTATTATTAAGAAATAACAGGGTATATCACAGAATACAAAGCAGTCACTATAGTTGTTCCTGACATAACTTTAAAATTGCACTTTAGAGTTGCCGCGTGTGATCATTTCTATTATTACGGTTCTAAAATATGGTAAGGCCTAATTATGAATGGCAGGAGCATATTACATTGTCAATCTTGTTATTATGAACATGGATACATAATTTGGAGCTCTTCTACAATATTGTGAGCTTCTCCATGATATTGCAATACATATCGTATCGTTAAGTTCATATTGAGATAATATCATATCATGAGATTTGCCCTGAAAAAAGTTGAAGGAGATTACACAGATAACAGAGATTACACGAAAACCAAAATGCCACCATAAACAATTTATTGGGAAAACGGTCCAATCAAACATCTGTAGTGTATGAAAGTTTAGTGTATTCACCAGTGACTTGCCTCTTGTCTCAGATCACACTAAAGCTGATATACTCAGACAGCGCTGTCATATCAACCTTCATCAGCTGATGTGCTCAGCACCTGAAGTCTCTTATTTGGATTCATGCAAATAAGTTGTTGTTAAATATCTAAACAAAGTATTTTACTTTAAATTAAAGCAATGCCACAAGTTAACTGTCTGTCAAACGTCTTTGTGTCATTTACTTATGTGGTCTAAGCATATTGAAGAAGAATGCTTCCCCAAACATCTTATTTCCCTAGACCTCAAAACTGTTGTTTTCCCACGTGAAATACAGCTCCAGCAGTGTCTCTGAAAATGACATTGAAAAACTGCAGTTAGTCCAGAAAAAGGCGGTGCTTTGCTTTAATCTGCTCTAAATATACAAGTATTCAACACATGCACACGGTTGGCCATTAGTGAAAACCAAAAAGAATTTCACTCTTATTTGCTTTTTCAGAAACATTGTTGTCTCAAAGATACCTAAGGTTTTGTATAAACTTGTTCTCAGTTGCACCTTGCATAGCTTTAACCCACAACATGCTCACTGTCATTTTGCTTCATTTTGCTCTTCCAGCTTGTACCACACAGATTGGACGAAAAGCTCTTATGTTCAGAAGTTTTAAGATCTGGAATTCCTTTACAATGAACATTACACACACTGTAATTCATATTTTTTAAAGACTTTATTGTAACATTGCAATGCAATTATATGAGGATATATTTTAAGCTTTTATGCATTCTAATGCAGGGGTGTCCAAATTTTATTTTTTACCGAGGGCTGCATTTTGAAAACCTCTACAGAGCTGAGGGCCACAGACATGACATGACAGTGAAGTGAGTCATTAAAATGTTGAATTTAATGTAGATTTGATGAGCCACTACACATTTAATAAGGCTTGGAAGGTCTGTATAACATTAAAAGGTTTGTAGTTGAGTTTTGATGGCAAGATTTTTTTCTAAATATGCATAAAAAATTACTACTTGGCATTTGGGCCAATATAGCATGAAGCCAAAGGGCCAACAAAAATTGTTCTTAGGGCCACATTTGGCCTCCAGGCCATAGTTTGGACTCCCTTGCTGTAATGTTATTTAATTGTATGTAATGTGTGTTGCCATGGTAATGGCTGATGAGAACTCTAATAAACAGGATTCTTTTTATTCTTAAATCCTGTGCTGTTACGACCACACCCCCACCACGTCCCCTGTGAGCGGCTGTGTAAGCAGCAGCTGACCATGTCGAATGGGCTGTGTGAGTGTGAGTGTGAAGCGAGGGATCAGCAGCACTAGGCCTCATGATGGGGGAGTGACGTATGTGTGTGTAATCTGTGTATTTGGTGGTGTCCCCCCATCTCTCCCGTAGAGCACCTTATGGTCAGGGGGAGGGATCATACACACAGGCCCCATTGTCGAGCTAAGCGTGTGTGGTTTAAATGTGGGGCCATATTATGCTAGCACGCGGTTGCAAAGAAGTGGATAGTCTTGGGTTGCGGTGACAGCTGTAGAGAACTCCTCCTGTATGTCTTACCCAGCAGCCCCTCACACTCTGCACCTGAGGGCCCCGCCCCCTCCCTCTATAACATATTACATTACCCATCATTTTCCATGCTCCCACTGTTGACTGCTATTTTTAGAGATCTTCCACTCTAATACTGATGATCTTCACAGTAATTTAATAACATAACATTTAAAAATAAAGACTGAAGAGCAAACATTTAGAGCCATTCAATAAAAATTTAACACATCAAGATTCTGTCTTTTCTATTAGTCAATGATATGCTTTGGTGTTGATATTGAGAGGTCCACAAGCAAAACAAAGAACGTGGTTTGGAGCAGAGTTCAGAGGAACATATTATTGACACTTTATTTTTGTATTGAATGACACTGATTAAAAGTCTGTATTGTTTATGTTCAGGAAATCGATATTGACATCCATTTTGTTTTTAATAAGGCAAAGATTGTTTTTTTTTTTAGATTGATCATTATAAGTGAAAGAAATCTTGTCCAATCTTATTTTTAATTTTAGTTGTAAATGTTTTTTGGTTGTCACAATGATTATCAGTGTCTCACTATTGTGAAGCTTGTGACTATGGCATATGTACAGGCTCCACAGCATTGTAATGTGTCAAATTAGTGGCTTCTGCTTTTTGGCGGCAGAGTGGGTAGTGCTCTCGCCTCACAACTAGAAGGTTGTGGGATCGATACCTAGGTTTTACTGTGTGGAGTTTGTATGTTTCTCCCCGTATCTGGGTGGGTTTCCCCCATCACCCAAAGCATTGCCTGGAAAAATCCAGACTCACCGCTGTCCCAGCGGATGAGTCTGGCATTTGAGTCAATTCGATTTCTAGGGCGGAGCAAACACCGAGCAAACAGGAAGCGGAGTAAACTAATCAGAGTTATCACTGTGTACCACTTTTAGTAGTGTCCGAATGTCCAACAGGTGAAAAAGTAGTGCAGTCCCACAATGCATCTTGAAAAGTAGTGTCCAGCGCTGGTTACTCATAGAACTATAATAAAACCTGGAAGATGAATCCAAGATGGCCGTCCTGTTTATCCCTATGGAGAGTGCTCATTGGCGCATGACCCCAAAAAAGTTTCTTACTTCCGCATTTACTTCCTGATACGAAGGCTGACATCTTTGTTTTACTTCCTGATACGATGGCTGCCATCTTTGTTTTACTTCCTGAAACGATGGCTGCCATCTTTGTTTTAGGGCGCCACGTGACAATCCCCACTTCATATAAAAGCGGTAATTTCGGTGATTTTAGAAACGGTAGAAAAGAACATTTCCTTCTATTTTATTTAAATACAGATAATAATTCAGTACTGTCTGCAATTATAATGTGCAATTTTAGAAAAAGGCTGGTTCCAAGAGGCTGCAGTACCTCGCACGGCCACAAATCAATCTGGGACCACAGACAGAGGGGGCGTACCTTATCCAGTTCTTTTAATACATCCATGTGGTTACTACACCGGTCAATATTGACCACGATGCATTGCGAGAGTCGTAAAAACTACAGCGAACTGAATGAAAGCAGAAAGAGGAGCTGTTTAAACGAACTGTTGAGCCGAGATTATGAACAAAACACTTTAAACTAACCGTCAGCGGCAGCGTTGCTGGCGTTAGCCGCTTACCTTAGCTTCAGCTGTGAATAAATCGCAAATCTCCGGCAAAAAGTTGAATAATCCAGTCCGTTTGATGTTAAAACTTGTATGATGTTTATTAGTCCATAAATATGTGCGTGTCAGGCGGATTTGATCCATTCATTCATTACAGAATTACATTTTTATCGGAGTTTTACAACTTTTTTTTCTCTCTCAGACGCCAGAGTCACGCGACGTGCGGCGAGGAGAAAGTACTGCCCTGCGTGTCTGAATCGGCCCAGGGTTGAGGGCACTATTTAGTCACTGAACAGGGCAGGACTTTGTAGTGATTGAGGGGTTAGAGAAGAAGAGAGAGTGTGGACACAGCCTTTGAGAATACGTGTGTTGTAGCCAACTCTGCTACTTCCACCGCGCTAGAGTGACCCCGTTTGCGTCACTGAAATAAACAAATCTGATTGCTCGGTACGTTTTGGAGTTGACTCGAGGCACGGCGGAGGGCAGGGCGACCAGACTGATATATCGTGGATAAATAATACAGAGATATATCATTCTGGACTTGCCAGGCAACCCAAAACATGCACATTAGGTAAAATCCTCCAGCTACAGCAGTCCTGACTAAGCCTAGCACAAAGATCACAGATTTAGAAGGATGGGTCAAATGCAGAGGACAAATGTCCTGAAGGGGACAATAAAGTGTACCTTAACCTGTTTACATTTTCTTCAGGCACGGCTCAAGTTTCCTGTAGACTACCCATATTCTCCACCGTCCTTCCGCTTCCTCACCAAAATGTGGCATCCCAACATTTACGAGGTAAAAGCTGCTTTTTAAAATGGACTCTGCTGATTATCAGTCTTTTAGTTCACCACCTTCTTTTAGGAAACGCAAACAATGACACTTAGTTTCATAAATCAAAGATTATCTTTTACACTGGTCTTCTGTATGTTTTGTCCTTTTAGAATGGAGATGTTTGCATTTCTATTCTACATCCGCCTGTAGACGACCCACAAAGCGGTGAGCTGCCTTCAGAACGGTGGAATCCAACACAAAATGTCAGGTACGTGTTGGTAGAAGACATGTTCTCTATCCTTTCTGTATCATTTAAATGGAACAATTATGAATGTTTCTGCCTTTTGTTTTCTCTGTTGATCACTCTTGGAGACTGGCTGAAGTGCCGTCTTTAACACAAAAGCCTTTAGTGCCATGGACAATCACTATGCACATGTGTAGTTGAAGGCTAAAAGTTACTGGAAAAAAAAAAATCACGAATGCCAATTGTTAATCTGCCTGTCCAAAGCAACTGAGATCATTGTAGCTACACTATTGCAGCGCTAGTCAACCATGTCCTATTGAACAAAGACAATGATAAAGCCAGACAATATACTCTTACATGGTTCTAGCTCTCTAAGCAGAAAGCTCAAGTTCAACAGATGACAGCAGAGACAAATGGCTCTGGTCTAAGCAAACATGCTGCTTGTGTGACCTTCTCCATCCTCCCCCTCCATCTGTCCTTATTTCTATCCATCTCATTGCTTTGTGCTCAAGTCTCAATGCCTCTCGTCTCATCTTACCTCCACCTTCCGCTCTCATCCCACTGCTACTTCCTGGTCCCTGCCCAGTAAATTGTTTTCACGTTTAGACAATTTTATTCTGCCTCCTGTATTCAATAAATGTGTGTTTGTGTTTTCCCAGGACCATCTTACTCAGTGTGATCTCTCTGCTCAATGAGCCCAATACGTTTTCACCAGCCAACGTTGATGCCTCAGTCATGTACCGCAAATGGAGAGAGAGCAAAGGCAAGGACAGGGAATACATAGATATCATCAGGTAAACAACATAACCACATTCTACTCATTTCAATATTTTATACTCGAGTATAGTCACTTAAAGACACAAAACCAGAGCTTTCTAGATTAAAAGTACACTTTGTAACATTTCTGCTGGAGGATATGTCACCTTATTGTATCCATGGAGATGTTATTGCCGGGAGTGCTCCACAGTAAGGCATAAAGCGTTTCCGTCTTCGAGACATGCTGGTGATGCCACCAGGCGAGGTATTTTTTTAAACAATATAAATGCCATAAGATGGATATGTTTAAAGCTGCATTACCTGATTTTCACGCCATTAAGTAAGTATTTAGCTCTCACAAACACTTGGGCACAACATTAATATTCACTTGCATGAATTTTCAAGCATGTGCAAACCTTTTAGAAGGTTTTTCAGACAGAGAATTGAAAAGGGAGGACCACTAAAGCAGTCAGCTTAGCACTGCTATCATCCAGGTTTCCAATTGATAAAATACTTTGTGACGATAACTAAGTATATTATAAAAACAGCACTTTGTAACAAAAAGTCTTTCTTTTGTTAACATTTTTATTTACAATAATAAAATCACAACAAAAACCTCTTCATAATCATGTCACATGTGGGGGCTGCTTTCTCATTTACCCACTAAAAGGTCACTCAGAGTGATTCATACATATTTAAGTAAACATGTATATTTGAGTAAACATGATTCTTCTGAAAAGTCACGTTTTCACCTACCCCTCGTACACGCCCATGGCTCTGTCCTTACTTAAAGGGCACATGTTCTGCTGCATTGACTTTTTTGAGCTTTTAACCAGGTTCTAACAATGTTCCGTCATCAAAAACATACCTGAAGTAGCATTCAGTTGCATTCACGCTATTTTGAGGAATGTTTATTAGAAAATCCTCCCTCCTCTGAGCGTCAAACACACTTCCTGCTGAACTTCCTGGATTTTTGGACTTATTTTCGGATGATCTACGTCACTTATAAGAGAATCTTCTGCTGTTTTAAGTCCTTAGATCATCGGCAGACTCGTTCTGAGCATTTCTTCGTCTAAACACAACTGCTGCTGCTAGCTTGATAATTTATCATTTAAATAGAGATAATATAGCTAAGCGCTTGGTGCCATCTACTGGCCGAATGCACTCAATAAGTTTTTCCAGACTCCTTACGGAAAACATGAATTATTTAATAATATTTTTTTTGTTTGATAAAAACAATACAAAAAATGCATAATATTTATGTTTTATTTAAAGTCTATATGACAAGTTCTAACTTAGTTTGGTGGGAGGTCACCTGTGGAAATTATTTACTATAGTTTTGCATCTGTGAAGTTGCAGTTTGTGAAGACATTTAGAAAAATAAAAGTTTAAAATTACATGAAGTGATTGAGTTCTAAAACGGAATCCCTCCACCCATGTCCTCAAAAAACGACTTGCCGTTGAAAAATATAAATACAATTTACAGACAACTGACACAACTTTTTGATACTTTTAAGTGTCATCCAACAAAATAAAGTTGTTATTGGGTTTTATTATTTGTGTCATTTATATGGGTATTCGCCCTTATTTTGAAAATGGTTGCTAGGTAACAGCTGTAGAATTACCTCCAACGATGTCATATTTGCTGCCCATGTCCAACCAGGAAGTAACATTATAAACATACAAAAACAGTCAAACTGGAGATAAATGGGCAAAATGTTTAGTAAAATCTTAAGTATAATCATATTCACTACGTTTTAGTCAAAAGTGTCGTCTAACCTGTCATATACACTTTAATAAGGGGTAGTGCAAATTAATGAACATGTGTTAGTGCAACATGTAAATGTGCCATGCAGGCTAATTTTCATCTGTAGTCCCATTGGCCGGTTTTTCCTTTAATTGGTTATACACGTCGCGTTCAGGGCCAAATGCTGCCGTTGGACCAATTTTTCTTGGCCCCAGGCTTCCTGGTGAATTGGCCCTGAGACGTACTTTTTACAGAAAATTTCAAATTTTGTTTTGCTACAATTATAACTTAAATAACATTTTAATGTGAGACAGATCTGATATTAAGGCATTGAGACTGAATTTGAGGTGTGGTAGCACTTAAAACATCCCATGAATGCAACTTTTTTGAACGTTTGATTTATGGCCCTCCACTTGTTTATAACAAGTGATGGAAAAGGTTTGGAACCTTTCAGGAGTGACTCATACCATGTACCAGGATGCGCACCAAATAAAGTGTAATTTTGTCATTTGTAGACAGCGCAGAGTAGACGCATGGTTGTTGTTGTTAATATGTATGTTACATTTGCCAACAATTGATAACTCTAGTTTCTAAAGTTTAGTTTAAAGTTAAGTTTCATAGTCAACAGACCCCGGTTTGGAGGCTAATGCTAAGTCCATTGGAAATGCATTAGTGCTAAAATAACAAATAGGTTGTGTTCATGTGGCATCACAACATCTCATCAGCCAAGTTGGTGGGCAGCTAAAATGATTTTTGTTATACAATGAGTTCTTGGGTCTTGACACTGAGAGAGATCATCAGGTTCAACATTTGTGAATTTACCTTTGAAATATTTCATGGCAGAGTCTTATTTTATCGGAAAAAGTGGCGCTTTCCCTCCAGCACACTGGTTGAAAATCAAGGTCATAGATTAACTATATAGAAAACAAAGGCATAATGTCTTCATTTGAATAAATGTACCTTTAAATTGTATGATGCCATGCTAATTAAATCCTTTCCTTTATTGTTACAGTAAGCAAGTATTGTCCACCAAAGCTGATGCCGAGCGGGACGGAGTGAAGGTCCCAGTAACATTGGACGAATACTGTGTCCGCACTCAGGTCCAGCCCACGGACGACGGCTACAATCTGTTATACGACGATTATTGCGATGACGAGGACTTAGAGGAAGATGAGGAGGAGGATGAAGATAACGAAGACTGTTGCTATGATGATGATGACTCTGGCAACGAGGACTCCTGACCTCGCAGTGCTGTCTCTCTCTCCTCCCCCTCTTCTTCTCACCTCCGTCTCCCATGAACTGAACTTTGATTCCCTCGCTTTGTATTCATCATTCACACTCTCACACTGGTCCCGGTCCTCTCAGTGCAGTGATAACATGCACTCTAAAATCAGCAAGAATTGCAGAAAGAGACCAACTTTTTGCTGTTTTATAGGTTTTTAAATGTCTCCTGACACAGACTACAGATGATTGCATTTAACTTCTTTTGGTGCTTGTCTGCTCTGTTTATTAAAGTCAGAATTTTTATTTTGTTTTTAGAAGGCATGGGCGAGGGCTTTTCCTCTACAGCAGTGAAGAATTTTACATCTCTAGTTGGAACAGGTTAGTTTTTTTTAAAATGGCATTAATCAACAAAAAAACTTGAGACTGACTTTTGTTCAGTTTTATTCAGGAATAGTTATAACTCTCAAAGCCAGGTCACTTCCCCATTTAAGCCCTGTCACCGTGACCTCTGCCTGACGAGCCGCTTTGCCTATGACATTTTGGACCCCAGAGCTGTGGTGGTGCAACCGTAGATGTTCTTCATTTCAAACAGCCATTAATTTCCTTGTGCCTTTCTTCAGCTCTAAGAGACAGCAGGCCAAAACTTGGAAAACCAACTATTCCTAAACAACTTACCTGCCAGGAGCAGCAGATTTAGCAGGCTCATGGGGTCTCATGAAAGTTTGAATAAGCAGCGCACTCCCAGTGGAACAAGTTGCGGTTTATTTATAGAAACACCTGTCAGATTTGTTCAGGGTGTAAGGGAGAGGTAACATCAAACAGCTGAACTAAGGAACAGTATGCAACATCAGAAAACCACAAATACATAGTGTTAACAGCTGAAAAGTTGTGTTAAAACCGTTGCACTGAAGTTAACATACTAAAGGGTCAGCTACTGTCTCAAACTTCAGAAATAGTGGTATCTTTAAATGAGCCAAAATACTCCGCTAACAGAGTTTGTTGTGTTGTGCAACAACAGACCATGTGTGTTGGGTTTCTCTACCACCTTAGCATTTTTCTGATCATAGCTCCGTCTCTATTAAAGGCAATACTCTGGATTAAGCATGCCCCCTAGTGGGAATAAGTGCAGGGAGGTAAAAAAAAAAAAAAAAAAAAAAAAAAATGCAGCCATTTTTAGCCATTATTATGTAGACTGATGGGGTCCATTTTGTCAAAAATAATATTTAGGAAAATTTCAATGCGCTTTTACAGCAATTCATAACTATAGTTAACTTTTCTCATTGCTGTATGTTTTCAATAAGAGTGAATATTGTTAATTTAAAGTGCTTTTTTGGCCATTAGTAAGAAGCACAGGAAATGGGTTTGGCATGTGGATGGGGTCTTGAGCATGAATATGATACCGTTTTTCACCAGCATTCTTTTGGTGTTTGTGGTTTTGAAAACTATCATAAAGGTTAGGCTAATGTCTTCTCAAATTTCTCTAACACATAGATTGTGAATGGGTTAAGGGGTTATCTGTTTTTATGCCTCAATGTGATCTTTTATTTACAAAATGTGGTGTGAGCTGCAATATGTTTTATGTTTTAAAATGAACAATTGCAAATGTATTGCTCAACAACCACAGATGTCTTCTTGACTAAATAATGAATGACTAATGTTCTCTTTATGAATGGAAAATGCCTCTTGATGAATTCCTTTTTCACAATACCCCCATTCTGGTTATAAATTGGAGCTTTGATTGGTAGAAGCTCCTAATAGTTAATGGACACATCTCAGGAATACAGCAAACCGACCCAACAAACCATCTTCCGAAAGTCACACCTTATGACCACAAAAGGACTGTTTACAATCTACCTTGATATGCTCATGTGGATATTTAGAAGATCTTTTGATGTTTTTCCTGTTTATATTTCCTTTTTCTTATGTTTGTAAATGTATTTAAAATCTGAAATAAAGATCTTTATTAGATGTTGACGTGTGATGAGAGTTTCCATGAGAATAAAATGTGAAAAACATGAAGTAGCATGTACAGAAGGTACAAAGGTAGTTTTTACTTTATTATTGATTCAGTTGAGTAGATATGCCTGTGTAAACTGATGGATTGTCTTGCCATTCTCTTATACAAACTTGGACAAACAATGTATGACTGACTGCATGGTTTATTTTCATTTCAGCAGAAGATGTGTACACTACAGTCATGGTAAAATGAGTGGTGCATATGACAGGTTTTCATGTTTTCTTTTTAAAATATATTTAAAGACACGGCATCACAGACAGTAACAGATTTAAAGACAAAAGACATCAGTGATACCAGGGGATGGGAGTGGGGGGTAGCAGGTTTTTCATGTTTTGTAAATGTTTTGTTTGGTGGTATCATACTTTTTAGATCAGTCAAGTGGAGAAAAGTTGAGTAGAAAATTACAGGAACGGTACACAATTTTAAGCTTACCAAAACTGTCAAACTAGGGGAAACTATTTAAGATTCTTAGTATAATCTTAAATATAATTATGTTCTCTATATTTTAGGGAAATTAGTTGCTGTTATTTTATTTTTACCTTTTTATGTTACAGTGGTTTAGTTAGTACATATAGGTGGTTTTTTTTTTAATGTACTGGTAATGAACGTCGTAATGGAATGGGTACTTAGCCAGGCTTACTCTCAGGCTGCTGTGACAAACAGTCCATGGTCCGGGTGTGCCTTTGATCCAACCAAGAAAGCACAGCTGCGCACTGCCCCTCTCTTTGCGTGTGTCGTACAGTTCATAGATTGTATTGAAGACGGCGCTTCACGCCTCTAGAGGGCAGTGACGTGTAGCTTAGGCCTCTTCAGTGCCTAACAAGGTGCCCGGCAATAAGAGCATGGACACAACAATGGACACAGCACACCTAAAATAAGTGAAATAGAAATGTGTGTGTGTGTGTGTGTGTGTGTGTGTGTGTGTGTGTGTGTGTGTGTGTGTGTGTGTGTGTGTGTGTGTGTGTGTGTGTGTGTGTGTGTGTGTGTGTGTGTGTGTGTGTGTGTGTGTGTGTGTGTGTGTGTGTGTGTGTGTGTTTGTGGTTTTTATTTTTATTTTTTTTATATATTATTATTATTATTATTTTAGATTTATTTTGCAGGTCACACAAATCTACTTTCCATTGTCTGTGGCTGCATGTGTTAAAGTGGCACTGTTGTTCTAATCAAGTGCAAGCCAAGGATATTATTATTCTAGAGCACTTACTAGAAGTTTCTCTTTGTCAGGCTCTTTTGCAATATAAGATAATACATTTATTGGTATCCAAATATACAGTCACCAGTGGGTCTTTGATAAAAATGTTCCAAAATTTGAAAAATATTCTGGTTTAAACAAAGTGTTGATTGGTGCTCCTCTATTTTTGAATAATTTGATGAATGTTCAATGTATATAACTATAACTATCAGAAGAGATCACTTTGTATTAAATCATTGTTGTAACAAAGCCACATAAATCAAAGTTTGGCAGCAATGAGCAATCCTCCCTTTTTATAGTGATCACTTTTTATAGCAAATGATTGCTTAAATGTAATAACAGGTGAAGAACAGTGAGATACTGACTGTAGAGTTGGTGGAAATAAAGGGGATTGGTCCATATGTCAGAATATGTCAAGTCTCCAAGGCAACAGAAGTTGAAGGTGGGGACGTGTTGGCTGGAACAAGATGGATAACAACAATATAAGTGGGGTAAAAAAAAAATCACTTTATGACGTCAAGTATGTTTCTTTCCTCTGTGACAGTAATGATTGAGTGCTATAAGTGGCTGCACACATGCAAAGCTATAGAAATGAGTGAACAAACCTGAAAATACAGAGCAGACATCCTGCTGTGCTTTTCTGCTTGTTTGGTCTGACAGTCTTTTTTACAGAGTAGATTTCATGGCATGCAAAGTGTTGTCTATATATTATTCAATTCTTCTCTGCTCTTGCTGTAAGCCTATCTTACATTGTCAAATAGGCATATAGGATAAAGCTTCTTTACACAGACTTCGAGCATAGAACCAACATTAACACGGTTAAAAATAAGCAGAAGGCACCATGGAGGAATAATGAGTCGGTCAAGGCACAGAAAAGGGAGTGCCGCAGGGCCGAGCAAAAATTGCAAGTCAAAGCTCCAGATTCAAAAGAGATTTATAGAGTTAAGTTGTACATGTACAACCTTATTTTTTGTTTTTCTGAAATAATTGTAAATTGCAGTAACAACTCACATGTAATGTTTGCAACAGCAAACAGATTAAGAAACCATCCAGTTCAGCTGCTGTTAGAACTCATTTCCTCAACTAAGTGCAATGAGTTTGCAGTATTCTTTAATGACAAGGTTCAGGGCATTAAATATGCTATAAATTCCACAGTGCAAATAATAACCTTAAAACCACCTACACATTTAGAGCTGACGCACTTTGCACCTGTAAGAACTGTTAGGGTTAGGGTTAAGAACTGTCCAAGAGATCATCACCAGTCTGAGTTCTTCTACATGCTGCCTCGATGTGTTGCCCACTAGATTTCTGAAGTCTGTTCTGAGCAGTTTGTTAGCACCACTCACTCACTCACATAGTTAACATTCATTCATTCATTTTCTACCGCTTATTCCCGTTAGGGGTCGCGGGTGACTGGAGCCTATCCCAGTGACTTTGGGCCTTAGGCGGGGTACACCCTGGACAGTGGCCAACTCGTCGCAGGGCTAACACAGAAGTTAACATGTTAACATGTTAACACATAGTTAACATGTCTCTTAAATCTGGAACATTCCCAAGGCCTTGAAAACTGCAATCGTCAAGCTTCTCCAAAAGAAGAGTAGTCTTGATGTCACAGAACTGAAAAATTACCGGCCCATCTCAAATCTGCCTTGAGTACTTATCCTTGAAAAGGTTGTTTACCAACAGCTCACTGACTTCGTCTTAATAAACGACTCATTTGATGTTTTCCAGTCAGGTTTTAGACCTCTTCACAGCACTGAGACTGCTCTTATCAAGGTGACAAATGACATCTGCCTGAACACTGACGCAGGCAAAGCCTCAGTCTTAACTCTGTTAGATGTGAGTGCTGCTTTTGACACTGTTGATAATGGGATTCTCTTACAGAGACTAGAGGACTGGGTGGGCATCACTGGCAATGCCCTAAATTGGTTGATGTCCTACCTTGAGGACAAGAAGTACTTGAGATTGGAATCTCTGTCTGAGACCACATGGGTTTGACCTGTGGTGTGCCCCAAGGGTCAATCCTGGGACCCCTTCTGTTCAACCTCTACATGCTGTCGTTAGGTCAGTTAATACACAGCACTAATGTGTCTTATCACAACTATGCAGACGACACTCAGACCTATGTCTCACTGACGGCAGGTGAATATGGACCAGTGGATTCACTCTCATCCGACAGATCAGTGTGTGGATGCAAAACAACTTTCTCCAGCGGAACTCGGGAAAGGCTGAAATAATCGTCTTTGGTCTGCAAAAACAAAGAGAAAGTGTCAGTAGTCACCTCCAGTCTCTCGCGCTAAAACCTACAAATCAAGTTAGAAATCTGGGGGTAATAATGGACTCAGACTTAAACTTTAACAGCCACATCAAATCAATAATATCAACAGCCTTTTACCACCTAAAAAACATTGCCAAAATTAAAGGTATAGTGTAAATCATACTTGGAGAGACTTATCCATGCATTTGTCTCCAGTAGGTTAGACCAGCGGTTCCCAAAGTAGGGGTCGGGACCCCCCTGGGAGGGTCGCGAGAGATGAGCTGGTGGGTTGCGACATGATTTCAAGATCTAATTTTAATAAATATGACACTGTATTTGTATTTGTATCTATTATTTATTTAAAAAATAGTATCTTTTAGTGAAATATTGTCTAATAAGACAAATAAACTATTCAAATAACCAATATTTAACCTGATTTAACACCCTTTTGGCGATTGAAATGATTCCTATGTTTATTTTCAACTCGCTTTGAGGGTCCCGAGTCGGTTGCATGGCTATTTTGGGGGTCCCAGCCAGAAAAGTTTGGGAACCCCTGGGTTAGACTACTGTAACGGCTGCTCACTGGCCTCTCCAAACGAGCTGTAAAACAGCTGCAGTGCATCCAGAACGCTGCTGCTCGGGTCCTGATAGAACCAGGAAGTACGACCACATTAGTCTGTGCTCAGGTCTCTGCACTGGCTTCCTGTGCCTCAGACTTTAAAGCAGCTCTGCCTCCTGCTGGTGCCAGAGTTAGGACTAAACATGGGGAATCAGCGTTTCAGTTTTATGCAGCTAAAATCTGTAACAGTCTTCCTTGAAGATGTGAGACAGGCCTCCACTCTGACAATGTTCAAGTTCAGGCTGAAAGCACACAACAGTTTTGTTTAGATGTGCATACGACTGAAAGATTTATCTGCACTATTCTTTTTTATTTTATTTTATTTTATTTTTTTATGATTCTGTATGTCTTTATGTGTTTTGTGATTTTAAGACAAATTTTCCTGTTGTGTAAAGCACTTTGAATTGCCTTGTTCATGAATCATGCTCAACAAATAAGCTTGCCTTGTCTGCATTAACCTTTTCGGGAAATGGACTGTCCTGATCTCATGCTGAGTGCCTTTCCTTCCTTTGCTGATTGCTTTGATAATAGAACTTGACATGTTTTCATCTCTTAGCTGTATGTTATAGCTTATTAATGATGAAATATATGATGGCATGTTTGGATTAAAGAAATATAACCTAGATTTAAGTGGGCTGCAAACTGTACCCTATAGCCCATATAGAGGGTGAGACTTCAATTGTGGTCCCGCAGTCTATATGGTGATTACATCTGGCAATGACCTTTTGCTGGACCTTAAAAAAGTGATTAAACTCTTTCCTGAATAAACTGTTTGGTTTACATGACACCACGCTGAGGCTGTCCTGCTGCATATCCTCGTCCAGAAGGATGTGGTTTTCTAGTTTACTGTGAAGAATGTAATAGAGCCGGTTTAACTCTTTGAAAACATCCGGATTCCTGTGTACACTTAAGCTCATCTGTGCAAACAAAATTTATGTTTACACTTTATATGCAGCCATTTGATAACATAATTTGAAAGGATGTTATTAACTTCCTCACCTAACCGAGTAGACAGACAGACTTAGTGCCTGCATGAAGGATATAAAAACCTGGATGACACTGCTCCTTAACCGTGGAAAAAAGCACAAAAGCTGTCATCGTGTTTAACCAGAAGAAAAGATCACAATACACCGGTGCTAGAGTCCCTTCACTGGATTCCTGTTGGGTTTAGAATTAAATTGAAAATCCTCCTCCTGACATACAGTATTTACTGGACCTTTGCTTCTTATTTCACTTTCATTTTATGTATTGCCTGCACTACTTTCATAAACGCAATAAAACTGTTGACATGCAATATTTACTGTATGACAAAAGGCATAAATGGCATGTAAGCCATGCTCTTTATGGCTTTATAAAACCAATAATGGCATGCCCCCATCCTACCTCAAAGATGCTATAGTAACTATATCATCCAAACAGTGCACTTGGCTCTCAAAATGCTGGACTGTTGTTGGTCTCTAGAGTATCTAAGAGCACAGTAGGAGGTAGGAGTGTTTAGCCACCAAGCTCCTGTTATGGAACCAGCGCATGTTCATGTTAAAGAGGCGACACAGCCTCTACATTTAAGACCAGGCTTAAAGCCAGATGTCTAATGTACAATTTTTTCGTCCTATAAGATTTCAGGATGTCACACTGCGGGACCTGAGGAATTTAATTTTAATAACAATTTTAATAATTAGCCCACATTATGTGTGTTCAGTCTAACCACTGACATTTGTTGGATTAAAAAAAAAAAAATCTTTAACTCTTACCATTAATAACTGGAAAGGAGACGAAGAAAAAAAATTTTTTTTACAAAATGCACCACATTTTTGTTTTTAACATATGATCTTATTTTGTTGTTTAATTTTAGATTTTGTGGTGCCTGAGCTCAAATTCATTGTGGATGGAAACAGATGGACTTGAATCAACCGTTTAAAAAGGTAGGCTAACAGGAAAATAATCTTGCTGGCTCCAGCAGCCATCTTGCACACTGAGTTAGTAATTGATTGATTGGGATTGTACAGGCAGGTGGGTTTTGGCCATGTCTCATGTAACGGTAAGCTTCTCAAATCAAATGTATTTTGTCCTGTACAGTCATGGTCCATATGCAAAGGCCTTACTATTTTAGTCCCAATTTATTTGTTATCATAGTGAACTCTGCAGGGAAATAAAACACTTTTTACCCCAAAACAGACCAAAGAGGCTGCTTAAAAACAATGAGTTATAATATAACTCAGCACACACTGCCACATTTGTGTCACATAACCTAAGAAGGCTGGATGGGTATGATTTCTAGTCACAGTTTAATCAAAATTAATCGCCAAACACTCAGAGTTTCATAGATGCAAAACAGCGGAAATAGGGACTTTGAAGCTGCTGATGAGTTAAATAGGCTACATGTCAGGGGACAGAAACTGTTTTACTCTAATGTGAGTCAAACAAGTTTTTTCTTTTTTTTTTCTTTTTAGATTTTTTTTATTTTTAGGCCCAGATTATAATGGGTGGAAAAAATGTCATTACTTTATATCAAAATGTGCACAGTTTAAAAAGCAAAGTAGGGTGATGGCTGCACAGCCTAATGTTAAACCAATGTGATTTTAATATTTTACACTAAATAGGATAACTTAACTTTGCTCAAAAGCATTTTGATGAAGCAGTGCAACAGCAGCTTATCGGGTTGTTATTGATTACTTTTTACATTATTTTTTGCCAATGCACGTGGACGTAAAGTTTTTGACGCTCGATCCCCATCTCTATAATTGCATGTTTGAGCAAGTGAGGCTTCAGATGGAAGGGATCCAGACAGTCGGCATCCTTCGTGCGTTTAGTAACTTGTATTGCCCATGCGCTCGCACCCTTACCCGCTGTGCTGCTGAAAGAAGCGGAGAGCCGGGGTTTGATTGGTCAGCTGCGGTCGTCATCGCGTATAAAGCCCAGACAGACTGCGCCGGGGACTGGAGCGAGGGCGCGGAGCTGCGCCACAGAGCGCACGGTTCATCCAACGAGGAAACACCTGTTACTCACGTTGCGGCTGGAAAAGGGACTTTTGACTGGTAAGAACTCAGACTAAGTAAATACAGCATAATTTATACAGATGTAAATTTCGATTTGTCTATTTATATCTGAGTGTTGTGTGTAATGGGCTGCTTGGACCTGTCGATTGGTTAATAAAGTTTACCAGGACAAATGCATGTATTATCTTACAGAAAACATGGCGTTAGTGTTTTAATTGATACTATTTTTTTTTAAGTTTTTTTTTTTAAATTCATATATGAAAACATTTTCTATTTGAATAATTCTTCAAATCAAAATGTTTTTATAGATGGATTTTACCTGCTCATTTAGGCCAATTTTGAATAAATGTTTTATTGTGAATTAACAGAAAGTTTGTAAATTTATTTCCACCCCTTCTCTCTTTTTCTCTAATTAATTTCAGAAACACCTGACATTCTGACAAGCCCACATCTCCCACTGTGTGGTGGGACCATGTGGGTTCTGGACAAACTCCGCGGGTCTGTGGAGACCAGTGTGCTGCGACAGGGGGAGAATGGAGACAAGAAAACTATTGTGGCTCCAACATATACCAACGTTCTGACACCAGACAAAATCCCTGACTTTTTCATTCCTCCAAAGCTTGTCAGCTGCCCCACAGAACCTGAGATACCTAAACCAAAAGAAGGGATACAACCTTCCACTTCAGAACAAACAATTGGAAGTGGAAAGAAAATCAGCAGCCCCCGCAGCCCTAGACTAGCTAAGATTGCAGGAGACACTAAAAACTTGCTGAGAGCTGCCAACCGCCACATTATACAAATAGAGAGCGCTGATGACGTTGTGGCTGGTGACACAAATGCAGATCCTCAGTCACAAACAGCTATGTCATTGCCCTATGTGCCCAAGACCCAGACATCTTATGGCTTTACCACATTAAAGGAGAGTCCTCACACACGGCGTAAAGAGTCTCTGTTTCACTGCGAGGTCACCAGTCCCATTACATCGCCCAATACTCAGAGGAAGACACAGGGGAAAGGCGGTGAAGGAGGAAATCATCTGAACCCAGCAGACTGCAACCCTTCCCACATGAATCCTTATCGATACTTTAGTGGTGGGGAGAGTGACACCTGTTCTTCAGCAGAATCCTCTCCCTTTAGCTCACCTCTACTGTCCCGATCAGCCTCTTTGCTGAAGATCTTCACCCACGAAACTCAAGCAAAGGTTGTGAAGGCAAAGCGGACATTTGCCCGTCACAGCTCACTGTCAACAGATGAATGCAGCTCGGCAGAACCTAGCCCTAATATCCAACGACGTCTCCATGTCCCTTCGTTGCATGGAAGTTCAGGGGCATCTGATCACGGGCTTCAGCGAGAACATATTATTAATCTGCATAAGGGTGGTACTCTGAGAATCAGTGCAAATTATGATACAAGTACATCCCGCTTGTTGATTCGTGTTCTGGCGGCAGAGAATCTGTATGACAAGCACTTTGACATCAAAAGCATCAACTGCTGTGTCTCTCTTTATCTTAACCCTGGGAAACTGCAGAAGCAGAGGAGCAACATAATCAAGAACAGCCGTAACCCTGTGTTTAAAGAGGATTTCTTCTTTGACTCGATAAGCTCAATTCAAGTGAAGAACTTATCTGTTAAGTTCAAGGTGGTGAATAAAGGGACGAGCCTCAAGAGAGACACTCTACTGGGAGAACGAGAGGTGCCTTTAACAAAGCTCTTGGGGCTTTAAATCGTGAAAAAGGCCTTTAAAGCATGATGACTGATGAATTCCAATGTTTGCACTGGTGTCTAAACTCTAGGAGAAAAAAACAACACTGATAAAAGACAATCCATTAAAAAAAAAGCTCAACAGAAGCTGACTCCGGAGAGGAGTTTTCTGGACATGTCTCCTAACCTGCTAACTGAACTACTGAAAGGTTGCTTGACTCCTGTTCTTCAACCCGTGCTCATAGTTTTGCCTGCAGTGTGTCGTGGTGGCATGCTTTTTCACCGTTATGTTTCATGAATCATGGGATGTAATTCTTACATGAAAAACACGTAATACTACAGACAAAGATGTTTTCAAGAGGCTCTACATCCGAATGTGCAAATGACCCTTTGATATTTGTTGCCATGGTATACACCAGTGATGAGAGCTGTGGACAAATAAAGCAGTCACAATAGCCAAATTTACATTCAGATTCAAATGGAGTACAGTTGATTGTAAATGCAACCAGAGTATGTTGTCATAATCTTACTGCATAATTGTCATCTTAGAAAGATAGGGCGAATCTGATTAGGCAGTTGGGAGTTGTGCTCCCAAAGCAGAGATCTCCTCTCTTTTTCTTCAGATAAAAAAAAAAAAAAAATAGGGATGCACATTATGAGAAAAAAAACACTAATATAATTTATTATAATCAAATTGAGTAAAAAAAGAAACGCAAAGACCAAGAAAGGCAAATCAGGACTTAATAATGAGTCGCATCTGTATTCATTTTTTACATTTAAAAAGAAAAGCAAACACACATTACATTTATGTCAAATAGAGAACCATAGTGCTGCTTTTGCAATATATTTCTTGTAATATGTTTTATTGCATCAGCCAGTACTGTTATTTTTGCAATATATTTTTGCAGCCCTAAAAGTATTTGTTGCACTTGCAGGTCAGACACATGCAACAAGGGTTTGTAGCCGAATATTTACTAACGTGTACCAAAATAAATATGCCAGTCATTTAAATGGAGGTAGTCATCCGTTTATGCAACCATGTTAATGGGCTTAATAAGTTTGTCAGTGGATGATCATTTTTTGTTAGTGTGTGTGGATATGGACGAAGGACTCATACCTCCCTGGATAACATCTGCTATGGATCTCACAGATGTGGTGCACATCGGTGTTTGCATGAAATGCCTGAAAAGTCTGAAACCCCAAAGCCTTACTCTGTGTACACGTGAGACGGTGTGTGCTGAAGATTTTTTGCATGAAGTGCTGTCCAAAATTAAATTTGTATGTAATTTTTGCTACTGTTTTACATGAATGAATTTGTGCTCTCTTTGTATGTTTTGTATTACATATTTGTATATTCCAATTTACTATATGTTGTACCTATAATCAACACTGTTTGTTTATTCAGGTCAAATGAAATTTGAAGGATTATAAAAAGAGAAAATGTCTCAAATTGCATATGATTTCAGAGTGTAGAGCAGCCCGTGTCTGAAAGTCAGAGACTTGGGACATATGCAGACCACAGCTATAAAGTGGGAGGTCAAATCAGTGTTTTTAACTCACTTGTAGCAATGATAAGAAATATCTCTTCTTCAGTGACAGTGTAGTTGATGTTTTTGTGACTTAATCAGTAATACAGTGGCCTATTCATCTATTTTTTACAACATAATGAATGGCACTTCTGTTGTTACCAATATTTTCATTGCACTTGATGCGTATTGTAGATGGTCTTTTTCTATATTTATATAATAGGGTTGTGGACTTTCGTGCAGTATAATTAGTAGGTGCTGCTGATGAATAATACAACTGAAGTGTTTGGTGTTCTTAGGCCCCCAGACTGAATTGTACATTTTATATATCAGTTGGCATACACAACTAAATAATCTTATGTATGGTTCTGGGCATTTCTGTGCCGATTTAACTACATATCGTCTGTGTGTGTTTCATAAGTAAAACAACCTTATCAATAAACATATCTAAATATTCTGTATGCATGTATCTACTGTACGTATGCACTGTATGTATATGAAAACAGCAGATGTTGTATTCTTCTTAATGGGGTTATTTGAGCTCACCTGGAAGCAATAGTTTTTAAGTAATCTTTTTTTTTCCAAATAACTGGCTGTAGCAGTAACAGTTTTAATCTGAAATTAAAAATATACAAAAACATGTTGAGTGACAAATCCTTTTTCATGCAGGTTGAGTGGTCTTGTATTTCCTGTATGATCATTTGCAACAGGCACATCTGGCCTAAGCATTCACTATGTGATTCTCTTGTGACTGCTTATTAACTTATGGCTTCATTTTTATGATTGTGTAAATAAGCTTAAGTCTTCCTGTTTTAACAGGTTCCACTATGAAAATCTGCCAGTCCATTACTTGATTCTGAACTGTATTATTTGTGCTCTTAACTATATTATTGTGTTGTGGTTGGGCCTGATGTGTACTGATACATTTACACTGTGATGCTCTCAATCTGTTTTGTGTGTGTGGCTTTTTTTTTTTTCTTCTTCTTTTTTTTCTGTCAATCAGTATGAGCTACTGTAAATAATAAAATTAAAAACTGACTTAGTGTGGATGGGATGTTGTTTATTAAGCAGTGGATGCTACGCACATTCATTATGTTATAAATAACAACAACAACAACAACAATAATAATACATTTCTCCTGTTGTTTCAAGTGGTTCCATACGTCTGTAGATCTCCTCTGTTTGAAGACACAGGTACAGGTGCCACTTTAGTCTCATTCTACTGTAGCAGGGACACGACATACAACTGTTACAAATAGCTCACGTGACAGTTGAACAGGTTACATGTGCTGCTAAAACAGGCAACAGAATAGAAAAGGGGAAAAAAAACTTTACTTTATTACCCTTGATCAGGCGCCAGCCTTAGAGTACCTGAAGACCTGCACAAATATTATCCCAAATGTTTCACATGGGGTTTCTGCACAGCAGTGACAGCTCCATGAAGGGTCAATTTTGTGTTTGCATACACAAGTGCTTCTCCTCACTGTCACTGCACAGTAGGCTCACTGTGACTACAAGAAAATGTTTTCCAATATCCTTCATCTGCCACTGTTCATTTCCATCTCCAGCTGGATGTCTCTTGCAGCTTGTAAATTGATTTATAATGCCGTCTTCTCTTGAAGAATGGAGGATGGGAGAACTCGCTGGAGACTGTGTGGGTATGGGTGAAGAGAGAGGTGGCAATGAAACCCATGGAGGCACAACTTGATTTAGACAATTGTGGACCACTGATTTCTTTGCTTGAGAGCGGAAAGGTTTAGGGGCGGTTATTGGCCTTTGAATTACTATGGCAACCGCAGGGATGAGTGTGTGTCTATTGGGACAAGAAGAGAAGATGGAAATAATCTACTGTAATGGTGTAATGCTGTCTTTTTCTTTTTGGCAACAAAAACAAAAACATTTTTTGTAGCTCTAAAATACTACTGCTTACCAAAACATCTTCCCATGTGTATATTTTAAGTTGTATATTTTAGTTTTAGCCTTATTCTTGCACTCATTCCTCTAGGGCAGTGGTTCTCAAAGTGGGGTCCAGCGACCCCTGGGGATCCCAGAGCTATGTGTTGGGGGTTCCCCAAAAACTGTGACAACATTGATCATTACTTAAACTAGAATTTATTATTATATATACTGTAATCCAAACATACACTGTATTTGATGGAAGAAACTACACCAATAAAATAAGGACCAGGAGAAATGAGTCTTTAATCCAAGGCCAAAGTCAAGGTCAAGTTTATTTATATAGCACATTTACAACAACTGCTGCTGCCCAAAGGGCGGTACACATTTACAAATAGAAGAATACAAACACACATGAAAAACAAATAAATATCAAAGCAAAATATATGAGATGGGCAGCTCAACTCAATTAAAAGCCAGTTCCAAAAAGTAAGTTTTCAATGAGGTTTTAAAAGGGTGGGCTGATCTGATCCAGAGGGGCAGGTTGTTCCACAGTCTGGAGCAGTGGAGAAAGCCCTGTCTCTTCTGGTTTAAAATTATAATTAAAATAAGTTTGCAACAATCAAACTAAACCTTATATTATACTTTTTAAATTATTGATGCTGTGGGTCAACGTGGTTATCCAGATGAGCCCGACATTTTTAATGAATGATGGTGAGTGTGTGGAGGGTCAGAGATGTTGGAGGGTGTGGAGCCCAGGATCAGGTGTGATCACATGCTCATTTAAGCCGTTTGGGCCATAACAGCTGAGGGAGTCACAGTGAGGGTAAAGACCTTTGGAGCTGTCGTTCAGTCTTTGTGCTTTGTTTATCGCGTGGCAGCCAGCTGCGTTAATGATCGCACTGCTCTCCGCTGTGGGCCTGGCTTTCAGCGACCTTGTCAGAGTCGCTCTCCCTGTCACCCAAACCATGAAGTGGTGGACCGGTACAGGAGACTTGAGGCAACTGCGTCTAGCCAAAGGTGTCTGTTGGTGTTTCCATAGCAACTTGTGAGCAACTGGCCATACACGGGGAGCACAGGAATGTGAGGATCAAGGGGCTGTTTTCACCTGAGCATGATGTGGCCAATGAAAGAAACATACCTCAAGTTGTGTTTTTGTTCACACAGTCGTCAATAATCAAAACACTCATGCTCATTTCTTGACCTCTTCTGTTGGTTATACAGACTTGTATTTTTGTGGTTTTAACTTGTTTCCTCTACATATAGCACTTTATTTTATATAAAATATACAACATAAAGACTAATGGGTCCAATGAATTATGAAACTTTGACACCTACCGGTAATTGTTTTTCTAAACTAAATGTTTTTTTTTTGTCTTCTCTATGTGAAGCACTTTGGTCAGCTGACGTTGTTTTAAATGTGCTACATAAATAAACTTGAATTTAACAGAATTTTATTTATGTGATGCAGCTCATATTTATTAATACAAACCAATCTTAATAAATTTAATTTTCTTATTCATACAAAAAACCTTCACCCTAATCCAAGCATGTCAGACCAATTTTTCTTGGCCCTTCCTTCCTGGTGAATTGGCCCCATTGTCCTGAGAAGTACTTTTTTACAGCAAATTTCAGATTTTCTACAATTTCAAATTGGTGCAATGTAGACGTGACATTAAGGCACTGAGACTGAATGTAGATGTGGTGGTATTTAAAACATCAGATAAATGCATTTCATGATTCATTTGTGGCCCTCATATGTGGCCCTCGACAGAGAAAGTTTGGACACCCCTGCCCCAATCCATGCGTGTTTTGACTCCTTCACGGTGACGTCTTCAACATTTTTTGGCACTGAAAGTATTTTTAATCTTCATTTTAAAAATGTGTTTGTCTCCCTCTTGGGAAACACTACATTAAATACTTACCTAACTCTACAAATCTATTGGGTTTCATTCCAGAAATGAAATTGTAATTAGTTACCTTTTCCAATGAAAACAAAAAAGAGTAGTATGATAGGAAATGAAAGCACTTTCATTAAGTAGTCATCAACACCCTGTCGACATGCTGCAGCTATTTTCTGAACTCACTTCATATAATGGTTTGGAGGGAAGTGCTGCTCCTGCTCGTACCTTGACATGTCAAAGAAACTGTGGGATCAGAATGACATGCTTACGTGATGTCCTTATCAACCGCCCCACACTGATGTTTCATCTTGTCTGCAGCCTTTTTGTCTCTGTCTGTGGGTTTACAGGTAAAACAATAATACACTGTATAAGGTTTTCTGATTGGTGCCTGCGGTGATGCAATTCCCAGTGAGCTGAGATAAAAGAGGCTCTTTGTGTTGATTTGATTGCAGAAAATGTTCAGGCTGAGACAAATGACGCTGTGCAGACCACACTGCAATCAACATAAAGGCCATTTTCATTTTGGAAAATTGTCTCAGAAAGAGTCAAGTGAATCACTGACTCTAACATACCTCAAAACCTAAAGTAAAAAAGAAAAACTTTAGACTTTAAGGACCTGTGCCTGACTTTTATTTCTTATGGAAAACTGTAGAGTAATGTGTTGAAGAAGCAAAAGAAAAAAAGTCAACTAAAACAAAACTAAAACATTACAAAGACATTTTTTCAAATGAGAATCAAAAGGTAAAAATGCTACACTTTTTTGGATGAGAAGTATCAACTGCCTGTGATGATGTCAGACGGCTGTTTCTCTATATGGTGCAATAAATATAAAGAAAATCAATAATTGTTTTCATAAAGGTCTCAACATTTTTGGAACTAACACAAATAATATTGTCTGAGAAACTACTCACCAAAGGAATGGTAATTTAATAGAAAATTTGAAGGAACGTAAATTAAGGATGTGATAAAGGATGAATTAAGGAATAATTGCAAATAATGGCCAAATAGTAATAATTTTTATAACTGTAACACTATAATTGTACATTTTGTAATGTTTACAGAAGCAGAAGACGCAGAAACAATAACACAACATGTTGAGCATAAACCCTATTGTGGAATTTCTTGTTCTTCTCTTTGGCCAAAGGACCAAATGGGTGAAGCTAACAGTTCAAACTGACCCATGTTTCTCACTCATGATTTAAAATTGGTGTTGGGCCTTTAAAGTTCCAGTTGGTCTATATGCCTTATTAGCTTGAGAGTACTGCCACGTACATTTATAGACAACCATTCCTCTGGCCTTAGCAAACACTCAGTGAACTTAAGCAGCCAGAGGGCTTTAGTGCTCTTTTATGAACAAGCCTTCATGCTGTGTTTACTATCCAGAATCCACTTTAAGCACTGACTTTTACCAGACGGCCTCAATTTCCTGTCAAGGAGAAATCAGTAGGTTGTCCAGCAATTGTTTGCTGTCCAGCTTAATCAGTCCTGAAAACAGCAGAAGTAAAATATATGTGCGTTTCAGATTAGATGGCACATCTTGAAGTTGCTATGGTGACTGGCAGGCAAGTAGACACCTGTGAATTAACATTAGAGCTGCAGTACCAGGATTTTAATTAGCGACGCAGGGAAGGAGCAGCATTCACAGCACCATCCCAGCCCTTTATCAAAACAGCCTCCATAAAATCAAAGAGAATTAGCTTTCAAATGAACAGGTGTCAGACACAGACATCACCTCCGGTGATCAGGCGAGCAGCGCAGAGAGGGGAACATTGTTTTTTAGGTCCTTAAGGCACAACTTTATAATGCTGCAGGTCTTCAAAAACAATATGATGACCATATGTCTACTTACTTTTTTCCCCCGTTTATTTTTATTTTTATTTTTATTTTTTTTCAATTTGGAAATATTTTATTTCAACAACATAATGTATTTGATTTTGCTTCTTTAATGTGCAGTTATTCAATTTCATTCGTACACAATGTCACCACATCAATAACGTCTTACCAGTACTACAAATAGTAACAATACCTATTGGTATAAGGCAAACCAACAATACAAGAAAATGTCCACATAGCTCCATCACTATTCATGGGTTTCAGATACTGTATCTGTTGTTGCCAACGTTTGAGGAAAGAAGGGATATTTTATTTTATATTGTCAAATGCTAGAGCGGACCTACTTTTTCATCGGAACTTCATGGATATTGTTAGATAATTATTATTATGTTCGATTTGTACTGCCATTTGTGTAGAATTTGTGCATAATACAGTACATCTTTGTACAGCTGTAGTACAGTAAACCTTTGACCTGGTTCCTCGGATGAAGTAATGGGTTTGGTGGTATCTACGTCAGTGAAGTACTTTATGATTAAGACTTTGCAAAAAGTTCAATTCTTTCTGATGATTACACAGACATCTTTCTGCTGTTTTTCCAAATGATCTTTTTGTGTGCTGTCCTCTCTTTTTCCATGACATGATATTTTAAAAATCTCTAAGTAAGTCGAAGTAAGTTAACATACTGTGTTTTTAAGTGAATTGCTTTGAGTAAGAGCACAATCACCAACCCTAGAATTGATACACAAGCACAAATTAATTGTCCTTCAGTAATTACCTTGTACGCTTGGTTTTGTTAAGGAAATTCAGAATGAGCT
The DNA here is from genome assembly GCA_019453435.1 of Rhinogobius similis. NCBI lineage: Eukaryota > Metazoa > Chordata > Actinopteri > Gobiiformes > Gobiidae > Rhinogobius > Rhinogobius similis. The sequence continues at coordinate 16,818,582 of CM033623.1, read as the reverse complement.
TTTTGTCTGTCACATTGGTTTTAATGAGCATGTCAGGGCTTAATAATGGATGCAAGTACTTCTGTGGAGCACATTGCTATGGGTGGAACTCGTCCTCATTGTGAAGGCAGGAATCAGAAAAGACAAGAGACATGAGAGAACTGCAGCTTGTGCCTGTAGAACTTCAGTTGTCTGTTTAGCAGCTGTTGAAAATACAGCGAGGGAGGATATTTTCACAGCAGAGCATCTGGACATATTTTCTGCAGTATCACTCACTCAGTATATTTTGCTGACATTTCATTTTAATAGTCTATATGTCAGATTAGATTATGGGGGTATCTGATTTATGAGTGTTGTTTATCCATTTGCAAATTTTTTTATTTAATCTGCTTTCTACCTGTGGTCCATCGAGGCAACATTGTGATTATGGACGCTACAACTGTTACCAATACACACACACACGCACGCACGCACACACACACACACACACACACACACACACACACACACACACACACCGAGGGGAGTGTCTCAAATACAAAACAAACAACAAAACAAAAGGAGTATTTTTGCTTGCATGATTTAGAATGGGTTAAAAATGCAATACTGATGAAAAAAAAATTAAAACACTCAAATATACATAATTCAGCCAAAAAACACTCCATTTGCATCAAAGCAAAGAAGTTATGAAAAAAATCAAAACTCAAAAAATGTGTGATAGGGGGTTTTTAATCTTGTGTTGTCAGAAACAATTGTCCATGACATAATATGAAATATGTTACAAGATCTATAGACCATTACATTATTTACATTTATGTTGCTACATTTCCATTTTCCATATTTATTTATTGCAGATTGTCCCTTGAGATGAAGCAACTCTTTTTGAAGGGGGTCATGGGATTTTACTATAATAATCTTTAAAAGAACACACAGAAAATATTTAAGTGACAGTAATCAGACACTGTCATTACCATAAAAGATTTAAATAGAGGCCGTCCTTAAAAGAACTTGAAAATCAACCATCGTTTGCAATTGAGAAATAACACATAGAAAAAATTAAAATTGTTCTGTTTTTACTGCCATTATGTGACCTTTTTAGAGGTTCGATGAAAAGTTCCACAGTGCTGTTTGCAGTCTATTCTCAATGAGGTCAGGAGAGTTGTTTTTTATTTTATTGCCAATAAACCCTAGGTTACAGAGCACATAACTTTTCACTCATGTACTGTACAAAGGCGTATAGTCTGGGTCTGGTCTTATCTCTCTCCGTTCAGATGGACGTGATTGACTGTTAGCCATATGGAGAAAAGCGTGGTTTCTGAGGATCCGAACAAACATAGCTAGTAGCTCATGAGGAAAATACAAAGAAAACATAAACTTAAGGACAGAGACACATTGTGTCACGTGGTTTGGTTTTATGGTTGTCTAAATTCATTTAAAATTACTGTTAAGAATTCTAAATATTGCTTGATTAAAAACCCAAATAAAAATGAGAGCAACTAAAATGCCAATGAGGAACAGTGGCAAAATGTACAAATCAAACCAAGGGTATAAAACTTGGAGTCTTCTTTGTTCTGGCAGCAGTCCCTGTCCAGTTGGGTCTGCTGGGTGCTTGCACAAAGAGACAGACCACACCTTCAAAAAGATGTCACAGTCTGCAGTGCTTTGTTAATCTCAGTCCAATATTTCTGTGCTGTAGGGTTGTGGCTGGTGGCTGGTTGTTTCTACAGAGAGCAACGCGTGTTTACTTTTTGTAGTTTGCCTATTTATAAATGCACTATTGGGTCCTGCAAAATGTTGCCTTAAAGGTGATGTTTTTTGCAAACTAATGACTTACAGGGCAGTCAGCGCAGATGTCAGGACTTTTAGCGGCTTTTTCAGGAATTTACGTAGACTTTTAACTGCCAAATACTTTAATCAAAGTAACCACTAAAAACTCAAAATCACTCAAAAACGTAATCAATCTTAGTGCAGCACTACTACTGGCACACAGGGAAAATTTCAGACACTTACAAATACATATTTCCGTCATTAGAAGATTTCTTCTAGTCCATTATGTTTGACCTGTATGCTAATCACCAATGCAATCATTTTTTAGCATTTTCTACATAACTTGCTACACATTACGCAGCACTACATAATTGTTCTTTTAAAGCTTTTTGCCCAAAGGCATTTGTTGAAGATTGCATAAAGTCAGGACCATAAATATTGGGACATTGACACAATTCTAATCTTTTTGGCTTTATTCACCTTATTCCGCCCCACCCACTTGTGCCTCTTTATGCCACAGATCTGGACTCTTGTAGTGAAGTGGTGGCACAAGCTTTGATTGGCCCACTATGGAAGTTTAATTGGTTTGTGGCGGTAACAGTATGGAATGATTCCTGTCAGAGAATCAGACTTTGGAGAAGGGATGACTTTTAGGCATTTATTGATAACAGATTGAGTTGTGTGTTTTAGTATTCATTCACGTACAGAAAAGCAGAGGTAAACATGATTGGAGTCCTGAATTGTCTCCTCCGAACACGTCGAACACGAGGCTGCCTTGATGTTTTATAACCCAACAGATGCAAAAACGAAATCTAACACGAGGGGGCGCACCTGACTGCTTGGCTTTCCAACATGTAGTAAATGAACTTCCGGTTTGACGAGAACCCCGTTCATGCAAATGACGAACGAGAGAAAAGTCTTGCTGCTAAAACATTACATAAAGTAGATTGATTGGTATAAAATGTTTAATGTACATGGGCAACAACAAGTTATCAATGCACCGATTTCCTGGGCGGCCTGAAAACAGCTTATTTAACTTATTTTCTGTTGAGCTCGTCTGCCCCATGTAAACTACTACAACGGAAAAAAGATGGCAGCGCCCATGGCAACTTCCAGAATAAGGTGACTACACCACCACAATGGATCTGAAATGAAACAAGATGTGCTGTAACTGCAAACGTTCAGCTTTAATTTGAGGGTATTTACATCAATTAGGTGAATGGCGTAGGAATTACAAGAGTTTTGTATGTGCTTCCCACTTTTTATGGGACCATAAGTAATGGGATAAATTGGCTGATCAGCTGTTCCGTGGTCAGGTGTGTGTTATTCCCTCAGTATCCCATTTACAAGGAGCAGATAAAAGGTCTCGGGTTCATTTCAGAGTTCATTTGCAGAGCGCTTCATAGCTAGAAGGTCCTGGGATCGACTCCCAGGATCGACTCCCGACCTTTCTGTGTGAAGTTTGCATGTTCTCCTCGTGTCTGAGTAGATTTCCTCCTGGTGCTCCGGTTTCCCTTACCACTAAAAGCTTACAATAGACTCCTTCCCTTTGGGGCCAGGACTTCCCTGAAAAAGAGATTCTGAATCTCAGTGGGACTAAAGGTCAATAATTTCAAGTGTGTTATTTTCATTTGGAATCTGTTGCTGTCAACTCTGAGATCCAGAGAGCGGTCACTATCAGTGAAGCCATCGTTAGGCTGAAAAACAAACTCATCAGAGAGATGGCAGTAATATTAGGTATGGACAAATCAACTGTTTGGAACATTCTTAAAAAGAAAGAACACATTGATGAGCTCAACAACACCCAAAGACGTGGAAGACCATGGCAAACCACTGTGTTGGATGACCAAATAATTATTTTCCTGGTGATGAAAAGGCCCTTCACAACAGTTGGCCAGATCAAGAACACTCTCCAGGAGGTTGGTGTATGTGTGTCAAAGTCAAGAATCAAGAGAAGACTTCACCGGCGTTGCATACAGAGGGTTCACAACAAGATGTAAATCATTGGTGGGCCTCAAAAAACAAAACTCAAAAACAGGAAGGCCTGATTCGAGTTTGCCAAACAACATCTAACAAAGCCTTCACAGTTCTGGTACCAGAGTGATGGGAAGAGAAGAGTCAGGTGAGGGAAAGGAACTGCTGATGATCCAAAGCAAACCACATCATCAGTGAAGCAGGTGGCGGTCGTGTCAGGCGTGGGCATGTATGGCTGCCATTGGAATGGGTTCATTTGTATTTATTGATGATGTGACTGCTGAGAAAAGCATCAGAATGGGTTTCAGGCAATATTATCTGCTCATACTCAGCAGATGCTTCAGAACTCATTAGATAGCACTTCACAGTGCAGATGGACAATACCGCAAATGTTGCCCTAACTGTGTGAGTGTGAAAACAGCCACAGTTTCTCCTGCAGTTAGTGTTTTCCTATGAATTGTGAGCAATTAGACATCTGAAACGGGATACATTTTTCCAGCAGAACTTCCTCCAAGCATCTGATTTTGTGTTTCTCCATTCTTCAGCTGTCAAAACACAATTACCTTCTCTTTCCCACTTATTTGTAATGTATTTAGTGGAATGGCTGTCCAAATAAATGCATTTATGTCATTTTTAAGATATTGTTTTCTTTTACAATCTGGTAAAACTTTATACCTTTTGCTATCCAGACCTTAAAATCTTACAAGTTTATCTCAACTTTTTAATCATATAAACATCTTTGTGAAGTTTGTATGTTTTGATTTGCTCTTTCCAGGTGGTAGTCACAGATTTTACGCAGGAATTCTCAGTTACCTCCATTTTACCCAACCGTTTGTCATGTGCCTGCAAGGCCTGCATAGGAATCTCCAGCAAAATATTACACCCAATACTTGTCCATTGAGCTTCCTATTCTCACACCGATCCAACAATGCTCTGATTTGAGCTAAGATTAAGACCAGGTAGCCCCACCTTTTTTTTTAGGGTTTTGAATCGGTTTAGGTTTATTACTTGCTATATGAATCTTGAGTTTTATCCCACTCACAAAGTAGACTGATTTGTCTAAAATGTTTAATGTACACGTGCAAAAACAAGTCAGCAACGCACCGATTTCCTGGGCGGCCTGAAAACAGCTTTTGTGTGGAAGTTATTTTCTGTTGGTCTCGCTTGCCCCATGTAAACTACAACGGAAAAAGATGGCGGTGTGTACAACAACTTCTGGAATAAGGTGAATAGAGTCCCCTCAGAGGGATGAAGCCTCCTGTTCCTGTTACTGATGTTTTGTAACAAAAAAGGTCTGTCATCTCATGAGGTCTGTGCTCTCTTTTTCTTCTGTGGTTAATTTCATGCAGACTGCTCAATGAAAATTAAGCTCGGAAAAATATTGAAACTCAAAATATAAATGCTTAATACATTCATTCATCAGCCAAAGAATGGTAAAATCTTTGAGATTGTCACATGTGGCGTTGTTTAAGTGAATACTTACATTGTTTAATATTATGGCTTTTATCCTTTGACAGACTGGAATTAGACAAATTGAGCCGACCATGGCTGTCAAATCAAACCCAATCGGCCAGTGCAGCTGGAGGTCTGAAGCCTATCTGTGCCTCTCCCAGAGCTGTGACCAATCAATACATTTAAGCCCCTGTGCCCTCGCTCCACTCTGGACTAATGAATGCAGTCAGGCCAGACTGCTCCTTTGCACTTAGAACTCATGCATTGGGCACTAGAGGTGGGTGCATTAGAGACATCTGCACCAGAGGCAGGTGCACTTCACCAGCCAACTATCCAGGGTGTAGCATACAGACTACAGATGAGTCCAAAGATCTTGACAGTGATAGATTGGGAGGGGGGTGTAAACTTGGGCTTCACTTCTACTTTGGATTTGATTGTTCATGATCTTTTCATTTTTAAGTATGAATTTAAGTATAGATCAATCAAGTCCTTGTGTTTTCATTAGAGATTGTTGAACTAGAAGTCGGTGGCAAATCTGATGGTTTCATGTTAAATAGTTCAGGTGTCCGCAGTGGTTTACCTCAAGGCAGGTGGCTTGGCCCGTTTCTTCTTTTTTTTCTCAGTTTACACAAATTTGCCATATGCGTTCCTCTTACTCACGCAATTTTTGAATTTGTATCTGATCTTAAAGAGCAGGGGATGAGAGGATTAACTTCAGATTTTGTCTTGTTTTCTTACCACAGAGCTAAGAATATGAATAAAGCCCTGAGGAAGAATGGATTTCCCTCGGTAATCCGTCTTAATACATCTGTTGTTTATACTTTCCAACTATACTAAAAATTTGGTCAGCTTTTTGTTAAAATTGCTAATTCTCACATGCAGTTTTGACAGAGCTTCAAAATATTTCATGGTTTTGAAAGTGACTCTTCCGCGTGGTTCCTCCCAATGTGCGATAGCCATTCTGAAAAGGTCACACGTCATGGGGCCACAGCAAAACTAATTTAAGTCTTTAAAAAGTGTAGTATCATATTGAGCTTAGCTTTTCGTAAAAAAAAACAAAAAACACTTGATCAACAAACATGCTCTCTGTGCTTCTGTCTTAAATCACAATGTAAACATCAGTCAATAAATCAAAACTTTATTTATAAAGCACTTTTCATACACAAAATGCCTTTTAAGTGCTTTACAGTGGTATTAAAACATTCCCACATACCCACATCCCACCCAACCAAACAATCAGAGACACAGTCACATGCACAAACACACACACACACACACACACACACGCACACACACGCACGCACGCACGCACACACACACATACGCATGCACACACACACACACACACACACACACACACACGCACGCACACACACACACAAACAAACGTTCTAAAATATGAGGCTGAGTACAGATATACCAGTTGAGGAAGTGCCATCAGAGGAGCCGTCAGCACCAGGAATAGAGAGTCGGCCACAGGACACAAACACAGGGCACAGCAGTCACAGCCGACCACCATCTTGGTACAAAGGGCCCCTCAGAGGATAATTCAAACCTAACTAATTGTGCTGTATTGACAGAGATGTAATGTAAACTCCAAAAGAAAACTAATATGTAAAAATGTCCATGTTTTCATGTATTGTAGAAGATTTATGGTGCTACTAAAAGAAAAATATCATGCATTTTTTGGTATAGTTATTGGTCTTTAAACATGCTCTTGCATACTTTTAATTTGCTATCTAATGTTTTGAAAAAAAAAACAAAAGTTTTTAATGAAATTATCACATTTGTTGTCAGCAGTCTGGAAAGACACTTACTAAGTGCATCCAGCCCACTAGATGGTGGGAAGCGCTTAGCTATATTCTCTTTAGCCGAATGTGCTACTTGTAATTATCAAGCCAGCAGCAGCTAGCAGTGATCATGTTTAGACGGCAGAAATACTCAGAACAAGTCTGGTACTGAATGCTACTTCAGGTATGTTTTTGATGACAGAACATTGTTAGAACATGGTTAAAAGCTCAAAAAAGTCACTGTAGCAGAATATGTGTCCTTTAAGTTGCAAGTAATGTTATTATCGGTTGTCAACTTGCAAAACTTAATTACTGTATACAGATGAAAGATTTAGACATTCTTCCAAAACGAAGTTACAGGATAAGTATTGACATATGATAATTATGCCTGAGAGATAAATTATCGTGATTTTTGTGAGTTCACAAACTCTTGAGAATCCATCTTCGATCCCGCTGATCTGTGATAGACCCAGCACAGCTGGACCAATGAAAGGGCAGCAAATAAGATAAATAAAGAACTCATAAGATAGCACTTCACAGTGCAGATGGACAATACCGCAAATGTTGCCCTAGTGTTTTCCTATGAATTGTGAGCAATTAGACATCTGAAACGGGATACATTTTTCCAGCAGAACTTCCTCCAAGCATCTGATTTTGTGTTTCTCCATTCTTCAGCTGTCAAAACACAATTACCTTCTCTTTCCCACTTATTTTTAATGTATTTAGTGGAATGGCTGTCCAAATAAATGCATTTATGTCATTTTTAAGATATTGTTTTCTTTTACAATCTGGTAAAACTTTATACCTTTTGCTATCCAGACCTTAAAATCTTACAAGTTTATCTCAACTTTTTAATCATATAAACATCTTTGTGAAGTTTGTATGTTTTGATTTGCTCTTTCCAGGTGGTAGTCACAGATTTTACGCAGGAATTCTCAGTTACCTCCATTTTACCCAACCGTTTGTCATGTGCCTGCAAGGCCTGCATAGGAATCTCCAGCAAAATATTACACCCAATACTTGTCCATTGAGCTTCCTATTCTCACACCGATCCAACAATGCTCTGATTTGAGCTAAGATTAAGTATTTTTTAAGACCAGGTAGCCCCACCTTTTTTTTAGGGTTTTGAATCGGTTTAGGTTTATTACTTGCTATATGAATCTTGAGTTTTATCCCACTCACAAAGTAGACTGATTTGTCTAAAATGTTTAATGTACACGTGCAAAAACAAGTCAGCAACGCACCGATTTCCTGGGCGGCCTGAAAACAGCTTTTGTGTGGAAGTTATTTTCTGTTGGTCTCGCTTGCCCCATGTAAACTACAACGGAAAAAGATGGCGGTGTGTACAACAACTTCTGGAATAAGGTGAATAGATTCCCCTCAGAGGGATGAAGCCTCCTGTTCCTGTTACTGATGTTTTGTAACAAAAAAGGTCTGTCATCTCATGAGGTCTGTGCTCTCTTTTTCTTCTGTGGTTAATTTCATGCAGACTGCTCAATGAAAATTAAGCTCGGAAAAATATTGAAACTCAAAATATAAATGCTTAATACATTCATTCATCAGCCAAAGAATGGTAAAATCTTTGAGATTGTCACATGTGGCGTTGTTTAAGTGAATACTTACATTGTTTAATATTATGGCTTTTATCCTTTGACAGACTGGAATTAGACAAATTGAGCCGACCATGGCTGTCAAATCAAACCCAATCGGCCAGTGCAGCTGGAGGTCTGAAGCCTATCTGTGCCTCTCCCAGAGCTGTGACCAATCAATACATTTAAGCCCCTGTGCCCTCGCTCCACTCTGGACTAATGAATGCAGTCATGCCAGACTGCTCCTTTGCACTTAGAACTCATGCATTGGGCACTAGAGGTGGGTGCATTAGAGACATCTGCACCAGAGGCAGGTGCACTTCACCAGCCAACTATCCAGGGTGTAGCATACAGACTACAGATGAGTCCAAAGATCTTGACAGTGATAGCTTGGGAGGGGGGTATAAACTTGGGCTTCACTTCTACTTTGGATTTGATTGTTCATGATCTTTTAATTTTTAAGTATGAATTTAAGTATAGATCAATCAAGTCCTTGTGTTTCCATTAGAGATTGTTGAACTAGAAGTCGGAGGCAAATCTGATGGTTTCATGTTAAATAGTTCAGGTGTCCGCAGTGGTTTACCTCAAGGCAGGTGGCTTGGCCCGTTTCTTCTTTTTTTTCTCAGTTTACACAGATTTGCCATATGCGTTCCTCTTACTCATGTTTTTGCTGCAATTTTTGAATTTGTATCTGATCTTAAAGAGCAGGGGATGAGAGGATTAACTTCAGATTTTGTCTTGTTTTCTTACCACAGAGCTAAGAATATGAATAAAGCCCTGAGGAAGAATGGATTTCCCTCGGTAATCCGTCTTAAATCTGTTGTTTATACTTTCCAACTATACTAAAAATTTGGTCAGCTTTTTGTTAAAATTGCTAATTCTCACATGCAGTTTTGACAGAGCTTCAAAATATTTCATGGTTTTGAAAGTGACTCTTCAGCGTGGTTCCTCCCAATGTGCGATAGCCATTCTGAAAAGGTCACACGTCATGGGGCCACAGCAAAACTAATTTAAGTCTTTAAAAAGTGTAGTATCATATTGAGCTTAGCTTTTCGTAAAAAAAAACAAAAAACACTTGATCAACAAACATGCTCTCTGTGCTTCTGTCTTAAATCACAATGTAAACATCAGTCAATAAATCAAAACTTTATTTATAAAGCACTTTTCATACACAAAATGCCTTTTAAGTGCTTTACAGTGGTATTAAAACATTCCCACATACCCACATCCCACCCAACCAAACAATCAGAGACACAGTCACATGCACAAACACACACACACACACACACACACACACACACACACACACACACACACACACACACACACACACACACATACACACACACACACACACACACACACACACAAACGAACGTTCTAAAATATGAGGCTGAGTACAGATATACCAGTTGAGGAAGTGCCATCAGAGGAGCCGTCAGCACCAGGAATAGAGAGTCGGCCACAGGACACAAACACAGGGCACAGCAGTCACAGCCGACCACCATCTTGGTACAAAGGGCCCCTCAGAGGATAATTCAAACCTAACTAATTGTGCTGTATTGACAGAGATGTAATGTAAACTCCAAAAGAAAACTAATATGTAAAAATGTCCATGTTTTCATGTATTGTAGAAGATTTATGGTGCTACTAAAAGAAAAATATCATGCATCTTTTGGTATAGTTATTGGTCTTTAAACATGCTCTTGCATACTTTTAATTTGCTATCTAATGTTTTGAAAAAAAAAAGAAAAGTTTTTAATGAAATTATTACATTTGTTGTCAGCAGTCTGGAAAGACACTTACTAAGTGCATCCAGCCCACTAGATGGTGGGAAGCGCTTAGCTATATTCTCTTTAGCCGAATGTGCTACTTGTAATTATCAAGCCAGCAGCAGCTAGCAGTGATCATGTTTAGACGGCAGAAATACTCAGAACAAGTCTGGTGATGATTTAAGGACTTAAAACAACAGAACATTCTCGGATAAGTGACGGATATGATCTGAAAATACGTCCCAGATCAAGGAGTTCAGCAGGAAGTGTTTTGGACAGTCGGAGGAACATTCTTCAAAACAGCGTGAATGCAACTGAATGCTACTTCAGGTATGTTTTTGATGACAGAACATTGTTAGAACATGGTTAAAAGCTCAAAAAAGTCACTGTAGCAGAATATGTGTCCTTTAAGTTGCAAGTAATGTTATTATCGGCAAAACTTAATTACTGTATACAGATGAAAGATTTAGACATTCTTCCAAAACGAAGTTACAGGATAAGTATTGACATATGATAATTATGCCTGAGAGATAAATTATCGTGATTTTTGTGAGTTCACAAACTCTTGAGAATCCATCTTCGATCCCGCTGATCTGTGATAGACCCAGCACAGCTGGACCAATGAAAGGGCAGCAAATACTGCAGGTGTAGACAGAAGTGCTGACTATTTTGTTTTCAGAAAAGTTTAAAGGCATCCCACGGGCAATAAAGTGTGCCTTAATGTCTTAACCACGTTTAGTTAAGAATTAGTTCTTCAGATGTTTGTTGTTGTACATGTCTCACTGAAAACTCTAAAATGCATGTTAACAACATATAAAAGATTTTACTTGATATTCAGTATTACATTTTTAACATGCGTAGTTTATTAATTTACATTTTATTCATTATAAACCACAATATTCATCTAAAACAACTTAATGATAAAAAAAAACTGGTCTCTTTGCTGCTGGCCAAGCCTCGGTTGCATTTAACAGCACAAAAGTATTGAAGTAGTGAGCTCAAGTGTGTGTGTGTGAAAACACTTTTTTTTTTCTTGAGCAATCAAGCCTGAAATTAAAGACAATACAACAAACTCAAACGTGCAAGAATATATGGAAATACCACTACAAATACAAGTTAATGACACCGTTATAAGGCAGTGGCAGAGTGACTAGCCCTCTCACGTCGGGGTTGGTTCCTACATCAACCCAAAACGTAAGGTAAACCCCTGCAGCTTCGGTGGTCCTGAGCAAGCTCAGCTCAAGATCTGGAGATCGTGCTGAGGCACAGGTTAAAGAAGGATGAGTCAAAGGCAGAGGACAAATTCCCTCACAGGGGCAATAAAATATACCTTAACCTTAAGAACATTGGTAAAAACTCATTAAAGTTCAATTTACATAACATGTCCCCTTTATGGAATGGGAGAGAGGGTATTGCTCAAATTCTGATTATTTTTGGTATTTTTGGTGTTATCCTCTATAGTCTCTTCTGGTTATATTTACAAAAGGTCAGAAACTCTACATCCTTCTCCCTGAGGCCAGTGAGTAAAATGCAGCGCATGCCTCGTTTCTTTGAATTTCACAGCAGTGCTACTCACTGTGGACATTAGATGGAAGTGAACTCAGGTCTGATGTGTGCAATGAAGCTTAAAAATACATTCACAATGTGATTTCTCTCATTGTGCAACAACAGTACCCTGCAACAACAGCAACCCAACTCAAACATCAAGAGGTGACTCAAACATGACCCCCACAAACCCATTCTGGGGATGAGAGGGAACTCATTCAGTTCAATTATCACAATGATGTGGGCCAGACCAGGAGACCTTTTCCATGAATTTCACACAAAACAAACATCACATAGAGCCAGGTGGATCCGCTCCACCAATAACTCTGTGATCTCAGATGTGAAGCACCAAAAACCAACGGGCAGCTTCTTCAAATAGCTACAAGACCATCTGGATTAGACGCAATCCAAAAGTTTTCAAAGGAAAAGTTATTTATATCACAGCTGCACCAGCCTGCAATGATCGGAACATTTGAACATTGCCCATATGTAGTTGAGTTAATATTGTAATTTGATACTTAAGATCACAGCAGTCTTATTTTATAAGGCTGTGCCAAAAAATGCTTTTAACATTTTTCATGTTCAGGCAAAATGGTGATTTCTGCCATGGCAATGATGCAGCTTGTTAATAGTGTTTCTGTGCAGTTGTAGTTATTGGTTTGGTCCAGCTACATGTCACTATTGACGTTTTTCAAATAAAATTAAACCTTGTATAAAAGCAATTATGACATTTGATGACTGACTAATATAGATAGCCTTTATACAAAATGATAAACTTTGGGGTGGGTCGAAATTTTTTTCATAGCTTTAGATGCACGTTCCTGTGCATATATGGTCAGGGCTGTAGGATATCAATAAAGGGGCTGATTTGAGCCTCAGACCCCCCGGCAGGACATGGTTCATTGCTGGAGGTATATGATAAATGTCTGGAGGCAGATTTCATTACAGTGTGATAGTGGTCCCAGCAGCATTTCTCACCCACCACCGTTATCTATTTACTCTCTCTACCTTACCCTTCTCCCCCTTTAATTTCAGCTCTCTCCCTTCCAGATTCTATCTCTCCTCTGGGTCATGGATAGAGGCTACGTGTTGTTGTCCTGAAATTACATCAGTCTTTTCTTTTGCACACTATTGTTTGTTGCTGTGGAAACACAATTATAAAGTGTTTTAAATAGAACCAATACTATAATGAAGCACTATGTAAAGTTTTCTTGTTTACACTTTTCTTTAACTGGCTTAGTAGTTGTGGTCATACATTTTGATTGTTACAGACATGTTGGACCAAAATAAATTAATAACTCATATCATCATTCATATCCATGTCAATCTTTGCTTATAATACATTAAAACGTGTAAAATATATGCATACTATTGTAGAGATAAAAAAATAAACAAACTAACAAAGGACACATATGTCCATTTCTAAAGTAAAGGGATGTCAGATCAGGCAAGACAGATGTGCCTCTGTGTGGAGCAGCGATCTGATGGTGAACCAGCTCATACAGCTATCTAAACTAGCACACTGGAACTTATGTCTGTTAGGTATTTATCTCTCCCAACTTGACGCCTTGGTTTAGACACAGACACATTGTGAAAAATGACTTGATTAATAGTTAAAATACATTAAAAAACTGTCTCCTTCATTTATTCTGAGACTAGAATATAGAACTTTGACACTATGCCATTTCATTCTCTTTATTGTGTTGTGAAGCCTCTAATATACTCCCTGTTTTTTAGTCCTTCAGGTCTCCGTTCTCCGAGCTCCAAATGGCATCAGCTCCCTTACGCTTCAATGAATGCCTTATCGGAGGAAGAAAGAGCCGCCCGACACAGACAGGTGGAGCGACGTATGAGCAGATGAGTAGAATGATGTAAGGCTTGAGTACCATTTCCTGAGCAATTGAGCAGTGGGCGGTTGAGCTTTGAAAGGGGTAGGAGGTCATAATTTTATTGCTCATTTTATTCATCAAGCCCCAGTCATAAGTTTCCCCGAGCGCTGAATTAAATGGTGCGTCTCATCACGACACGTCCAATAGCTCTGTCTGGGCTCTTGTGCTCTGCTCCCACTCTCAAACCTAAAATGATATGAGTCTTTTATAGGCGTTTGAGTCAACAAAGGGTCAGTATTTGCATTGTTATGAGCCTTTCCATTGAGAGGGATGGGCACAGAGCCGCTCTCCTCTCCATTGCCTGTCTAATTACACCTCGCATGATGAAGGGCAGCGGGGGAAACCTAGTTATCGCCAAAAGCCTATAATGTCATTGCAGTGCTGAGCTGCAGCCAGGAATACACCAGCAAAGCGTCAAGATTAGGGTTTAACACAGATAAATTAGAGTGGGAAATGAAACTGAAAACTGAATAATATGGAAAAAGATTATGGATGTGAAAATATTTCACTCACCCAGATACTGTTGCAAAGCCAATACTTTTTACCTTATACTTCATCTTTATCTAAACAATCATGACATCATTAATGAAAGCAAGCAGCTGTTTTTTAGGGAAGGCACCTTCATTTTAAGCATCTTGTCTCAGTCAGCCTTTAGTTCTGACCCAGTGTCCAGAGATACTGTGCACCACCGGCTCTCATCTGACAGGTGATAGTTTCACCTGATGTTTTTTTACCTGCGTAACACATTTCTTTTTCCAGTTTCTTTTTCATTGTGTTAATGTGTTAATATAGTCTTATAGCTCTGGACAGAGGCTCTGAGTCTGTCCTTGGAGCAGGTCAGTGAGAAGCCTCAACCTCATGCATATTGTTTTCTCATGTATATTGTTTTGGCCCAAACATGTCTCATCTCAGAACAGGGCTGGGCCTGGTTAGTACTTGGATGGGAGACCGCTGGAAATACCAGGTGCCACAGTGGGGAAACAGCGGATCTAATTAAAACTGTTGTTGTGTCCTCAGGCAAAACACTTGACCCACCTTGCCCAGTGTGAATGTGGCGTGTGCGTTAGTGATTGGTGGTCGATGGTGATGGTGCAGATTGGCAGCCTTATTGCCAGTTTACCCCAAGGCAGCTGTAGCCACGGAGTATACAATGATTGAATAAGGCAAGGAATTGTAAAATTACCTTGAACGACTTTGCTATAAAATAATTATTAATATTTGTATAAACTGTAATTTTTTACTTACTAGATAATAGCAGATTGTTAACTTGCAGACGCTATATCTAAATGTATTCTTGCACCTGTTTTACTGATTCATGAATAAATGTTGCAGTGCATTTTGTGCAGTACTGGCTCAAACTGTACTTTAATTACACAGTAATCTGTTGAAATGTCAGCAGCTGTGTCCTGTGCCTCTGCGCAGCACAGACTTCTGCCACAGCAGTGTTGCTTTGTTGCTGCGTGTGACGTGGGTCAGATACAGCAATCGGGCAACAAACCCTTTTATTCCTGTTTGGTACAATCATTACTCAGAAATTGTAGAGGAGGTTTATAAAATATAAACTTAATTTAATTTGCCCTCATACTTCCATAGCCATAATGTTTTGTCTTTATTATTTTGTCGTCTCACCCAAGGCTGCCAAAACAATGTTGCAAAACAAATAAATATTGAATATTAGATGTTGTCTTTGCAACCGGAATGTGAGCAAAGGGGATGTAATTATAAACACATACAGTATAAAAGCCTTTTAATTCTAGCAATTTGCAAGAGGCTGTAACCTTGTTGTAAGGACAATAAAGCTCACCAAGAGGATGGATCAGGCTCAAACTTTCGGGTGTCTTTATTGAAAAAAAATAATCTTTTATATCTGTGTGCACCTAGGCAGGTATGACCTGCAATGTTGTTCAATTTGAAAACAGAACATTCACAGATTTCAGGTTGTAATTAATTGTCTTATGGTATAGGTGCATCCATGTGTTCTACTTCATGCATACATCTCCTCGTCATTTCAAAGCTCAGTGATCTGCACTGTTATACTAATTGGCCTGCAGAGGATTCACAAGACAGGAGTGAATTTGATGCTCCAGTGTCAGCTAAACTCAAGCTCTCTGTAAAAGACAAGTCTTTGTGACAGCCCTCATTGTAGCCCCTGTAGCACAGGGGGATTTTTGAAGATATTTTGAGGTTGTATTTTCACTACATTACGCTTGAGCTTTTTGTCTCTTTGTTTCTTTTTGTCTTTGTTTTCATTTTTTGTCCCTGAGTTTATTTGTGCGTTTGTGCTCTAGACAGTAATTGAGGTCAGCTGTCCACTCTTGAGATAAAATGACTGCCATAGCCAAAAACACCAATATATGAAGCAGCACAAATAACATAAACAGGACTCATTATTCAACTTTTGTGAAAAAGAAAACATGCCTGACATAAAGTAGTGATCACGGGTTCAATGGCTTAGAAAGAACATTTATAATTTTATAAATGCAACAAAACCAAAACTTGAAAGCATAAGTCATTCATCTTAGATTTAAACAGTGATCTGGATCCATACCGTGTATTTTGCCCATGGCCTATTACAGACCTGTATAAATATCTTGCATAATCAATTATTGCATCATTGCGAGTCGCCCACATCAGCCTGGACAATGTTATTACCGATGTATGTTATTAGCATTGTAAGTGCTCCATAATGTCTTCTTTCAAAAGGTTGAGAGTGCATGTAAATAGCCAGCACATCCCCCTCTGAACGCTTATCTGAAATCTCACTCTCATACATCACCCCTCCGTGTTCCCTTTCAGTCTTCATCCTGGAGTCTTTGAAGACTGCATTGCATCAGCATGTCCATCAACCGAGGAATTACTGGGGAAGGCCTCAGGTTGTCCATTGTTAAAAAGAACACACCACTAATTAAGTCGGAGAAAAGATGGAAGATTAAAGACTGGACTGAAACAAATAGAAATATTTACTTACTATGTTAAAATGTACTATTCACTTTGCAACATGAACTGTGTAACTGTATAGCAAATATAACAAAATATATCTCTAAAATGAAAAAGCTGCATATGTTAGACTGCATTTTCTTAATACAAAAATACTACAAAGAATGAAAACTTGAACAACAAAGCCTATTTATACTGATAAAAACTCCTACCAAGTCTGCTTTGTTGTCTGGGTAGGATTAACTAGCAGTGCATCGGGATCTTCTTAAATGTCACACAACCTTTTGAAAGAACAAATTCATCTTTGAGCACAGCAGACAATAACACGAACTGTGTCATTCAGCTTTTTGTTAGCTCTGTACCATCAATCATAAAGTCTCCTGTTGGCTCCTCTTTGCCTGCGTTTTCATGTGCGCGAATGAACAAATGCACACGTTTTAGTGTATCAACGTGTCATTATGTCTGCACAGTATCCGCGCTCTTTCGTCACAGCTCTCTCACAGCGCGAGAAAAGGTCAGGATCATCCACCTTGTCTAATCAAAGATCCATTAATGTGGCGTATGTAAATAGGACACCCATCGGTGCACCTACACAGGTCCTGTGTCCCTGTCACAACCCCTTAATTCAGCCGCATACACAGAGTGGGGCTCACTGGCGCCCAATTCTCAGTGGAGATAATTACACCCTTATTCATGTGTCTGTGTAATTATACCCTCAGCACCATCCTGCAGAGCACACAGTCACAAAATCACAGGATCTAATGCGTTCCCACCACAAATTTTTCTTTGTCATTTTTTTTATTTTTCTGCACACAAAACATATTTAAAACACTGACATTATACAAAGGTGGAGTGATGATTATATCCTGGAAAATGCAGTGTAAAATGGTGAGTTGTATCTTAATATTAGTATTGAGCTTTTGCAGCAATAAAACTAATTTGAGGAAAAGTTAGAGTGCACTAAGTAACTTTCTGGTGCAGCGTCTGCCACCTGCTTGTCTCCATGGAGATATTATTGCTTTACCTGAAATGTTGTACAGTATGGCATTTAACTTCTACATTATTATCTTTATAGGTAAAATACCTTGAAAAATATGCATTCCCACTATGAGCCAGTTCACCTCTCATAGATCTGACCTGTAACGTGGCCCAGTGGTGTCACCTGTCAGATTCTGGAAAGATGTTATTCCTACATGAAACTTCATTATCAGTATCATTCATATCCAATAACATACACCGGCATAATATGTGGCAAAAAAATTTTAAATCCCAAATTTAAAATGAGATTGAGAGAGACCAAGTAATGACTGTGATGAACTCTGTATCAAACTAATGGCGCCAGCAGCAGCCTGGTTTGTCCTTCTTCAGGTCTAATTATGTTCCATTTGATGGTGCTTCTGCCTCCTCAAACCGACACGACACATTTGTCACAGCGCGTCCTGCAGGTGTCAGCTCTGAACAAGGCCAATGATCACATACTTTAGACTGTTCCTCTGTTCACTTTATAGCATCATTACATTTGTAAGGCCAGCTTTTATTTTTATTTTTATCAAAGAACATGTACCAAAGGGGTGCACGGTGGCAGAGCGGCTAGAGCTTCTGCCTCCCAGCAAGGAGCTCGTGGGTTCAAATCCCGGACCACCCCAACATCACACGATCTCTCTGGGTGGAGTTTGCATGTCCTCCCTGTGTTACCGTGGGTTCTCTCCGGGTTCTCCAGCTTCCTCCCACCGTCCAAAGACATGACTGTGTAGGTTAATTGGTAACTCTAAATTGTCCCTAGTGAATGAATGTGAGAGTGAATGGTTGTCTGTCCTTGTCTCTGTCTCTCTGTGTCAGCCCTGTGACGAGTTGGCCACTGTCCAGGGTGTACCCCGCCTAAGGCCCAAAGTCACTGGGATAGGCTCCAGTCACCCACGACCCCTAACGGGAATAAGCGGTAGAAAATGAATGAATGAATGAATGTACCAAAGGGATCCTGGAGGGTAAGAGTAAATTTGCATGAGAAGAAACATTCCCTTTAATGAACTTCTCCAAAATATGTTTAAGCCACATGCGCAGTGTTTTTCAAATGAGAAACATCTGTTGATTTTTTTTATTTTTTTTTTTTACGCCTCCAACACTTTTCTATTATTCTTTTTTATAAAACTTATTTGAATTGGCAACTTCACAGACCACCTGACTTGTAACATTTTGTATCTGTTGAATTATTTCATAGTTCTCTTTGATAAAAACAAACAAACAAACAAATAAACTTCTATTGAGGGTTGGCACAGTGTATTCAGAGGATGAGGAAACTTGCACAGATGACGACCTTTAGATAAAAGAGTGAAAGGAAGACAACTGTGTGGCAAAAGTGCAAAGGAGAAGTCCATCGGGACATGCTTTGTAAAGGGCCTATTATGACTGCTAAGCAACCTGAAGATACTGGTCTGAGAAACTGGAATTTATACTGCCCTGAGCTACATTTGTCCTACCTAATAAGTGAGGAGATTTAATCTGAAGCTATTCAATCTTTGTTGATCTGTTTTCCTAGTATTGAGTCATTCTCTGCCGACCTCTTCCTCACAGCTGCTGAATAGCTGATTGGAATTTGACTTGGCTTGATTTCTGCCAAGGTTTTTGTATTGATTATTGTAAATAGAAGGGATCTTAATCCACTATTGCTGTTCAAAGAAAGGAAAAAATGCCTCCTCCTTCACCTCTTTCAAACTATCCGTTCTCCCTGCTTAAAATTGCACTTCACTGTCTTCGATTTAATGGTTTGTGGCTTTAAGATGAACAAATGCTCAAACGAGTGTTAATCAAACCATCCCTATAGACACCAGCTTTACTCCTTCATATATTTAACTAATAAAATCTCGGCAGGATATGAAATCTGATATTCCTTAGTGCAGAGCTTGTTACCACTTCTAATTACATATAATGAGAATAAATTAGAACCAAAACTACAGAGCTTCACAAAGAATCCAGGCCAGCCATTTGTTTGCACTCCAGAGGGTTCAGAAACGGCTTCAGTTTGAATTTGGGGTCATTTTACTCAAGTATTTTAGGAAAAATTAGTCGTCATGGTATTAAAACTTACAGGGCACAATAGATTCCAGTTCCTCACACTTTATTTCTGTGATTAAAAAACACTGTTCAGGTGACAACCTTTGAAACCTTTGGTTCTATTATTCATTGCTTTTTCCATCTCCTATTGTGCATGCAAGGACACAAACAGTATAATTTCAGAACATGTTTTGGCATCTTTTCATCTAACCTTCTGTTCATAGGTGAAACAACCTCTGCCTCCCTCTAAGAATCTAAATGTGTCTGTCTTCCACCGCATATTGGTGATTGTCACGCAGTGGCAGCAGGAATCCCAAACTTCCATCTACCTAAAAAAAACTTTATCCTGCGACACTAAGGCCTGCATAAAAGACACAAAACATGTTTTGACTGATTTGCTTTGGAACGAATCAGGGCAGTCCAAAAATGTCTCCACTGTCTTAAGTGAGCCATACTAAGGGGTCCATGAGGGGTACAAGCTCCCAGAGGGTGCTGGCTTACTTTAGGCCCCAAAATGCTTTAGCTTTAGCTTTAGCTTTAGCTTGAAATGACTGGACAAGAGGGAACAAGAGAGAACGTAGACTGAGGTGAAAATGAAACTGCTAAAAGCAGACATTAGCAGAAAAGGATCATTCTTCACCAAACGCTGACTTGATGTTGTGATAAATCGGTATTTTCACTGATGATAACTTGATTTGGCCATATTTACTTGCCAAAGCCCAATCCCACCAGATCTTGGAAGCTAAGCAGGTCAGGGCCTGGTTAGTATGGGAGGGGAGACCGCTGGAACACCATGTGCCACAGGGGGGCGACTGGAGGAGGAAATGCTGTTGTGTCCTTAGGCAAGACATTTCACTCACGTTGCCTAGTATGACAGTTGTGTGTGCATGAATGATTGGTGGTGGTCATTAGAGGGGCCACAGGCTCAGATTGGCAGCCTCGCTTCCGTCAGTCTGCCCCAGGGCAGCTGTAGCTACAAGAGTAGTTTACCACCATCGAGTGTGGAGTGAATGTGAAGGGTCATTGAGTGTCCAGAAAAGCGCTATAAGTATGATGCATTATCATTATCATTATTATTTGTCGAACTGACAAACTCAGCAAAACAAAGTTAGCACACGTTAGCGTCTGCTGTTTTCTGTTTATCAACAATTTAATGACATTTATATATTTACTACTATATGTTCAATGCCAATTCCAATAGCTCCAACACTATCCAAACACATTTCAAAGGGAGATGTTAATACGCAGTGTAGTGCAGAGATAAATGCAGAAAAAGCTGATGATAAACAAAAGTTATGTCTTGTTTGCTCCAGCTTTAGCTGCACCACAAATCTGGAATTACTAAACATATGAAGAAAAATCATTCAGGTACAATTTAGAGTTTTTTTATTGAGAAAGTGTTATGTTTGGGTGATCAAACCCATCATCATGATCTGCTTACGTATCGGACCCCTGCGAGCCTGGACCTTACCATGGAAACACATTCTACCATCAACAGAAACAGCCCAAGACTCTGCAAAGTGAACTGGTCTTGGGAGCCAGAACCAGTGATAAAATCGTTTTTCACCTGCCATCCATAGTCATATTTAATTGACAGCACATTGAAGCACTTTTCCGCTGGCTGACATTGACAAAATTGATTGTTCAAATTCTTCTCTAAAACGACTTTTGTTTGCTTGCTCTCATTAACTATTAAAGGTGAGAAAGTCGTCGCTGGGCCTGCATTCATCATTGTTGTTGTATACGTCTCAGTGATGAGAGTCTCTTGTGTGAGGTCCATGGCACAGTGCAATAATGCAATAATAGAAGTATTACTTGGGGATATAAAGTTAGTGGCATGAGGCTCTACAGGCGAAACTAAGCTCTGAAAGTCCTGTCTGGAAAACCAAACTCTGATGAACTCACAACATCCCCATATCTTACGCTTAGTCCTAGTCCTAGTCCTACTACCCCAACATGTCAGGTTAATGAGTTTATTGCTCTTTGGATCATGTCAAATCAAAACAGAAGTTGATCCTCTGATCCCCTTGCTACTGGGAAGATGTTATTTCTAGTGTTAAGGCTTACATTTGTTTTAAGAAACTAACTAAATGTTATGTTGTTTGTTTTTTGTGAATTTAATTTCTTACAATGTTATAAGGTTTTGGAATCATTGTAATATATTACTCAGATGTAGCTTATTTAAAAAAGAAATGTGTAGATGAGCTTCTCCAGGGGCAAATAAATGAAGTGTGGCTGCCAGTCTGTACCTATACTTTACAGGCATGTTTCGTCTAGACCTGGTCCTTCAGACTGGTTTACTTCGGAGCGTCTCAGCACGATTTTTGTTAATGGCGAACTGACGTCGCCCAAACACAACACATTTTTTCTTCATAAATCTAAATCGCACCTGAATTGTACGATCTCAGTGATTCCCAAAACACGTTTGGTAATTCCACATTTGAGTGGCTGTGAGACGTAAAGTTAAAGTTAACAAAACATAGCTTTTTTGCATTTATTTCACTTTTGTGCACCTCTACGCCACATTTTAATCTCTGTATAAAATAAGTAGCGTTTGGGTTATGTTAGATGCATTATGCAATGGAAATATAATATTCACGTCTTAACGCGAGTGTCATGCTTCTGAACAGGAAGCAGCTGATGCTAACGTGTGATTTGTTTTGCTAACTATATCAGCTCAACATGTAAAGTTATCGTCACTGAAAATACATCGTTTTTTCACAAGATCAAGTCATCATTTGGTGAGGAATGATTATTTTGTCTTTATATTGGCTTTTTGCTGTTTTGTTCTCGCCTGACTCTGCCTTCTCTCTAAACATCTCCCTCTAAACCGGTCGCGGTCTAAAGCGAGGCGACTTGCACTGGGAATTAGCTGGGTATTAGTAATACCTCTCATGGCCCCCTTCGGATCGCTCAAATAGGGCATTGTGGTTCACTTTTGTGCAGTTGAAACACCTCGGACCGCCCCACTACGCGACGTACCTGTCTTATGGAAACACGGCTTATGACACACCCACATGAGCACGTTTTGTATCTTGCTCAGGGGCATCATGACAATATGCACTTATCTCACCTTTTTTCTCTCTCAGCAATTATTTTATTCAGTAGGTTTTTGTGCCTGTGATGCCCTTATTGGAAAACACGTGTCGAATGCCACCGCTGTAAGACATTGATAGAGTTATACCAAGATTAAAATATATTCAAGAGTGTGTTTTAGCTTTCCAACATGGCTTAAATACAGTATTTGTACCAAAATGTTTAATTTTTTTTTAAGTAAAAAAAAAAGTGTTTTGTATTGTATAATTCTTGCTTGGAGAAATGATTAGCTGTGTTATATAACAAAAACACATTGAAAGACATCCCGGCTCTCTAATCACAAATTGTGTTTCAGCCTAAAGCATGCAAAACACATAATGACAGTACTTAAAGCTGTAGATGCTGGCAAGAGAGAAATTTAAACTTAATTGCCTGCTGTGTAGATAGATCAGCTAAAAGCCCAACAACAGTGACTTCATTTGCCTAATTTCTCCCAAAAATACAATGTCATATGCCCCCCCCCCCCCAAAAAAAAAGAAAGAAAGAATAACGCAAGTGACAGAATTTGTATTAATTATACAGTGATAAAGGTTCAAGTAGTAATTAGCTTGCAAATACTAATATGAAGTACAAATAAAATATGCATATCTATGGGCCATTAACCATAGTACATAGTACAAGTACAATGTTTATCAAAGTAAAGCTTTAACCAGGATGAGATCTGTAAATGTATAGATACGTGGACTGTTGTATTGAATATAGAACATAAAATAAGTTTGGGAGGCTGGCATTGTGTGGAAAGCAGAAACGAGGAGGTGCTAGAGGAATGTTTAATGAATGGATAGCAATGTGTGTCAGATTGAGTTTCTTTGCTGCAGCGATACTCAAACCCAGAGGGAGATAAGAGCATGATCTTAGCCGTTTCTTCTTGTGGCTTTTGATTTGTGTTCCTTTAGATGACGGGATAACTGTGGCACCAAGCAGAGAGAGAGAGAGGAACACAAGAAATGGACTCAAAAGTGTGTGACACAAATGCATCACAGTGTCTTAAGAGACTTTAACTGCTAGATCTGAAGTATGACGCCTTTGAAGACATAATCAGAACTGCCAGGACAGGTTTTTAACTTCTTAACCAGTATTTAGGAACATATTTCTGTAGTATCACACACACTCACTCACACATCACTAAGCATACCTTAAACAAAACTTAGATCCTAACAAAATAAGCATGAAGCAAGTAGTAGTTGAGATGATTTCTATACAGTTAAAATTAATCTTTAGAGAGTACACTGTAGTCCTAATTAGTTTTGTTTTAAAGCTGAACTGAGGGGCAGAACACCACTACCATGATTCTGAACAGAATTTTATAAATATTTGAATATTTTTTTCAATCACAAGAAGAATTACGCAAATTGTCTTACTTGTTTATGTACAGATGAGGCAAAGTTTCGAAACATTGTTGAAATGGGTGCATATCACCAGTTCAGTACTAATCACTGATCTCAGTTTGCTCAGCAGACTGGCCCCCAGCAGACACAGCCTGAGTGACCTGGGTAGATCACATGGTGACCAACCCAAGTCCACCAAAGCACACACAGCCTGTGTAGGTCACATGGTAACCAGCCCTGGTTACCATTTCCAATATAGATCATTTGATGGGGTAAAATAATACTGGTTAAAAATGTCATATTAAATACATTTAAAACTAAATTTTCAATTGCTTTTTCTTTTCAGAGCTGCATCTGTGGTCTGACCCACCAATGCGGTTTTATTGTCCTCCTCATCATGGGCCTTGCATTTCTGAATGACGGTCACGGAACTTTTCAACTCTACTTTTTTTAACTGTGCCCTTCTCAAGCAGGATCGCCTGCACAAACAAACCAATCCATGTATCGCACTCAAGTACTGATTCTGTTGCATGCAGCATGCATGGTCAGCCGAGCAGTCCACATTGAGGTGGCTCAGACTACTAGACACAGAGTCATGTATCAGTGCAATCTGATGTTTCATGTACATTAGAGGACCTTGCCTGGGATCCAGAATACACACTCCTTCAATTCTTCATTGCCTGGAAAAATCAGACTCATCCATCCAAAAATAATAAATTCCAGTCAATACCCCTGCTGTCTCACCTGCACAACCTCCTTCACTACCCTGCTCAGCTATGAAAGGCCGAGCGGAGCCTATCACCGCTCAGTCTGGTTGTTTTCAACTCAGACCTCCGACTTTCCATTCAGCAGTTTGGTTTGCGAAGCCCTCCTCCACCCCAGCACCACCTCTGCACCTCAGCACCATATATACAGAGAATAACTTTCTTTTAGGGGTTTATTTTCACCACCATCAGTGTCTAACCTCTGGGGGGAACATTCCTATTATATCCTGCTCTGCACCTCCTGTGCATTGCTCATCATTCCTGCCGGGGTCTATGCGCTATACCTAATACACACCTCAAAAGACGACCCCCTCAAAACAGAACCCTGCGTCCCACCTCAGCAGTGATGGCGCGCTGTGAAAGGCCCCGCTTATGCAGCTCAACAACCTGACCATGTTCAAAAAGAGAATGTTTTTTGCCTTTGCCACCAGAACATCATGACAGTGTGAATACCTCACAGAAAATAACACTGAATCCACAATTTTGCACAGACTCGGGCTTTTAAAGGCACGTGGTCCTAAACCTTTGATCAGCTACAGAACAGACTATTTCACTTTAATTGTTTTCAGTAAATTTCGTCTCACTCCAATTTCTCGTTGCATATCGAAGCTATACTTGGAACCTTGCAAAATGTGACTTTTGCCATTTATTCAACTGGTCTAAACTGATCTTAAATTCTTGATTGGGACTTTGTTCATCATTATATAATTGTAGATATATTTCATTATCATTATTCGTTATCTTCCAGCAAATATTTTTCATTTGAGCCTCTACAGATTGAGCTGGGCTTGTATGAGCATACCCTCTGTCACTGCCACACACACTTCCACATCACCTGCTCCACATCACCTTCTCCGGTGTAACTCCAATTTTCGCATCCTGAGCAAGCAACTCACGCATGTCCAGTTCCAGGCCAGAAACATCCTGATTAGGGTAAGCCTCCTGGCTGCGTTCGGCAGTAGCATGAGCCGTGCAAGCAAAATGAACATCCGAGCTAGGCCCCACAACAGGAATTGTCAGCAGCCAAGTTTGCACCGTTTTGTCCATAACGTTGAGCTGTACAAGTTAGGAGAGTTTTATAGCTTAGAAACAATATCCATGCTGACAGAAATGAAGTGTCTCAAAATAGTCATTGTAATACTGACTGAAAAGGAACTCAATGCAACTACTTTGTCTACTGTCTACTTTGTCAGTTATTTGTCTAGTGCTGTTTTATAACGATACCTAATAGATGGCCATGCCCTAATAGTAGTCTCATAGCAACTACTATATATATTTGATCTTAACAGATATCGCACCAAAATGTTTTGCATACTATTGATAATCTCATGCAGACATCATTTCAACACTTGTCCCCATGAGCTGAGTGCAGCAGATGAGGTGCCGGTGAAAGAAAGAGAGAGAGCGCTACAAAGGCCCAGCTGCCACCGCAATGCTGTGGCTGTTTTGGGAAACACAGTGGTGGTGATTCACGCTGGCAAATTGATTCATTTCTTGTACCGATAAGAACCTTTTCTCCTTTGTGGTTATATGCAACAAACACAGGAAAAAGCATCTTGATATAAGATTGTAAAGTAGAGCAACAAACAACTGCTTTGGAAATGAGACTTGGGCTGAAACAAGTTGATCGCAACTAATCAATTATTTAAAAAATGACTAATTATTTACTTATTGAATAATCATTTTCTGTACTACACATAGACTCAAACGCTTGCCCTGTTATGAGAGAAGTTTTATGACCGAGACAGAGCATTCGACCCAAAATAACACTTTTTTGGGGTGTAAATTAATGAAGACAATCTTTACCTCCGTCTTTGTCTAATTTGGTAAAAAGCTCAAATTCACTGGCCTTTCGCGATCTAAACGACAACTGATTGATAAATATCAATCGTAAGTTGCAGCCCTAAATGACACCATTGCAATTAGCATGATTGTCAATAATAGAGGTTTTCTATCGGGCTTCTTTATGTTTAGCATGTGTTTACAATTGACATTAAGCAGCAGGAATCTCAAAGCAGAGTTGTGATTGCAGCTGCTTTACCATCTCTGTGTACCTGGTGTGTGGGACGTTCTCAGCGGGAGTGTGTGTTTGTGTAATCGGAATGGAAAGCTTATCAGTCTTATGTCCATAGCAACAAACCAGCCTGTAAAAGAACAAACATCCTCACATCTTGGCTCTGCTCTTATGGAGATCCACCATAAGGCAGTGGTTCTTAGAAGAAAATCCAGAGTCCAAATGCAAACCATCAAAAAGTTAGCACACTGAAATATGAATCTGTTTATGTTCACTTGCTTTACTAGCTTTTTATTTGCCCCCAATTCATCAAAGTATTCTTTCAAAAATAAATCCAACTTATCACATAATATATTAAGTGAATTTTGGGACATGTAGAGATTAAACAATGAGAAGCAGTACGTTATATCATGGTCCCACAAAGGACGATCAATCAGTTTTCTCAGTTTCAGTTTAAGCTAGGCCTTCCTAACAGTGGCTCATTTGTCCACAGTGTAGTGATATAGAATGTGATTAATTGCTGCCGGAACTACCTGTGCAGTTATTCAACAATAATGCACGGCATTTAGCATTAAAACATTTAATATTCTCACTGACCATAAAAAATGATTGAAAACGTGGAATATGATTTTTACATCTAGGATGATTTGCAAAAAAACACGGCAACCCAATTTTGGACCAATATGGTGGAAAAAGAAATCAACAAAATAGTTACAGTGTGTTCTTTTTGTCTCTAATCCTGACATCACAAAATCTGCAGCTGTCGCCCTGTTATTGAAGCTCAGGCTTCAGGAAACAGGGACAAGCACTTAGCCTTATCTGAAATGGCAAGTCCCAAAGATGAGATTGGCAAGTTTTACAGACATCAATAGAGCCTCTTGCGCTCAATGTAGTGCACAATGTACAAAATAAGCGTTGTCCTATGTGCCTATAGGTTACTTTTTACATACAGGAAAACCTTTTCTAATTCTACAGCAAACTACTAAGATTGTGCCTTAAATACAAGTAATAGTTCCCCGAAAGGCATGTATGTTAATTAGCATATTTTGTTATATGTAAATGAGTTCTGCTTGTTTCAATATGCAGCCAATCATGCAGTGACAGGTCCAAGTGAGCATAAAACTGCAGACTGTATTTGTTTACTTTGTGGGCAGGCTCACAGTTTAGAGAAAGCACATCGGACAGACAGGAGGCAACCTGTCATTGGTCCTGTCTATTTTATCAGTAAAGACAAATAAAAACTAGTTCAGCAGGTTTGTTTTTAATATTAACTAGAAAAGATGCAGACATGTTTTGTATCCTAGTGCACAAATAATGTACTGATAGTGTCTGAAAAGAGCTTTAGACACATCACAGCTTTGGCTCACAGTGTCAAAACAATAATGTTAGTTTTCTGTTACACTTTACACAATATTAAAGGCACTATGGCCTTCAGTAATCCCTTTTATTTGGTCAGTTCTACGAGCTATAGGCACATTTAATTGAATGTCCTTACTTCAAAACAAAATACTGATATAACAATAAATTGAAAATATTTTGTTTTTTCTTCTTATGGAGCCACAAGCTACATGTTTGAAATATGTAACTTTGTGGTTACACATCGATATAATATACAGTATATTGAACTTTTCTACACCCAATCTAATTTATCAACAGCTTGAAGCAACCATATTGTCACTTCATCTTATTTGATTTAATGTTTACACAAGCCAGGATAAAATCAATACAAACATAAATTCCCTTTTCCACACATTCATATAAATAAAGACACCAATATGTGCTCACACATCCACCTTAAATGAATGTTCTTTACCCTTTCTCTCAAAGACCTCACTCAATTTACTCCGATGAACAAAATTGCAAAGGAGTCTCTCTTCCTTTGCTTTGACCTTTATAACCAAATGCTAGAGGCAATGACACATTTAATGCACAAAACTTAATAAATGTATTGAGTTGACACTGACGGCATTTTGAACATAAAATTGCCTTTCAATTGGCCTTTTTTTTTTTTTTTTTTAATTTAAACAGTGCTTTTGGTTTATATACACTAGTCATCAGAACATGATGTGACCATTGCAACTTATGCAACAAAACATGGACTGCGCTTTGACTTACTAGCCATTTGATGTATTCTGGCGCACTGCTGCTTTAATATGGCAAGTTTGTTGTCCTAATCGTGAACAAATAATGATAGGATCCAACTTTTGTGGATTTGTAGTTTGACTATTTCTTTATACTTTGATACGTTTCAATAGCATCACACAAATTACAGGAGTGTGTGATCAAAGAAGTGCCCAAGGTCCCTTTTTTTTAACAAAAAAGGTGAGTGTGACTTGTTTAACAGCACAAATCAGATCACCCATAAATAATGCCCTGCCCTCAGCTGTTAACTATTAAGTCATATTCTAATCTAGAATAACACAACCTGTTAAAGAAATAATGTCATCCGAAAATATCAAAACTATTATTATAGCTATAACAAAAGGAATGGTCCATATACCCCAATCTCAATACTGTATGCAGTGCTTCACACAGTTCCTCAAGATGCTTCAGGAACATGAGCACTCTTACTTTATATTTAAAAAATGCATTTTTATAAAATCCCGAGCAGCTTTATGAGACTTCACAACATGTGTATGTCTATGATGCATTAAATTGGAGTCGAGTATCTTTTTATGAAAGAATTTGTTTGGTTTATGAGATGCTTAAAGCATTCTCACTGACTATTTGTGTGCGCGGCTTAGTTCAGTCAATACATGAAACAAAATAAAGGCAGGAAAAGCTTCTGGCAGTGATAAAAGAATTTATCCTGATTTCTTGACTTCTTCCTCTGATCCAGCATGTACTTAAAGACTATTGGAATCTCCAGCGCATCGTCCTTAAAGTTTGAGGCTTCAATTCTTATCATGTAAATATGAAAAGAGAAACAGCAATCATTCAAAAGTCTCATAAAATTCTTCATGTAAAAAAAAAAAGACTTCATTCTTGCTTGATCGCAGCCTTCAGTCTTAGAGGTGGACTGGTGGTTGTTCATAGGATGCCATAGTCTCCCAGTGACTTAAGTAGAACAGTGTCTTTAACATTATCAAAGACTTTCTTGATGTTGTTCGTGTCAGTGGCGCAGGTGAAGTGTGGGTACAGAGTTTTGTTGACGGACCTCTCCTCATACATCCGTCGAATGAACGTTTTAGCATCCTCCACGCTTTGCCTCTGACCTGTTCATTGGGATAGAAGATGAGGTTTTTATGCATTGATTGATAGGACACTGAATGAAAAAACAACCACTCTAAACAAAGAGAGAGATAAATGATGTGATACATGACCATGGTTGGGGTGACATTTAGAGATTCCTTGTACGGCACTAATTCACTTTTGTGTGTTCACTGCTCCAGCATTCGGTTAAAGCGAGACACAACTGGCAAAAAGTTTTTTTTTTTTTTGTTTTTTTTTTTGGTGAGATTTCTCTCTCAACATATAGACTTTCATGTGGTAACAGCAAACCTGTCTAATATGCTCTTAAAAATATTTTATTCTTCCATTTAATCCACTCCCTCCATTTACATTGTAACTTCAAAGGCCGTTTTCTCCAAATGCATTTTTCTCCCTCGGGACAGAGGGATCGCCTCTTAAAGTAGATCCCACACACACCAAACTTTACAGTCTGGGACTGAACAAGATTTTAACAAAACGTCCAGAAGGATTTTTTATATCTAATTCTAAAACTGATTGATTGAAGTTTTAAGTTGAGGCGAAATATGAATTTTTAGGACAATTTTCACTCCAATCCAGTTTACTTAAAAACTAAATTAGATATTAAAAATCCCCTCTGTGCGTATTTTTATAACTAATATGTGAATAAAATGAACCCAGAAATTTAAACCTGGTTCTGTCCATTTTTCAGGTTTATATGTCCCAAATGTGTATGCGTAGTTTTGTCAATTTTTTACACACAAAATGCCTTATTAAAACATTACATGATGAAAAACTTGTCTTTTTTTCCCTTACATTTATATGAGTAAACTACAGGAGAAGTTTACAATTGATATTTTTTAATAAAACATTTTTTTCCTGTTCATCTGTGTCTCACCTTAATTTGTCAAATTAAGAACGTGTTTAAATTGAACTGATACTGACTGGAATTATGAAACTTCATGACCATACAATAAAATTAAGTAAGTAAATTAAAATATAAAAAATATTATTATTCAAGAATTGTCACATTTCTAATAGAAAAAGCAACACTTAAAACTAATGTAAGGCTGTAATTTTTATGTCTTTGAAAAATAAGATAAAAAGTGTTTTGTTCTGTTTTTCTGTCAAAACAAAGATAACACGCTTCCCTTACTAAAGAGTTCTTCAAAGCTTGTGCACAAAAACACAAACAGCCAATCAAGCAAGTACCAGGAGCTCTTTAAAGTTCCCATTAAGGTTAGATTGACATGAGGGGGCTTGACCCTGCAGTCATTATTTTTGCCAGCTAAACCTTTTGCAACCAGAACACAGTAGATACACAAATAATCAGTCACTGTTTTTTTCCATCTCACAAATACGTGCTCTGGGGTTTGTGGGGGGCTGAGAAATCAACTGAGGTATTTGACCGTGGTTGCCATGGGAAACGGATCCAGTGAAAGGGCTGGGGGTGAGGCTTGACGGGTGTGTGTCTGTGGGCTGTTAGGAAGATGCTGTAGTCCACAGCCTTTCACACCAGCAGAGCTACAGGCTCTCATCATTAAGCTCACTAAGTACATGAAACGACTCATTTACATGAGAGCGTGTGAGAGAGTGAGGCGGAAGAAATCTAAATGAATACAAAATACTGTTAGGCTTTTTAGGAACATCTTTCTAGTTGTTGTCTCAGGAACCAGTCACCTTACTCTGTAGTCATATCTGCACCATATTGGTCACAATACAGGAAGGGCCTTTCACAAACAGATTTACAGTCACCTCTGTTGTTTTTTTTTCTAAGACACAAACTTATGTAATCCTCAGACATCATCTATAAAGATGTTCCAGCATTTCCTTCTTATACATAAAACACCATGTTTGTTCAGTCTTACCAGGAAAGTTGGGGAAGTATTTCTTCAAGTCAGAAGTCTGTATTTTGTCAGCTAAGATGTCAGTCTTGTTGAGGAAAAGTATGATGGAGGTGGTGAGGAACCAGGGTGAGTGGATGGTGATGTAGAACAGAGACAGGCTCTCATTCATGCGGTTCTGAAGGAACAAATGGCAGCACAGCGCATGCGATTATGGCACAGAATACTTACTTTGCTCAAAACTGTTGTGGAGAGCTAGGAAATGGCTAATTTGATTTAGAAAAAGCAGAGGTGATAAAATATGGCCAGAGGCAGAGGAAGAAGGGGTCATGCTCAGTGGAGGTTTGTGGCTGTGTTGGTGAAGAGGAAATGGACAGCTCAGAAAAACAATGAGAAGAAGCTAGCCAAGACATTTATTTAAGCAAGGGAGACATCTGCTGGTTAACGTGTGGAACGTGTTGAACCAAAGCACATTAAATATGCGGCACAGATCACTAAATCTTTTCAGTTAAATCTTTTGTGGACTCAAATAGCTTAAAGATATTAAAACATAGGCTAAAAACACAGAGGTACAAATCAACTAATTCCATCCTAATAACAATTCTAAGAGAACAGACAAATATATTTGTCTTGGTTCACAAAAAAAGGCTAAAATTTCCTGTTATGATGTAAGTCCCGTATCAAAACCTCAAAACAATGTTCCCTCTGCTCAACAGCTATTTATTATTTAGTTTGTATAAAAATACGTTCATTTCAAAAGGTCCGGCAAAACAGTTGCACTGCCTTGATCCTCCATATTTATTTATGACTACAGCAGAAAGTGCTTATTTGAAATTTTTGGAACATTTTAAGACAATGCTCAAGGTGGTAAAGTCTGGTTTTAGATAAATACATAGAGTAAACCTCTTTAAAGATAAAAAAGGGGTATAAGATTAATTGAATGCATGGCTGTGTATCATATCATAATCCTCTTACAATTGTTTCTCTTTCCTCCAGGACTTGATCATACTCGCTGAGGGACGCCAGAAAGATGAGAGAAGTGACATTTTCAAAACAATGAATCCATTTGCGACGCTCTGACTTCTGACCACCAACGTCTACAATTCTGTGGAGAAACGGAATAGTAGTTGTAATTTAAGTGAAGAATTTAGCGTTTAATGAGGTGTGGATGTTTTATAGATAATAACCTGATGACCTAGTTGGCCAAATATTTTAATTAAAAGTGAATGTCAGGACACATGGAATGTGGTGCACAATTGTAAACAGGAGCTAATAAGGTTGCATAACAAAAGGCATATCTGGATGCCTATAGTGAAATCATTTTAACAAGAGGAAATGCTGCATGTGTGAATCTCTGATTACGCAAATATACTGAATGAATATACTATCAGTATAGTGTACTGATACCACATGTTCATTACAGCACAAGATAATAGTTAGTTTTAAGAATACAAAATAAACCATTGTGATGCATGCTACTATATATTATACTATTATAGAGGTTAATAACGTGGACATTTAAACACAAGAGAAACCCACCTTAGAGTGATGTTTTTGATGGTGAAGGAGTAGTCGTGGATGCCTGTTGTTGGGAATCGAACTCGCAACACATCTTGTTCTGTGGGAATGTAGTCTGGGGATGCAATGCGGTCCAAGTTGCTCAGGTAACTGAGAAAGACAGAAGAAGATAAGGAAGGGTCTTTTAGCTGATCAGATGACATTAAAACATTAGTAAAAAGGTTTTACTCAAATACAATAGGTAGCTATGTATTGAATATTATCACTCTGTGGCTGGAATTTTACTGCAGGACTGCAATTCACAATTGTTTTAGTAGTCAGTTAGTTGAAATTATTTTTTCAACTTGTCCAACGATTATTTTCATTGTACACTGGTATTAAAAAAAAAACAACACATATATTTATAAACAGACAAAGGTAAAAAAAAAAATATATATATTTTTAAATTAAATACTATTATTTTTATTGGACTATACTGATTTAATAAAGTCTTGGCTATAAAACGTCTTTTGGCATGTGTTTTAGAGTCTGTATAGTCTGGCTTAACAATTATTGTATCAGCTAAGGATACATATTCACCACGTGAAATAACTGCATTGGGTCTATAACCCGCTTCCGTCAGATTACAGCTTTATGGCTTGTGTTGATTCTACCTGCCTCTCTCTTATCAGCGTCACACCATGATTACTGAACTCCTAAGCAAACACTAAAAGGGGGCCATTACGAACAGAAATCAGGGAAGCGACTTGTAATACTAATATTAATAGTAATACTATGAAATACATCAAATCACCCCTAAGCACAGTAGCGTTGCACAGTTTAGCCACGCTGCGGGAGTTTGGAGTTTTAGCCCCTCTAGTGGTCACTTCCAAAACCAAAGAAAGCTTTAATAAAAGATACGGCATGTTTTTTTTTAAATGGTGAAACATAGCCTTTAATTCTCACTTGTACTTCTAAGCTGTGTTAACATGTTTTCTGATAGCATGAATGAGTCATTAAGTTTACCTGTGCAGGTTTTCGTTCAAAGGTCAATTGTAGCATACTCAAACACATATCAATATATCACCACATGTGACCAATGGACAACATGACCACACCTGATCTGCACAACAGTTTAGCTTAAACTATAAACTTTAAAACATGCACTGCAACATGTACTGAGAGAAGAGATTTTATGACTCAGACAGCACAGAAATTACATCAAAATGTCAAATGAAACATCTAAGTTTTGTGTTTTGACCCTTTTGTCTGTAAATATACTCCAGCAGGATGTCCTCAAGTGGCATGACTCTAAATCTAATCTCAAATTTAGTAAAAATCACCTATTCATAGCCCTAATATAAACAGCTAAATGATGAATAAAAAAAGTTGTAGCCCAACTACTTTTAAACCTGATTGAGTATATTTTGTGCTCTGGAGATGTTGAGCAGTAAAGCAAGATGCACTGTCCATTAGACAATGGTTTAGAGCTGGCCTTCAGTGTTATAGAGTAATTATCTCTCTCCAACAACAACCCCACTTGAATTACTTCAACGCTGGGCAATATAATGATGATAATCAAATGATCTGATCTGTTTTTCTCTCTCATTTACTGTGGTTGTTTCTTAAACCACAGTAAATGAGAGAGTAGACACGAAGAACATTCTTCTTTCTTCTCTGCATATTTAGTCTCACTTCAGGGCTGAAAACATCCTTCCCAAAACTTGTTCTGATCATTTCAGCGCTCGAATTGCCACTGTTAACCAGCCTGGCAAGTGTACTGTTAGCAGACATTTTTATCTGGTAACAAATAGGGACGAAGCGGTATGAAATTATTATAATAATGGGGACCAAAAATACCATGATGGTATACCATGGAGTTACGTATTTTATAATGATTTGCAAAATCAAGTAATATCTTAATATGCCTCTTGGTTATACCTCTTTGTTTGGTGGAGATTACTGGGGCAAAACAAGTAGCCTACAATGCCTATACACTGGTACAGATATACATTGACTGGAAATCATTTTGGACAATTCATTGGTCATTTATATAATTTGTGCCATGATAGGTGTATATGATGACCAAAAATAATTTATTCATTAACTTTAGGTACTGCTTTTTTCATAGTCCCAGTGAAATAAATGAGCTGTGTCAATACTGTCAGAAGCTCATCCTCACCGTATTGATACTGTTGGCTTTTGAATACGACAATATACCTTAAATTGACCCATCCCTGATTACAGACAGCCTATTCACTGTGCCAGCTGCTAGGCCCTAGCACAGGCCTAGCAACATCTACTTTATTCCATGATTTACAGTGAGACCTTGGGGTACAGTCTATACCCCCTAGGATGGCGCCAGAGATTGCAGGAAGTCCCCAAAGCTTTTTTTTTTGATCAGATGGTCAGTTCATCCAAACTGTTTTTTGTGCAAAATAAATTTCCACACATATGATTGGAAATTTGGTGTGGGAGCTGAAAACTCTACAAATACAGTGTTTTATCTTATATAGATGCTTGTTAGGAATTAGGTACATGAAAGGGGGGTCTTTGGTCTAAACATTCTAACCTTTCACATATATCTCATATTAATGCATATGTGTTAGAGCTTAATACTCTCTGCTCTCTGTGATGAAGGTGAACTGTGAGGAAAGAGGTGAGCCACGGATCATACAAGTTTTAAGGACAAACCAATCTATGTTGTATATCTTTGTTGTATAGTTCCTCCAAAAATATTTTTATGATTCAGAGCTAACTTTAAAACTCCTGATTAGCCTGATTAGCCTCTCAAGTATTTTTCTGTCCTTGTCACTTGTTGAGCCCAAGTTGTTGCATAAGGGCAGTAAAATCCCACAGACATCTGATTCAGCCTATGCTTAGAGCAGGGAGTCTTTGCATTGATATCAGCTGCTGTCTCTGTTCAGTTGCTGATTGTTCCTTAACTTCAACTTTTACTCAGTTTTTCATATGCTCATAAGCTGCAGTTCTCTGATTTGTTATTACGCCTGTCAATCTTCTGCCCATCAAACACAGGGGGGTGAGACAAAACCTCAGCCAATATTCATTAGACACAGGCTACAAAGTGAAACTGTAAATGATTGTATACTCACTACTCGGTGGAGTCGAGGAGCTGGTACTCGCATCGGCGGCTGTAGCAAACTCGAATTCCAGAGTCCGCCCAGAGCCGTCGAATTGCGTCCACATAGCCTCTCTCTAACTGAGTAATCTGCACTGTGTTTATGTCCTGCAGCCACTTGGCATATGTCTAGAAGCACCAGAGAATACTTTAAGACATTTAGTTTAGCTTTGGTTAACATTGTACGAAGCTCACACAACAACACACAGTGTGGCAACTGCATCAGTGTTGTTTTATTGGAGTAAGCTCTACCTCATTCTCTGGGTTGGAGTAGGGGATTTTCAGTGTGGTCATTGCGACTGTCATGGCTTTAATGGCTGTGAAGATGTTCTGAAATATACATTTAGCAAAAGTCTTTCTGTCATCTTCAGAGAAGCCTTTGCCGTGGATGATACGCATCTGTCTGATAAAAGTAGTTTTGCCACTCTCCCCAGTTCCTAAGAGGGGAAATTAAAAACAACACAGACAAAACACTGTTTGTCAAGTTTATCTACAATTTAGAAATACATCATAGTGTAGTAAAATTGAACTTGAAGAACAGTCCATCTTCTTTTATCACGTGATCAAAATAAGGCGGACATTCATTCATTCATGTTATTACAGACTTATAACCTATTAATTAGCGTTAGCAGGCCTGGGGCCTATTTATATAGCATACAGACAGTTGCTTCAAGTATACTGAGTGCACTATAAGACTTGTAGGTGTTTACAGGTCGAACCACTGCCAATGTGGTCCATTCTTCACATAGTCATAGTGTGACACATGCTTGACATAGTTTTGGAACCTGGCTGCAGGCTACCAAACAGGCCAAGCAGTTTTAAGCAAGGTGTTCCTTCTCCACTGATCTCACTTCATCAGTTCAATTAATATAATTGCATTAAATTATTTCAAAGACTTTAAAAAAGTGTGACGTGGCACTGACCTAATAGGAGGATTTTGATTTCTTTCCTCTCTTTCTTTTTCTGTTTCTTGAGCTCCTTCTGGATTTTCTTGTGGATAGCGACACTCTTCTTCTCATCCTCGGACAGACAGCACACACAGGTGTTGCGGCACCACATCCAGCAGCTCGCCATTGTGTACACCACTGTAATTAATGAAGCAGAGCCATTGAACCAATAAAATCGTGCCATAAACCTCAGGACAGTTTACTGGTTAAAATGAATTGTGTCTTCTTTATCAGTTTGGGCTGTTTGATTTCATCAAGAAGCTTTACAGCCCATTGTCCTTTTAAAATGGGAGAAACACGATCTCCTGCGTGTTTATAGCAGGTTTCACCCACACACAAGTTTCTAACAATGATGGACCCTGATAACATGGTCAGCAAACCGTAGGCTTAAAGTGGAGAAAAGTTACAGCATTATCTGTATCTATGATAACATTGTCTGCAAAGACACGAGCCAATATTCATACCTTCAATAGTAAGTCTGCCGTGCGCAATCCCAGCAGCGCTCAATCTCCGCGGCCCATTGCGTCCGTGGACACTTCACCGACGCGCAACAAGTGAACAGCTCAGGACGCACGCCACATGAACACACAACAGTGACCCACTAAGGACACACAAACACACACACACGCACACAACATGAACACACCAGTGAGGGTCCACCTGAGACCTATCCCCGGACAGAGGGGTCCACGCACGGCTCTACACAGGAATGTGGGCTACACTCTCCTCGGATCACTGCGTTTCTGTGTGCACCAACAAGCACCAATCACAAGACAGAGACAACGAGCCTCAAACCGGATGTTACACAATAAACACTTTATGCGAATGCTAAAAATTCGAACTGATTAAAAATACAAACCCTTAAAAGAGGCTGAGCTACTCTCTTTAAATCCACCCACGCGCTTAATTTGATCTATGTTATGGAAAGTACTCCTCGTTTCAATTGTCCTATAATGTACAACCAAGAAGACGGTGAGTTTGACAGCACCAGCACAAACGATAGACCTGGAGAGGGCTCTTATTTTGACATGTCTGTGCAGGAAGTGTAATTTCTAAATAATTCGAACTTTAAGGTTTTTGAGTAAAAAGTGGCGCCCCACACTAGTTCGCTTCGGATAATGTTTCGGGTGATGGTTTCAGCCAAAGCCTCAAGATTGTACGTTCAAAAAAGTTTTATAGTTGATTTTAGTCTTGAAAAACACACTGCGCTAAAATGTTTAATAGGCTAGTTACTGTGGCGAATCTTGTGTGTAAAGTCAAGTTTAAATGTGTTACACCATAACGTTTGTCTTAAAGTAAGCAGCAGCAGACTGCATGGGGCAGCATTGTTAATCGCCGACACCGTCACGGTGTACCGCAGGTATTCAGTCACTCCTACACCTCCGCTGCTATTTGGATGTCAATCTTTTGTCTCATCCAGCTCAACCGGTTTGACTGGGGTTTCCTGGACTCAGATATTGAGATTATCCGCGACGAGGGACTTTGTGAAACTCGGTCAAGGAAATTTAAAGCGCATGTACCACATTATATCTATAATCGTGTATGTGTAAATGTAATCAATGACTGACATGTCTTTTCGTTCAGACCTCGGGTTTTTAAGCTAGCACTGACTTTGACCTTGATGGGTTACATCTGCCTTGAGTTTACTAGACACTGGCCTCGTGACCTATGCTGTTTTACCTGAAACAATGTTTGCTGAAATATTAAAGGATACACACTAGTCTAGTCCCACGTGCCCAAGTGCAGGGGCAGTGGTCTGACGGGAACCACCCTCCACCTCATCCTTCCAGTTAGAAAGCAAAAAGCCTATTCAGTTTTTCCTTCCCTGAGGTCAATACTAAGTCACAGCAATGTCCTGTTGTCCGATAGGTCTGCTGAACTTTAACAAATCCTAAAAGGCCTCTGTCAAGAATGAAAAGAGAAACACGATGAAGTTAAAGTGAGGTGGAATGGCTACAACCTCATTTGCTCAAACATAAGGGTTGAAAAAATATATAATGTCTTCTACTCATTGTGTAACCCAACTTGCGATTTCCTATTTGCTTAGAATCTTAAATCAACTTCAGTATTATGTTTTATTGTCTGTATCATGATTATGTAAAGCGCATTATAAAATGTATTATTATAATTTATAAATTATTATGAGACTGACGCCTCTTTTCTCATTCTTTTCTGTGACTGCACACAATGACCACTAGGGGTCTCTTTGGTCAGTAAATCACTATTTGTCAGGGGATACGTTTGGAAAATGCTTCAGCTTGGCTGATGTTAGTTTATAGACTGTTCGGTGAGAAGGGAGATTATTTTGTAAAAAAATCTATCAACTTCATTTTGTCTTTCTGGCTAGCGCATACATCACAGAATCTAAATTATCGGGCTACTATTGAGTGTGTGGTGTACATTCATCACCCCGTAGAGACTAAAATCACACAGTCACTCCATAATAATTAGAATAAAGACGAGGTTTAAAATTAAAGATGCACTATGTAACTTTTCTGGGGGATGGTCCGCCTCATGTTTGTCTCCAAGTGGATGTTATTGCCTGGATGTGTCATACTAAGGCATCACATTGTCTATCTTGCATTTATTCAGTCACGTGTTTTGCATTCTTAACTTAACTTTATTGTCCACCCCAATAGTAGAAACATGTCCTGTCACTGCTTGTCTCCATGGAAATAGATAAGTCAAATGCCATTGTGTGGGACATTCCAAGCAAGGAGCCCAATATTTCAGCCAGTTAGAGAGGCCTGTCCTAATGCCAAATTTGTTTTGAAAACTTTTGTAGGACCTTAGCATACGAAACAACACCATCATCAGGGGACGTTGGGCTCGGGACATGGAAGTATCAGGATCCATGGCTCAGGACCTCAGGACAGGACGTGAGGGATGTGCAAATTTTGACAGATGGGCGTTGCCTGTCCAGTCAAATGTCAGCTGCTCTCACCGACCCGCCTCCATCCTCTCAAACAAACTTGGAGATATCATTCACACAAGCCCCGCCTTTAACTCCCACAAGATAG
Source organism: Rhinogobius similis (assembly GCA_019453435.1). Taxonomy (NCBI): domain Eukaryota; kingdom Metazoa; phylum Chordata; class Actinopteri; order Gobiiformes; family Gobiidae; genus Rhinogobius; species Rhinogobius similis. The sequence continues at coordinate 16,777,999 of CM033623.1, read as the reverse complement.
CTTTTCATTCGCTTCACAATTGTCAATCAATCATATCCATGCGACGTCAGCCACAGCGCCACCACACCGGAGCTAAGGAGGAGTGGGAGACGAGGAGCGTCCAAGCACCAAGAAAATACCAGGACTGACAGAATGCACGGACTAAATGGTGCCAATTGACTGCGTGTAAGACTTTTTGTGTCTTATACACTATATACCGGCTGAGTATTTTGGAGACCACCCGTTCTGTACAATGGAAAACATCTGTCAAGCTCGACTTTCAGTTTCCTAGCCAGTAGGCTCCAATTCCAAGGATGGCTAGCTGAGTTAGCTAGCTAACAATTAGCCTGCCCATTTAGCTGCGCTCACTGGACGACTCGGCTGCGTCTCCGCTCCTCCTCACTGCAATTATATTGTCTCACTACTGGATGTGTTGCGGTCATCGTTGTTCCCATGTAAAGTCAGTATCGACACCATGTGTTCCGTAAATGCCCTGTTGGACGGGCACTCATTGTGACTGCGCGGGCGTATACAGCATTCAGGGCGGCTAAGCCTGTGCTCGGCCACCAGCAGAGGGCTAATACAGATGAGCAGCGACAGCACCCAGGGTCCCAACGTCTCTGGGACCGAAGGGGGTAGTTGAAAAAGAAACAGGATTCAGGGATTTTCAGCGGAGAATCGCTTATCTGTTACAATCAGAGACACTGACACAGTGGATATCATCAGCTTTCCCTCGTCAGTTTCAGCGCTAGCCCCGTTAGCCTGCAAGCTAAGCAGTCTTAAAATCGCACCACACCAACTGTAGTTCGCACCATCCAGTTATTGCACTTAAGACACGGTTTACCCGTCCTTGTAGGCTGTGGATTTACACAAGAGCTGCATGTCAAATATTTGACAATTGACAGCGGTTTGCAGTCAACAAAAGGCCAGTTTCTGCACCCAGTAACCATCTTATTCAACAGCGCGTTGGAAGGCGTGTTGCTCGAGAGGAATTGATTGATTTGAGACCAGTGTGCGCCCCTTGTCCAACGGGCTTTAGCTCATGCGGTGATGACTTTAGACTCCATGATGGCTTGTTGCCTGAGCGAGGAGGCGAAGGAGTCCAAACGAATCAACGCAGAGATCGAGAAACAGCTCCGACGGGACAAGAGGGATGCAAGACGAGAGCTCAAGCTCCTGCTCCTGGGTAAGACTGCACTATTTTCATGTCGTACTGTTACAATCCACTAACTGGATTTTGTACTGGATGTTACTTGATTGCATGCAAATTCTAACCGCAATTTGCATTCTTGTGGTCACCACTGACTCCGTTACATGACTCCGCCGTGTAATATGTAAATATGTTGGGTCATTCATAAGATTCTTTCATTCATGCTGGTGTTGTAGAGGCTTGGTAAATGGAGCCCAAAATTGAATCTGGAGTTGGTTTGTCTGCTTGAAAATATACCGTTCTTGCATGCAGGTGACTTATATAATTAGCTTGTTGACTTTACTTGTTGCTCTATTATTGAAGTCTGAAAAGAGATGTAATCAGCGTTGTGAGTAAAAAGGAGCATAGTAAACTATCAGCATCTATACACCATCGAGTTTTAGTTTGACGTGAAACGCTCATATCATTGAATTTGGAACCTTATTACTTCCTTACTTATTCCCTTTGCCCTCTGGTGAGGCATAGGTTATCTATTAGGCTCCTCTGTCCTAGGCTGCTGCCCCATGAGTGGCCTCAGCCATGTTACTCTGGGTCTCCCGCGATTTTGTTATCCCTGCAGGATTTGTAACCTTACAGTTTATTTTTTTATTGGGCTGGTGCTTTTGAATTGAGCACATTTCAAGATGTTAGTGAATGCCTTGGATTAAAAATGTTTTATCTGAAACTTTCCGTGGGTGGTGTTGTATTCTGAGGATCAGTCTGATGTTACAAGTTACAAGTTACAAGTCTACAGTCTGAAGGATCCAGGTTGTAGTTGTGTGTGGCACACTTAATGTGGGCCTACAGTGTCTCCTGTGGTGTAGTATGTGACTTTGTTGGTTGCTAATCCGCTAGAAGCGGTGTCACTATTGGCTGTGTGGTTTGCTTTTTAATGCTTCTGGAGAAAATCATAAGATGAATGCCTAGTTCCTGTAGTTGCTAATAAAAGTCACAAGTAATTTAATGTGTGAGACTTTATTTGAGTGAGCTCCACTTGTAACATCAGTTTGTGAGCTGGCATTAATTAAATTTATGTGGTTTACTTTGTGCTGAATGAAGAGTCGGCTCAGTCAAAATCCCAGTAACTGTCTTTTTCAACTTTGAAGACAACAAAAATGCTCTGGCATCTGTTGAATGAGATGCCACCCTCTTGTCACCTAGACTTGGGATCGGCTGGTGTAAAGGTGCATGAAGGTTTTGAAAATATGAAAAAAATTGAATATTCGGTAGTATATTGTTTATAATTTAAAAAAATGTTGCAGCAGATAAAAAAAATAAATAAATAAATGGGGTGAAAACGGCATAGGTGGCGAACATCAAAATAAGTGCCACTTTGTGGTTATGTGGATAGCACACATTCCAGGCTCCAGGTGCAGCTGGCTGCAGCGCCGTGAGTTTGAATGCCACTCCGACGATTGGCTGCATGTCATTCTCCCTCTCAACCCCATTTCATACTACACTGTCCTGTCCAATAAAATCTTCAGGCCAAAAAGTAAAATAAAAATAAAAAATCGTAATCAAATAAATATTTATCTGTTGGGTTCGGCAGTAGGGCTCCAACAATTAATTGGCTGATCATGACTAACCAACTGTAAAAAATAATGTTGTAATCGTTAGTTGGACTATACACTACAAAGCTTTATTGTACTCACAAAAAATAAACAACATATTGTAATAAAAAAAATTATCTCGTAATTACGAGAGAACGATCTCAAAATTTACGAGAGAACGATTTTGTAATTGCGAGAGATTCTTTTTGAGCTACTTTTCTTGTAATTATGAGATACCTAATATTTATGTGGCAAGTACCCATCCAAGCTCTTTGCTTGCAGTGCCAGAGCGCTTTGCCTCCGGTGCTTGAGCCAAAGACGCTGATGGGTGACAGGCTGTGCGTGATTGCGCCACGCACAGCAGACTTTAAACAACTTACCCAACACTTTACACGTCGTTGTCCGTGTGGGATTTTTGTGGATATTTATTTTTTACAACAGTCACAAGTTTGTGGTGAAAATATCCTTTGGAGCAGTGCGCCATGGTGTCTTATTGTAAGCGGGAATAGACCTGGTTTAGCCCTGGTTTGGTCTTGGTCTGGAGACATCTGATTCCATTGTGGGAGTCATAAACTCTGTTATTGAGTTCTTCTGTGGCGAACCCTGCACTGTCCCTGCATGCCCGGTCCACAGGGAGCAGAGTGTGCATGCCGTTCTGTGGCATTGGACGCTTCAGCCATTTGCTCATTGCTACACACAAATCCTATTGATTACGAGGAGGGTGTCCGTTGTTTCTCAAAGTCTGCTGTGGGTGCTACCCAGTTCAGTTCACGTGGAGACAAGTCCACCAAACCCCTACTTTCTGCCAGAGAAGCAGAGAGCCAGAGCGCTCCAGGCTGATCCCCGCTGCATGAGAGTCAGCACAGTGGGCAAGAGCGCATGGAAATTCCTTGATGCGCATTCGCTTGAAGATGACTTTTATGCACCCACACCACTCATCAGCAATCAGCAACGTGAAAACGGGTGTGGAGGAGGATGCTTGTATTCTCACAGCTCTGGAGCCACATGTCCCGCGTCAGCGCTGCCCCGGACCAGCGAGGCTCCATCACCACTGCTATCTACACCACTGCGCCTTTACACTCCTGTATGTTGACATTGCACAAGAACGATTATTGTCTCGTCCTTACTCTGTTTTATGTGAATAATATAGACTATATAGTGTTCACATGAAACACAAAGTAGAGGAAAGGCTCCTAATGTTTCATGTCTTAGGGTACTTGCTTTCCCTGTGCCGCGCCTATGGCCTGAGCGGTTGCTTGTAGAGCGGGAATGGTGGATTGTTCCTTGCTCGTAAAGAACTGGCTGGAGACTTCTGCGCCATGGACAGCTGACTTTGAACAACCTACGCAACACTTACACATCGTTGTCCATGTGGGATTTGTGTGTCCCCGTGTACCTGGTCCATTCCAGGGAACGGAGCACGCAGCTCGTTCTGTGGCACCGCACTGAATGCTTGAGCCAGGTCCCTGTGAGCCATTTTCTCATTAATCACACAAATTCCAGACGATAACAAGGAGAGTGTCCTCCCTGTGGACCGGGTACGTGGGGACAGTGCCACACAGTTGGTTCGCCACAAAAGAACTCAATAGCAGAGTTTATGACTCCCACAATGGAATCAGATGTCTCCAAACCAAGACCAAACTCACCATATTTCAACGTCTATTTGATTCACACATTTTCTTTTGAATGCAGATATGGTCAAACACAGACACATCTTCTATTTGTCAGCTTCAGCAATGCTTTGAGTGAGTGATAGATTGGTTCATTCAATTGAAGTGTGAACTTTCAAAAGAAGCTGATAACTTTACCTCTTTAAGTCATGAATCTTGATCTAATTAAAATCATGAAAGAAAATGGTGATATACCTGTTTTATATATCGTTATTCACCTTATTCCCGAAAGTTGCCTTACGCGCCGCCGTCTTGTTTCTGTTGTATTAGTTTACATGGCACAGACGAGCTCAAGAGAAAATAAGTTCTACATGGACTAAAAAGCCGTTTTCAGGCCGCCCAGGAAATTGGTGCAGTGTTGACTTGTTGCTCGTGTTCATTAAACATTGTACACAACCTACTTTATGTAACATTTTAGCAGCAAGACTTTTCCCTCGTTCGTCATTAGCTTTAACGGAGTTCTCGTCAAATGGAAGTGCATTTACAACAAAAGTGCAAAAACGGCAAAAGTGGGCGTGGCAGAATAAGGTCAATACACAGCCTCCAAAACATGTTATGCACAGAGATTAGGGTTGTCAATAGTATCAAAATCAGATATCAATTGATAGTAAAAAAGTACAGAAACTAGATACTCATTTAAGCAAGTTGGATACTAAAAAAAAAAAAAACACAACACAGGGTTTAATAAAGAGTGCAATTATTTTCTGTTAAAAATGTCAATGTATTGTCTAAAACCTTGAAAGAACGTTTTAAGTATCATCGCAGTATTTAAAGGAAACATTCTGCTGCAGTGTGACTTTTTTGAGCTTTGAACCATGTTCTAACAATGTCCCAGCAGCTAAAACAGACCTGAAGTAGCATTCAGCTGCATTCATGTTGTTTTGAGGAATGTTCATTAGAAAATCCTCCCCCTCCAACCGTCCAAAACACTTCCAGCTGAACTCCCTTGTTCTGGAACGTATTTTCAGATTTCATACGTCACAAAAATCGCTAGCTTAATGAATTACTTCTCAGAGTAATTTTCTAGTCGTTTCACATTTGTTTAGTACTTAATGGGTGTAACATTTAAGCAATGCTTTTAATCAATGCTTAAATGTGATGAAATTCAGAGCTGCACGCTGAAAAACAATTACCTGCTTGACAGACGACATGCAGTGTCAAACTACAAACTTGCTCCTCTGTGTTTGAGAGGCAAGCAGCAGTAGGCTGAGGCAGAAAGGGCCACACGGACAAAGCAGGTGGTTGTCAACAGCTTGTCAGCGTTTCCAACAAGAAATCGGTTAAACATTTCGCCAAAACTACTTATGCACCAAAGGAACTCAAGGAGCATGTGGAATATGATAATCACAGGGTAAATGCAAATGTTGATGTTTGGAGTGAGCACAAGGATAATGACTATCTTACAACGTAGTTTTTGAAAGTTTTGTTAAGATACGGCAGTCTGGTTCCTATAACTCTTTCAGTAAAAAACAAATAAAAAATCCAGAAATTTATAAAGATGGCAACAAGATAATCGGATCAGCAGAAATTCCATCACTCCAGCTGATCTATGAGAAGACCGTACTGGCACTGGCCAGAAAAATCATCAGTGCCTCTCTGCACGCTCTGCACACGGACTATGAGATGATACCCTCAGGAGGGCACTGCAGGGCAATCAGACACAAAACAAATAGTTTTAAGCACTCCTTCCTCCAACTTTAGTGACTCTTTTAAATAGTAAGTAAGAACTGAATGAATGAAGTTTAACTTATTTAATGATATTAGGAACTGTAAAGAAATCTGTGGAATGTGATTTAACTATTTATTTAATTTAACACAAATTGTACCCGATCAAGGGACTGCTATCAATCAGGTAACCTATTATGAAGATGATGTAGCCTAAATGTAACGACATAAAATATAAGGGAGCCAATATTAAAGAAAAATATTCTGCAGTTTTCTTCTTGTTAGTAGCCTTTAAGCATGCCATTAAATTAAAGTACCTTAAATTTGCCATCTCATGTTTTGAAGCAAAACAAAAAGTTTATTATTCTTTAAACGACAGGCTTTATCAGCCTTTGTCAAAAGACGGTTTGGCTGGATGTACTCGGCGTCTAGCACTGACACGATCTAGTTAAGTTTGCCCGTCAACCAACATTACGCTGCGGGTGAGCAGCAGCAGTTATCGTGTTAGACAGCAGAAATGCTCAGAACAAGTCTGGCGAGGATTTAAGGACTTAAAACACCAGATCTTGGATGTATGAAGTCTGAAAATACGTCCCAGAAAAAAGGAAGTACAGATGGAAATGTTTTTCACGGTGGGAGGGGGGAAGATTTTTTAATAAACATTCCTCAAAACAGCATGAATCCAACTGAATGCTACTTCAGGTATGTTTTTGATGACGGAACATTGTTAGAACAGGGATAAACACTCAAAAAAGTAATTGCAGAATTTGTGTCTTTTTAAGCAAGCCCTCGCTGGAATAAAATAATTTAAAGGAAAAATATTATGCATTTTTCATGTTATTGGCCTTTAAACATACTCTTGAGTACCTTAAAGGACAAATATTATGCTAAACTTTCTTCTTCTTCTTTTGAGCATTTAGCCATATTGTAACATTGTAACATCAATAACATACCTGGAGTAGCATTTAGATTGATTCACGTTTGTTTGATGAATGCTTGATTGAAAATCCTCTCTCTCTCCAACACTGTGTTCTGAACTCCTATGTGTGACATAGATGATTCTGACGCGACTTATCTGAGAATCTTTTGCTGTTTCCTTAAATCATCGCCAGGCTCACTCTGAACATATCTTCCCTTTATTCGTGATAACTACAATTTTGCCACATCCACTCTTTACTACAATGCGTTGTGGTTATATTTACATGTGAGTAATTGCCTCTACAGCCAGTAGATGGAGCCACAGCTACGTCAAAATAGCGTCTCCCAACGCAGATATTAAGTAGCATTTTTCTGTGTAAAAGCATTTTATTTTTAGTTCTAAAACATGACATGTTAAATTGAAGACACTCTCAAGAGCAGGTTTAAAGGACAATAACAATATGAAAAATGCATACTATTTTTCCTTTTAAATACATTTCCCATCTCATGTTTTGAAACACAAAATTTTTTTTATAATGCACTATAAGTTTCTCTGAGTGTATGCAACCAGCAAATGTCACCTAGCGCTATACACAATTAGACATGTTATCTCTTTGAGACGCTATGGTCAACTTAGCAGTTGCAGTTATTGTGTTTAGACGACAGAAAGGCTCAGAACGAGTCTGAATCAGAATCAGAATCCATGCCATTGTCAGTGAACAAAATAGCTATGGTTTAAGGACTTAAACCAGCAAAAGATTCGTGATGTGAAGTGGTGTATATGATCTAAAAAAACATCACGGATGGCGGGAGTTCAGCAGGAAGTGTTTTTGATGGTTGGAGGCGAGAGGATTTTAAAAACCATCATTCATCAAAGCAGCTAAAAGCAACTCCAGGTATGTTTTTGATTGGGGTGTTCATGGTTATGACTAAACGCTTAACCAATTGACGATGTCTTTGTTAACGGATTATTGACCACAAAGGACTCCAACAATCAGTTAAAGAAAAAAATTGAAAACATGCATCTCTAGTTTGTGGTGACGGAACATGTTTAGAACATAGTTAAAAGCTTTAAAAAAGTCACTAGTTGCGTAAATTTCTCTTATGGAAATGTGTCAATTTTGAATAAACACCAGTTTGTCAAAATAATGTTTTTGGGCTTGCAGAGGGTAGTTTTCTGTGTGTATCAAAATCAACTTATTTCCCAAAACAGTAATGGAAACACTTTATTGATATAAACGGGTCAAATGCGACTGTCTTGAAGAGACCTGCACGGGACCTGCTTTTCAACCAGCTCCCCTCCTGATCCTGAAGCTTCCCTGACCGCTCCTTCCCAGTCTTGAGTGCCAGTGTCTGTCCTCCTGAGAGATCCCCGTGGGTCTCGACATGATATTTTTCATTAGATTACCAATCGTGAAGGTAGGGTGATGAATCAAATTGTGCATTGAACCGAATAATGACACGTCTTAATCATTACGTCCCAACATTTCTGCAGGATTGACTTAATATTGTCTGAATATTGTTAGCGAAATATTAAAAATAAATGTTGATATTAAAGGGAAAATATCATGCATTTTTCATATTGCCGTTGGCCTTTAAACATGCTCTTGAGTACCTTAAATATGCCATCTCATGTTTTGAAACTTTTTTTTTATGTTCTTACTAAAAGGAATTGATTGCCCTTTTCACTGACACACACTCAGTGCATCCAGCCACTAGATGGCGCCTCGCCAAGACAGCAATACAGTCTTATTAGCTCTGTTCAAAAAACGAGGTTCAGCCTAGCAGCAGTAGCTCGTGTTTAGAAGGCAGAAATGCTCAGAATGAGTCTGATGAAGATTTAAGGACTTAAAACAATGGAAGATATATTAGGTTATGCAACAATATTCAATACAGTGTGTCACTCCATGTGGCTTCGTTATCATATGTTTTTGTTTGAAAAGGTTTTATCGTGCCGTCTGTCAAAATTCAGGAAATAAAAATGTGTGAATGTATGTTTTCAATGACGGGACAATGTTGGAACAATGTTAAAACCTCAAAAAGTAATTTTGCATTATATTTGCAGTTTCTTTGGAAATGGTTTGTTCACATGAATCATGTAGACATGCAATTAAAAAAAATAGGGGAACTTTTTCCTATTTCTCCCTGTGAAGCCCTCTTGGTTGAAACGCACTGTGGCCTTTAAGCTTGCACTGTTTCCACCTGATCCACGCCAAACCTCCGACTGCTCCAACGGTTTCTGTAAACACATACAGAACTACGCGCTAACCCGCTAGCCTTTTACCTTAAAGCACAATGAAGGTGTCCGTCTATCAGACATCTAAAATGAAGTGACGTGTGCTCAGGCTGCACCAAATGGTTTCCACCTGCGTTCACAGGACGCACGGATGTCACTCGTTTACAGGTACGAACATGCTGGTGATTTACACATAAAATAGCAATAATTTCACAGGTGCCTTAAAGCATGTCTGTGTAATATTTCACATAATATTTCATGCATTAATTTTGTCTTCTTGAGTGGCTAAGTTAGCTGAAAGTAGGACCAAAACGTGCGGCAGTGTTCCTCCTCGCTCTCGTCTCCTTGAAAACCTGACTTGTAAGTTGGTAGGTTGCACTACTGCAATAGTGTTGCAACAAATTTACAGCAGCTCCAATGAGAAGTTCGAAAGGCAATCTACATCTGTTTCATGTTTGGTAACATGCCTACAAGTACCTTTACCTCTTATAAAGCATGCGTTAAGATTTGTGTTAAACTACCGTAAAACCTGTGCGTGTTGAGTTTGACTTTAGCGCTTTCCGCGGCTTGATGTTTCTGGGAGAGTCTGTCTGGGTCTCTTCTTTTTGGCGACTTTCTGCTCCTACACTATGCTGCTTCTAAAGGACATTCATGTTGTCGTGGTGCGTACACATATGTCTTGTGCAGAGCGTTTTGGAGATAAAAGATAGTGTGGACGAAGGTCTGTCTGTTTGTCTGCTGACATTGTAATGCGAAGCTATCGCGGGGCAATGAAGGAATCGTGTGGTGTGGCAACTGGACAAAAATACCCTTCAATGTGTCCAAGGCACTCTGATGAATTAAAAGCCCTGAAGACTCACGCGGGGAAACTGCCTCTGGATTGGGACGATATCATCTGTTTTATGGTAGGCTACAGCTGATCCTTTGTTTTTCTAAAAATAGAAACGTCAGCGCGTTGCAACTCAATAAAAATTACCTTTTGTGTAAAATAACTGTCCCCCTCACACTTGAGCATTAGCACAATTCAACTTCATCCCAAACATATTGGGCAAAATGAGGTTTGAGCATTGGTTGCACGAAGAGTAAAAATGTAACGTTAGCTGACCAAAACAAACACACACGGCATCCTCAAGTACTAGAGTGAAAGCAGGTTGTGTCAGTAACGCCAACAGTTTTGTGATAGTAAAGAAAAGGGAAAAAAAGTTTTGCGATAGAGCGGTTTCCTTAGTGACCAGTAGGTGACGCGCGACCGCAAACTTGTACAGTATTGCTTTAAATGTAAAAAGTATCTGTGAGAGCTGTCCTGTCTCATTTAGCTGAGAAAATGTGCTCTTTTAAAGTTACTAAATGGCTGCATATGGAAGGTGAAAATACAAAGCACATCAAAGTATATCATGGTTTGTGGCACATAGTCGTCGTTGATTTTTATTCTCCACATTTTCCCACCTCAAGCTTCGTTTGGCTATGAGCTGAGCCATATGCACCGCTGCATGACGCAGACTTGAATGGCACAAGTATTCATTCACCATGCAGTTAATTGATTAGCAGAAGCACATTAGTGAGTAAAATTGCCAGTTGATTCTGTTAATTAAATTTCATTTCAATTTATTTTTGTAGCGCTCAAAATCACAACAACTTGCCTCATCAAGGTCTATCTGTTGTCTATCTAGGGTTAGACTTTATTAGTTTTGAAGTTTATTTAGGCTACATGTACTGTTATTCTGATAGAATCACAGAAAATATGTTTGCATGACACTTTTCCAATAGAGTAGTCTACTATTGGTGAAAAGACTCAAGGATGTTTAATTAACAGGTCTATGGATTCTCTGTATTTAGTAAATGCGGAACATAACGTCTCTCTTCACAGCTCATTCATAAATGTGAGTCCATTAAACTAAGGCTGCAACTAACAATTCAATTGGTATTGTAATTCTTTTGTTTAATCGATTAGTTGTTTAGATCGCAAATTGCCCATGAATTAAATTTTTAATACATTTTACCGAGACTAAGATAAATAGTTGGCACTAAAGAACGTCTTCATAAAGTAGGCCATATTTGCAACTAAATTGCCTGTTCACTAAAAACACACATTTTTCTCATTTCCTGTGTCATTTTGGGGTCATTTCTGCCCATTCTGAGTCATAGAAGCTCATGTTCTGTAGTCTGTGTATAGCTCAGAAAACAATAATTTGATAACTAATTTTAGTTGACGGCTATTTAAATTTCTATTGATTCGTTGCGATTAATACATTTAACTTGATTCTGCTCCACGCAGATACAGCCATAGTGGTGAGTAAGCAACTCGTTTTGGAAAACAGATTTGACTATAATTCCTATCGCCAGTATTGAACTACCGCATGCAAATAATTATGTCTAAAATGCTACAATCCTTTGTGTTTATTACTGTTATTACCTTCATAAACCTGCGTGTGCTTATGTTGTGCTGACGCTGTGGAGGGGGAGGGGCTTAACATGAGGCACAGGATTCTGAGCGTCAAAAACGAAATCGAAACTTAGTTAAAAATTTTAATACGTTTTCGGCACATATACAATTTTCAAACCAACAAAATGTACCATCTATATAGGTTATGTGATGTCAATTACCCGCTCTTTAATGATTAAAAAAAAGCTTCATAAGCAGCATGTATACTTACAGGGTATTTATTAAAAAAAAAAAAAAATCACCATCAGGCTTTTCTATTTTGTGCATTTTATGTATATTACAGCCCCTTTTACTCTTCTGTGTTCTGCCATTAAATGGTAAGAAGTAAAAATGTCTAAACGGTTTTCTAAGTAAACTTGTGAGATAAAAGGTTCTCTACTGCAGTTCACATAAACACTAAAAATATTCTTTATATAAATTACTCTATACCCATGTTTCTGCTATCAAGGACACCTATTCCCAATTATATAGTTCTTATGTTGTGTAATTCTCAACAGAAAATGGTACCACCCTTATTTTACTGAAATCATAAATAATAGAGATGGGCAAATTGTATTGTATATCAAAATACCGGGGTAATTATCGTAGGTGATATAAATTCAAATGCAAACGCACAATATCCTAATCAGAATTATTCTGATTACAATATATGTTTAATATATAAGTAGCCATTAGGTCAATAGTGTCCAAGTCGACCACATTTTTATTCAACTAATGATTTCATTTACATTATAAGGATTTATATGAGTTAGCTGGAGTTTGGGGAGTGACTGGACAGTGAGCCTTTTCTCATACAAAAATTAAGTTTACTAGTATTTCTCTGAATACATTCAGTAGTTTGCGTGAGATCCTAATCATTTTGAGGGACCACAGCCATAGACCAGACACAATCAGAATTACTTTCATACATCCCCAAGGGGAAATTCTTTTCATTACAGACATGCAACTGAACTTCAGAAGAAATGGAAAAAGTGATCAAAATAAGAATAGACTTAATAAAAAATGAGAAACTAAGTTAAATATGAATTAACCGACTCTTAATTGCCCGTAGTGTATGAATGTGAGAATGAATGGTTGTCTGTCCTTGTCTCTGTCTCTGTGTCAGTCCTGCGACGAGTTGGCCACTGTCCCCTGCCTGTGTACCCCGCCTAAGGCCCAAAGTCACTGGGATAGGCTCCAGTCACCCACGACCCCGGGAACAGGAACAAGCAGTAGAAAATGAATGAATAAGTTAAATATCAGTGTCACAATGGAAAATATATTCAATCTGTTTTTGACTCTGGTGTGAGCAAAATAAATTTACATTTTAATTTAACTTAAGATAAAAAATATACCCTCACAACATATTTTTCATGTACAATTTTAGAAGTGTACTGAATATTGCACAGTAACACTGCAAGAGGATTTCATGGCAGAGTTCAGCATGTGCTCTGCTCTCAGCATTTTTTACTGACCTCAAAATCAAACTCTGCTTCTTCCTCAATAATGCACAAGTTACTACTTTATTGTGGTCTGTACAATTGTTAAGCTTCAAAATTTTACTGCACAGAAATGATGCCTACTCATGAGGGAGGCCGAAAGAAATGATTAGTTGTGATGTCAGGTGTAAAGCGAAGACCAATCTTTGTTATTTGTAATAACTAAAATAAAATAGACTTGGACTATATACAGAAATGTACAGTGGGCTAGACAGTAGTGCAAATGTGGCAGTGCAAATAGATAACTGCTTTTATTATTTGATAAAGTGGCAGGTGTTAAGTGTTCATGAGTCCAACAGCAGAGGAAAAGACACTGTGCTTGTGGCGGGAGGTTCTGGTCCGGATGGACCGTAGCCTCCTGCCCGAGGGGAGTGACTCAAATAGTCCATGTCCAGGTGAGAAGGGTCAGCTGTGATCCGACCTGCTCGTCCCTGAGTCCTGGAGACGTACAGGTTCTGGACAGATGGAAGGCTGCAGCCGATCATCTTCTCAGCAGAGGCACAATTATGTGCTGTAGTCTGTGTTTGTCCCTGGCTGTGGCTCCTGTACCACACGGTGATGGAGGAGGTGAGGATGGACTCGATGATGGCTGTGTAGAACAGCATCATCCTCTGCTGGGCCTTGTTGATGATGGAGCTGATGGTCGGCTCCCACTTGAGGTGATGGTGGTGCCGAGAAAGCCGTATGAGTCCATGGTGGAGAGAGACTGTCAGGGCGAGGGGGGGCAGTGGGAGGCTGAGACTTTGCTGAAGTCCATGATCATCTCCACTGCACCAGGCCACCAGCCAGTCCACCTCCCTCCTGTGGACAGACTCATCGCCGTCCGAGACGCACACCCAGCCCAGCTTTCTTCAGCCGCAGCACCTGTGGCTTACAGCAGTCGTGTTGCCCTTGACCCCCGATGAGGAGAGAGCACTGAGCTGTAGCCGAGCATTTCCCTTACTGTTCCTCATTGTCCAGACACCATTGTTGTTTCAACCCAAAGAGCCAACTGCTGGGTCAAATTTTATTGTTTTTGTTTTTATTTAATGAATGAAAAATGGAAATTAAAATCCTTAATTTTTTTTTATCATATAAATTGTTTTCCTTTTCCATTTTAGATACAATTTTAAATGAGCAAAAGATTCTGTACATACCTGAATGAGATGCAGGAGGTATTCATAAACATATATAATTTTACAACAAGAAAAATTCCCGCTCACCATTAATCCTTGCATAAGATAATGTGTTAATCATGCAACGTTTGGGCCCTGTGACCTTTTTAAGGCATTTTGTCTGTGTACAGTAAATCCACACAACATCATCTGTCAGTGTGCTCACTGCTCAAACAGGTTGCTGGTATTTGGGTTAATAAAAAGTGTTTGCTTTTTGGCAACACCCAACGCCATTTTTGGCATTAAATTTACCTTTGCCTTTCAAGACTTCCCATTCCAAAAAACCAGGCAGATGAGTCCTGTATTGGTCATATTTATTCAGGTTCCTGTTAGCTGCTGCCAGGGTAACTTCCAGCATGGTCAGGCTTTGTAAGAATAACAAAACTACAAACATCGGAGACAAACGGCCCACACATAAGATTTAAGAGAGCATGTTTGGGCAGTAGCATCACAGAGGACTGTCCCGTGCTGTTCCAACTCTGTTCTGCAGCTTAAGGAAGAGCTGGCAGATGCCTCCTCTATCCTTCCTCCCACCACTGAATGTCTAACAGCTCCAACTGACTCTGTGCCAAGGTTTCCAATACTAATAATCACCCGTGTGACGCGAGCTTATTTCTCTAAAATATCTTTTTTCAAATCTCCCACAAACTTGCCAGCTCAGAGTACAGGAGACTCCATTGGCTATGTTATCCACTTATCAGGCTTTTGCCTTCCTATTTAAAATACTGTTCTGAACTTTCCCAAACTGAAGAGGAGAAATGTAGTTTCACACAAGGGTACGAAGGCAAGGCAGCTAGGTGTCAGTGGCTGTGCTGTGTTTGCCTGATGGCTCGGTTGTTTGAGCAAACTCATGTTGACACACCCAGAGTTTCGGCAGTTTTGCAGCAGTCAGCCCTGTGAAAAACTGCCCCCTGCCTCTGTCAATGCCTGTTCAACTTGTTTAACCTCTGTAACGTGCAATGTAGACTTCATTTTGTTAATTACTTTATTTGGTTGTGTTGACCATTCGAGCTGATGATCTTCCACGCAAACCTTATGGAAACCAGTTTGTGTCATGAAGCGCTACTCATGACTTACTGCTGTCTGTTGTTGACACAACTTGCGCACATTTTCTTATCTCTTTTAGCACTTTTGGAAGGAATTTTTACAGTTGTCAAATATTGTGACATCTATATTATTATTATATTGTGACATCTATAATCATCATTCATTGTCAAATTAAATAATTTTGACACTTTGGATTTTTTGCTTATGTTATATTATTCATTATCAAACATTTGCCAACCTTAACATCCACTAACCATTGAGATATGGATATTGGATTGTGCAATGCTATTATGACATGCAATTAAGGTTGCAAAATTGGAACATTTTCATGGCAATTAGGGGAATTATCACTTCTGAAGGTTCTTTCTGAACAAGGAGCAATGTATAGACTCATGACAACCTGAATTAATGCAAATGCCTTTGTATCTGTAAGAGTCTGTGCTTTCACAATCGCAGCCGAGAGCATAACCGCATCATAAAAAAAGTTTCCATGGCCAGATGTGACCACTGGGGCTTGATGAGAAAGAAGTTTAGGCACCAGTGCCCACAATTATATTTAAGGAGATTGAATTGAATTGTTCTACCAAGAGTCTGTCACGTGTCAGGTTTATCAATAATTGTGATTATTTAGGTCATCAAAAATTGAAAGAATTAAAAAATTAGGTCAAACTACACAGAAAGTACTTTTTCCTCTGACTGTTATGTGACAGTATCATTACTTTTTCATTCAGAAAGCTTTATTTCATAAAATGACTTGTGAATGAAAGAAATAAGGGACTATGCCACCAATGGTGAATAATCATAAATTTGTGAAATTTCTCACAATAATCATAACTTTAAAATGTGATGTGACATCCCTAGTCTCAGTTTAAACCGTGACTCTAAAGGAGGGCAAAGATTAGGACTCTGAGAAAGTTCAGACACACTGCAAAACTTTAAAGAGACTAAAGCTTCAAAAAACGATTTTGTATATTTTTGTGCAGTTTTTCATGGTTAAGGGACCTCATTGTTGGGAGGGGGCACAAATTGTGTGAGTGGGTGGTTATATTCTCAAAAAACATCTATTGTTATTGAAGTATTTTGAGTTTTTAAAAAATTTTAATTCCCATGTGAAATTTTGGGGAATTTCTGCACCGTGCCAACCCTACATGCAATTGTTTAACTTGCCCTGCTCCACAGCCCAGCTCCATATTTGGATCTTCAGGATACATTATCCAAAACAAAAACACTCACAAAATGAACCCCCCTAGAATAAAAGCTGTATTACCCCACAGGACTTTCTTTCACTTCACTCTCACACCACAATTACAATAGTCATTGAGATGGAAAGGTTTCTTAAAAATCTGTCATGCTCTATTTTTATCTGTAATATTTTATAGCATGAGTGGACACGCTGGGCAGATTTCATGGTCACAAAATAGGAGCTTATTTGTATTTTCTCCATTTAAGTATTCACTGTTAACGTAACCGCTGGTTACAGATGATCAGAATATTTTTTCAAACATTGCCTGATGATGAGGCAGACTGCAGCCACATGCTCAAATTTATGCGCATGTATGATTTAAAAAGAATATATGCAGAATGTGCTCAAAGGGGAGAAATTTATGTGAACAAGGCTGAGGATTATGCACTTAACTCCAGCTACAAGTTTTGTGTTCATTGCATTCAAAGATTTGCGCTGGGAATCAATCGGCTTTCTTTCTAAAAAGTCCAATATGCAATTGGTACACTTGGTAAACATCCTGTTTGCATTTATGACACACTGTCATTCCTTCTATTATTCGTATCACTCCTTGTGTCAATAGGCCCATTGCATTAACTGGTCTGTGTTGTGTATCTATAACACAACTACAGAGTCTCGCGTTACCAACTTATTGGAATTGTGCACCAAGAATTTAATGATATGATATCAAAATGAACAATTTGTGGTATCGCTGTAGTGTTGTGTACTTAAAGGTGCACAATGTAACTTTTGTGATTGTTTCCATGGAGATATTTTTGCTTTGCCTGCCTGCTTTGTTGAGCTTTTAGCCATGTTCTGACATTGTTCCGTCATCAAAAAAATACCTGGAGTAGCATTTAGTTTGATTCACGTTTGTTTGATGAATACTCGATTTAAAATCCTCTCCTTCTCCAACACTGCGTTCTGAACTCCTTTGATAAGTGACGTCAACTATCATACATCACTTATCGGAGAATCTAAAACCATACAAAAAATGCATAATGTTTTTCCTTTAATTAAAAGTACAGTCTTTTGACAAATACAAGATTTAACTGTCCAGTCAATCAAAAAACTGCTGTTAACTCACTCCATGCTTTCTCTTTTCTACTGTTGTGCATATTAATCCTTATTATCCTAATAAAATATAGTGGACTAATAAAGTGTTGTCGATTTAGCCCCATTGACTGATTCATCAACTAAATAACTAAAGGACTAGGACTGCCATATGAGTTGTGAAGAGATCCGATTGCACTACGATATGCTTGTAGTGGTTTATTTAGTATAAATGCCTACGTGTTTCGACTTAACGTCAAGGCACTACACTACAGCCAGAGTTGGTGGCGAGTCCCACAGCGAGCATTGGTCAGTTTGAAGCTTGGGAGCTGAAGTTTGTGTCTGTAGGGACTGAATTTCAGCTGCTGTTTTCTGCCATGTTTTTATGAGTCAATTGCTCAGGTTGCTATGGGAACAAGCATTACCCTCCGGAGTCGCTTCAGTCAATGTACAGTGGCTTCTGCTGGGTTTTCCAGTTAGGCAGGGAAACAATGGGATTTGTTGATTTGAGCTAATCATGCCTGCAAGACATGACTCTGCAGTAAGCTGGTCAAATTGAAATGCAAATGAATAATGTGCACTTCATTAGGCATAAAACTGATGCTACTCCTTTATTTCGGCACATGAGATCAAATGTATTGCTACTACTTTTTCCAATCTACATTTTGCAACCCCTTTTTGGCTGTGCAGTCGGTGAGAGGGTTAACTCCACTCTGCTATGTCTTTTACAACAGTTATTTATGTCCCACTCTCAAAGACATGGTCCGTCTGAAGGGGAAAGTCCAATGTAGCCTGACCTGCTCTACACAGTCAAAGATCTTCTCTCATTGGACACTAAAGCAGAGCTTCATGCACTGGCTATTCACTTGACTTTACCCTTGAGAAAAAAACAAAAACAAGATAAGTCCACTTTGAAATAGGACTGGGATCTGTTCTTGGGACCCCAAATTATAGATAAATGTTTAAACAATAGAAATCTTTAAATTAACAGTAAAATACGTGTGCATGTTGCAACATGGAAACACTGGAAAGCCTGAATAAATCTATCTCTCATTGATATGTCAAATATACCCCTTAAGCACGTCCTAGTAATTGGAGTCAAAAACTTTCATGAAGACAGAAGACCGTTATTGCTAAGAGTTGTTTCTTTCCAAATTGTCGCTTGTAACTGCTTATTGTTGTCTTGTGTTGATTAAAAAGATGCCTGTAAAGTACATGAAAAGCTGTTCTCACTGTTAACTTGTTTTATAGTTCATAGAGTAAATCAACTAGTGTGGCTTGTCTTAAGACAAGTATTTAGCCCCTACACTGCCTTTAAGGTTCTTTTGAACACAGACTTGAGGGACCTCACAAGTTTTTTGTGGTCAGCTGCCTCATTGTGAGTAAAAATTAACCTGATGGGGATATAATAAGGGGCTTTGTGTAAAACAAAAACCTGGCTGAAACCGAGGAAACCTTGCATATTATTAGCTTTCAGTCTGATATTCTGTTATGACATCAATCACATCAAGAATATTGTATGCTAGGCATCGACAGAGTTTACTGTCACATTTTGTTTAAACAAAAACTCAATCAAAATCAAGATTTATTAAACGCTATTATATTGTGTCTGTCTTTATTGCTTTCAGGTACGGGCGAGAGCGGCAAGAGTACCTTCATAAAGCAGATGAGAATAATCCATGGATCTGGCTACACAGATGAGGATAAGAAGGGCTTCACAAAGCTGGTTTACCAGAACATCTTCACCTCCATGCAGGCCATGATCCGGGCCACAGAGACACTAAAGATACCTTTCAAGTATGAACAGAACAAGGTGTGTACTGGCTTGTGGCTGTTGCTATTCTCTCTCTCTAGTAGTTCTAATTTTTTTTTCTTTCTTGCTCTCAGAATAATGCTCTGCTTGTGCGGGAGGTGGACGTTGAGAAGGTGTCGTCCTTTGATCAGCCATATGTCGGGGCAATAAAGATGTTGTGGTCTGACCCTGGCATCCAGGAGGCATATGACCGCAGGCGAGAGTACCAGCTCTCTGACTCCACCAAATAGTAAGTGTGCTACCTGTGCTATTTATACATGTACATTGAATAAGGAAACATTAAATCACAGAATGGTAGATGGTTTGTTGATATTCATGTTTGGACTTCTTTTACCTTGCAGCACTGAGTTTGAACTAGAAGTAGAACATTAATGTACTATGAGTAGAAACATTAATGGATGAGTAGATTCAAATAGTTTTTTTGACTAGGGATGCAATGATACTTTCTATAATATTGAATCGTTAGATACACCCCCTACGATAGTATATGTGCTTATGTACAATACTTTAAAATTATTAGCAACGCAAAAGTATTCCACTCTCCATGTGCCGAATATGTTTTCCTTTGAGATGTTTTCTATGTTTGTGTTCCCAAGACGCGGGAGGCCGTGAGGTCTCTGCTCTAGCCCTCCTCAGCCCTCCCCACTCTGTTACTGGGGGGCGGAGACAACAAGCCCAAACCTTGTCTTGCTGTTATTATGCTAGTAACAGTCATAGCGGAGGCGGCAAGCCAAAGTGAGAGTGGTCCCTCTTCGTCGTCTACAGATAACAGATCAAAGTTCGAGAATGCCACTTCTTCGTTTACACCTGCTGTGTGGACGCATTTTGGGTTTGTGGTTGAATTTAATGACAAGGGAGCGAAAACTGTAAGCAAAAGGACCACAGTCTGCAAGCTTTGCTTAGCATGTATACTGTACACCATGGGAAACACAACAAATATGAGCACTCGTCTCCGACGCCATCATCCACAGGTTTCACTTTCTGGGACAGACAGACAGCTGGTAACACGATATAAACTGGAACAGTCCATCGCTGATGCGTTCCAAAAAAGCCACAGTTTCACCTAAGAGAAACATAAGAAAATAACTCACGCCGTTGCTGTTTAGATGGCCAAAGCTTTACAGCCATATTCGATGGTGCAAAACGAAGGCTTTCGTTACCTCATGAAGACCATGGACTCCTGCTATACAGTCCCCTCTCGTACACACTTTACAACAAATATCATCCCTGGTGCAGCTCATCAAAATATTGTTGACGATTTAGCAGAAACACCAAATACTGCTTTGACAACGGATAGCTGGACTTCCCGAGCAACAGAGAGCATCACTTTAACGGTTCATTATATAATGGACTCGGACGGGCAAATTAAAAGTGCTGTGCTGCAAACTTGCCCTTTGTATGAGAGCCACACAAGCGTGCATTTGTCAAAGGAACTAAAACTCGCAGTGAGAGTGGAGCGCCCAAATGTTACCATTCCAGTCACTACAGATAACGCATCAAATATTATGAACACTGTTCATGTCGCTGATGGACTTGGACCGCAAATCTGCTGCTTTGCTCATGTGATAAACCTTGCTGCAAAGAGAGGGGTGTCAATTAATGCAGTACCCCGTCTCCTTGGCAAAATTAGAAAAGTTATCACATTTTTCCACAAAAGTACCACAGCCCACCACACACTGACTGTGAAACTAGAAATGTTGACCTTGCCCAAACACAAATTGATTAATGATGTTGTAACAAGGTGGAACACAACACATGACATGTTGGAGAGAGATGTAGAGCAACAAGCTCTGCATTACTTGATAAACACCTCAAGACTGTCACCAAAACGTGGCGATGCTGACTGATGAGGAACAAAGACTGGCTGAAAACCTCATAAAACTCCTAAAACCCCTGAAAACAGTGACCACTCTTATAAGCTGTGAAACAAGCCCTACCACATCAATGATCCTCCCAGGAGATGAGGACAGTGTACCAATTAAAGAGGCCAAAACTGCTGTTGCTCAAGACCTAAAAAAGATACATGGATCCAGCTCTTGAAGGTAGGCTTCAAGAGCTGGATCCATGTATCTTTTTTAGGTCTCCAAAGAAGCCACAGCCCTGGATTCCCAGGTTTAAATCCATGCCTTTTCTTTAATGAGGGGTCAAAGCTCCAAATATACCAGGACATCATCAAGGAAATTCTACAGGTAAAGTTTTTATAGTATTGTTTTATTATATTACATAATACTTTATTTTATTATATTTAATATATTATAATATATTTCAACCTCTACTTTCAACCGCTAATTGTTTCAAGACCACCCACAGAGGAGAAGCAGCCAGCCTATTCCCCTCCACAGAAGAAGTCAGCCATGGTAGAACTCTTTGGAGAGGTTTTTAAAACTCAACAACAGGTCAAGCCCCATCATTGAGGAAGAGGTCAGCACATACAAATCTGCTCTTAGCATCCATGTTGATGCTGATCCTTTCATATGGTGGAAGACGAATGAGCCCAACTTCCCTCACATTGCTAAACTTGCACATCGCCATCTCTGTGTCCCAGAAGTGACAGAAGTGAGAATTTTTTTTCCACTGCAGGGGACATTGTTAACGCAAACTGCTCTCGTCTGGCACCAAATAATGTTGACAAGCTTATCTTTTTACAGAAAAATGTGAAGATCAAGTAAATGGCTTGTAGCAAAGGGAGACATCACTAGATTACTAGTTTCTACTTACTTGAAATATTGTTATTAAATTCAGCTGTTCATTGAATTAAGTATTTCAGTTTAGGTTTAAGACAGTCAGCTGTCGAACTCAAGGGCGCTTCCCCTATTATATTAATGTTGTTTACATTTGCTGAAAACATGCACTTTAGCATTTTAAGTTGTTTTATGTTTATTTAATTTTGAAGAGTGTTCTAAATATAACTATCCAAGTAAGTATTTTTAAGCCTGTGCTTTAATATTTTGTTTATTTTGCCGCACAATGTATTTTTTATATTAAACACTACTCACTGGCAATCCTTGAAATGTTTTATTTTGCTTATGTGCCAAAATAAATAAAAGGAAAATTGAAGCGTTTCTATTTAATTTAAGATATATTAAACATATTAAACGTGAGCTGCATATCGAGATATATATCGAATCGTGGACTGTACCGTTGCATCCCTAGTTTTGACTGTACATTAGCATGGCTTGCTCATAGCCTTGTGGCTAGTTATTTCCCTATTTGTATCTGTGTCATATATTGCTCCCCCTCCACAGCTACCTTACTGATTTAGAACGAATAGCCACATCGGGCTACGTGCCCACTCAGCAGGATGTGCTGCGGGTTCGAGTCCCTACCACCGGCATCATTGAGTACCCTTTTGACCTGGAGAATATTATCTTCAGGTACTTGTGTTAAATGCCACCCATGCCAGTGGCTAAGTAGCTGCATGACAGTTGGTCAGACAGTGGGTGATGCTACTATCTCAGTTCTCAGTTCGGCACTCTAACACATCTCTGATGGTATGCTCTCACAAACCAACCAGAATAACATTTTAATACACCAATATGCAAGTTCTTGTAGCGATTATATATTATTTTTAAGTTATTACTGAAGAATGTAGTAATGGTGTCTGAGAGCCCCCATCCGTGATGCTGCCACATTTCTAGGTGATGGTACATAACTGTTGGCCGATCTTCTCCACATGCTCTGCATCTGGACTGACCACTTGCTTTTGTAGCGGATGTTCTGTATCTTCTGGTATGCTTCACTCTCTCTGTCCTCTCTCTTTTGTCCTTTCTACCTCCAGCTATCTAAGTGATCTGGATCGCATTGCTGAACCGTGCTATCTACCAACCCAACAAGATGTGCTTAGAGTTCGAATCCCAACCACTGGGATTATAGAATACCCTTTCGACTTGCAAAGCATCATTTTCAGGTAGAACTAGATTTGTCTTTATAACATGTGTTGACTCTTCTTGTTTACCCACCCATCATTTGTTATATTGTTCTCTGTATGTAATATGTGATGTTAATGTTGTGGGACCAAACTTGGGCCAATTTGTTGCTTAAACGAGAGCTGCGTGTAAATGATCTTGTAAAATTGGACAGTATCCCACATCTACATTGGATTGCACTTGGCATAGTGACTCCATAGCTCCTCTTTAGCCTTTTGCATGTCCAGCCTGCTCCAAATAGTGGGCACTAGGTCATTTGTACGCAGTCACGCCCACTTTTCCCACCCAAAGGTGCGGTCACCTGCCTGCGCTGTTTGTAAAGATAGGATTACAGGTGGGAGCAGAGAATAGGAGTGATTACAAAAGTGTGCAAATCAATAGGAAACCATCATGTCAGCTCCCTCCTACGCACTGCTAAGCTAGAAATAACTCCGCTTGCAATGAGATGGTTTGAAGAGGTTCCCAGCAACATTAGCGATTCTCAGCTGTAAGTAATTTTTATTTCATTTTATAAAATAAAATGAAATGTAAATGTAACAATTTAAAAAGATGGCAACTACAAAACTATTATCCAGTGTGTGTTGCCGCTGTGCTGTTGCCTTTGGTTGACACAGTCATATAAACAAGGAAGCCATTCATAGAACAAACATCTCTATTATGTCTGCTTCCTTTTGCTTTTGAAGTCCCAGAAAATGTCATTTTACTTGCCTTATCCAGCACAGGCGAGCTGATCATTCTAAGTAGGTCAGTTGTTGTTGCTAGAGGGAGAAAAGGAGGTCATTTAATGTGAAGGAGCTTTATTTTTGGCTGCATCTTCTGTATGACTTCATTCATCAATGCCCTCACCCTTTTGGAACTCACTGTCATCAAAGTGTTGAATGAAATTGACTCAAAGTTATAAAGTGGTCTGCTGTCAATCAAAAAGCCCCGAGCCAATGATTGTGATCTGCGATCAGGTTTATCACAATTCTATTTAAATTCAACAGTTACAGACCCCTTTTAACTTACTTAATATTTTTTTGGTCTATTGTATTGTGCTCTGGTAAATTCATGTCAACAGGATCGTTTTTACATTTCCTTTTATTCAATATTTAATCGTCATGCCTCTGTGATCTCACCTGCATGTAATCTCTTGCATCTGCTTGTGGAAGTTGGGCAAAATCACAATGGTCTTTGCGCTCTGTCCTTTCTACACTGTACTCGCATTGTTTGTTTATTTCCATTCACTGTGTTGTATGTGGGATGTTGGGACAGTTGCTTTTACACTCCACATACAACTGGATCATTTGTGTTTTTAAAACTGTTTTGATCATTAAAATACACTGGACCAAGTGCTGATTTTGTTTATCCCTGCATCCTGTTTCATGCCTAAACTAGGATGGTGGATGTGGGAGGTCAGAGGTCAGAGCGGAGGAAGTGGATCCACTGCTTTGAGAACGTTACCTCCATCATGTTCCTTGTGGCCCTCAGCGAGTATGATCAGGTCCTGGTGGAATCGGACAATGAGGTGAGATCTTCTCATTAATTTCTTGAACCTTTTTGCATTCGATAGAGTATACAGTTAAAATATTAAACTACACATGATTTGTGACGTAGTCAGAAAAGAGTTTCCTATTTATCAACATGTATTTTCCTGCCCCCTGAGCCTGTTCAAATAGAATTAATGCTAATGAAGGAAATTTCTTTGTCCCCTGCTCATCCTACTGTGCTCAGGCATTTGTTTATAAAGCAATTTAATGTAGATTTGACTGAACAAAGATAAATATCATATCCTTTTCAAAGCGAACCCTGTTTTCTATGTCGTGTTTTCAGAATCGTATGGAGGAGAGTAAAGCTTTGTTCAGGACCATCATCACATATCCCTGGTTTCAGAACTCCTCGGTCATCCTTTTCCTCAACAAGAAAGACCTACTAGAGGAGAAGATTATGTATTCTCACCTTGTTGATTACTTCCCGGAGTTCGATGGTGATTTTAAAAATGTTGTTCTTATTTTAAATACACCAAGTAAATTAAACATTGTTTCAGTACGTCCTGTGAATGTTTGGTGACACCCTATGTCACCCTAAACTGGTTTGTAGCAGGTTTTAGTCTTTTAACCCTGAATTTAAACAGGGTCTTCTCTTGAATAAGAAAGATTGAAAAGTTCACTTTTTCATTCACACAAGTACACATGACACCTTTTATCAGTTGCAATGGAAACATTAGATTCATAAAGACACGACTCGAGTCGACACCCCAGACACGAGTTAAAACAAACATTGATTTTACTGAGAACATTTGCAAAGAATTTGATATGATGGCAAAGTAAATCCAGTTTGTTTAAACCTAAAAGGCCTCGCTCACTGATCTGAATGATCACTACCTAAGCCCAGCCAATCATGAATTGGTGCTAGTGCAGCCTCTGCAGCTCAGTGAGGGAATTCTGGAGGTTCTGAGCTGAACATGAGGCATGGCCTGTCCATAAACTGAGGCCCTGTCCATAAACTGAGGCCCTGTCCATAAACTGAGGCTCTGTTCATACGGAGCAGAGTTCTGGCGTATCTGCTAAGATATTTTGTCTAAAGCACATACCATCCATGCGGAGAAGGTATTTCAGGGTTTTGTAAACAACGCTTTCAGAAATCAGCTTCCAGAGAAGAGATTTCAAAAGGCATTAAAACAATTAGAACATTTACATTGTTTTTTTAGATGTTGACATCACAGACACATCACAGCCACTGTCCACTTGTCCACTGTCTTTGGCAGCGTCACAGTGCCATGCTCAGGCCTGATGTATGTATTACAGGGGTGTCTGGCGTTTTGAGGGCTCCAACACATTTACAGAACGATGCCATGTTTGTTATTTGTTTAGGAAACTATAGCCATTTGCCTCCTCCTTTATAGATATGGCCTGAGAATGGGGAAAAATGTGTGCCCTCTGTATGTAGGTTAAGGCACTGATAACCCAAGTAAGGGGGAACGCAGGCTAGAGACTGTTAAAAACAAGATACACAGCATGATTTTAAATTCAATTATTAAATTATAAATTCTAGACAGATGGCTTTATAATATTTTATTTATATCATTCAATTATCGTTTTCTTAAGAAAATGTGTGAGTATGTTTGTCAACATTTAACGTTTATGTTGTGTTTAAAGGACACATATTATGCTTTTAACCATGTTGTAACTATGTTCCGTCTTCAAAAACATACCTGGAGTTGCATTTAGCTGCATTCACGCAAGTTTGAGGAATGCTGGTAAGAAAATCCCCGTCCGATGTGTGATGTTTTTACTGATTTTAGACATCACTTATCTGAGAATCTTTGGCTGTTTTAAGTCCTTAAATCATCGCCAAACGCGTTCCAAGCATTTCTGCCGTCTAAAAACGATCACTGCAACACCTTGATAGCCTAGCATACCAACAGCATATCAAACCATTGTGTATATACACATGTGTAATTGCCTCTGCAGCCAGTAGATGGAGCCACAGTTAAGTTAATATGGCATCTCCCAAGGAGGTGACAGTTATATTGTTATTTGAAAAAAAAAAAAAAGAAAACATTTTTTTAGTTCTAAAACATGAGATGTTAAAATGAAGATACTCAAGAGAATGTTTAAAGGCCAATAACAATACAAATAATGCATAATATTTGTTCTTTAAATGTTAATGTCAACATTAAAAGTGGCATGCAAGTAAAAGTGTGATTAATCATGAGTCTTCAAATTTCAAAAGTGTACCTCAATCTCACCTTAAAATGTGTATGTATGTTTGTTTTTATTCTTTAGGCCCTCAGAGGGATGCCCAAGCAGGCCGGGAGTTCATCCTGAAGATGTTTGTGGACTTAAACCCAGATAGTGACAAGATCATCTACTCCCATTTCACATGTGCTACTGACACCGAGAACATCCGGTTTGTCTTTGCAGCCGTCAAAGACACCATCCTGCAGCTCAATCTCAAAGAATATAACTTGGTTTGAAAAATAATGGGACAGAAAAAAGAGAACAAGCAAGAGTCCTGTTGCCCCACTAAATGCAGTTTCTTTATTAAAATCATCTGCATGAAACTGGAGCAGAGAAACATTTGTCTCAAAAGAGAAAGTCTTCAGTTTGTTTCTCATCTCCTGAATTGTTGGATTGGCCATTTTTTAAACCATGGTTGTGTTATAATGGTTACACAATGGTTAAAAGACCTGCTTTTCTTGCACATAAATCTGTTCAGCTTCTAACACTCCCTTGTTCCAGATGACGTTTAAACTTCACAAAACACTAGTTATTTAGCCCTCCTGGGTGTGGATGGGTAAAGGGCCTCCTCTTGTTTGACTCTTCGAAAAGGGCTCACTTCCTTACTTTTTTTTTTTAGCCACTCATGACTTACACTACTGCAGGAGCAAATGCCAAGCTACAACTCATACTCCTTCCCATGTATTCATCTTACTAGGATGGAAGTATCTTCAGACCTCCTGCATCTTTAGTTGAGTATTTAATTTAAAACCTGAACCCTGAGCAGCAGTTCACAATCTCACAATCTGTTGAATGTAAATAAGTTTCCATTCTTTTGGTGCAGTATAAGGCAGTACATTTTTATTACACTAAATTCCAGTTCCACATTACTTTGAAGATCTGTTTTTTATTCTATAAACTAAGCGCAAGTTTGAAAGAAAGAAACTGAGGACTCTAAAACAAAAGGGCCCTGCTACATCTATGGCTTTCATAAAAGTACCCACACTAACTAAATGGGTCAAGTTATTTTTTTCTCACCTGTTTTCAAACGTTGCCAAAATTTAAAAGAAATCTGTAAATAATATTTCATTTGCCAGAATCCTGCTCAAGTGTTTTGCATACGTGCTGAATGCAGGCTTTTAATTGCCAAAAGGAGGTGTTTTTCTTTTGTTGGATGTATTAACAGTTTGTATGGCATCTCTTTTGTCTGAATCACAACACGTATTAGTACTGTGATGTTCTCACTGATGGTAACGTTACTCTTCCTGTGCAAAACGTGAATGATATTAACAGATACGTACAGTGCAATACCTAGTTCAAATTTAATACTTCTGCCAAGTCACTGGTTGATCTCTCAAATAATTTCTGGATTGCCATTATTTTATAGTGTTATAGCAAGAGAGTAAATCGTTTGTAATTGTATGTCTCTAATTTATCAATCAGATCTATGTATTGTTGATACAATAATTTACACTTACTCCCTAATTACAGCCCAAAGTTTTTCCAACCTAGAAACGGGAGGCAATTTTTATACTGCTGTAAATTATCAAAACTATTTTAAGAACAACGGTTCTATCTTTCTAATTATACTTCATATATTTAGTTGTTGCTGTTATATTCCAAATGCTTGATGATGGAAACACCAGTTTTCATTTCAGGTCTGTGCTTTATGCAAATAGGAAAAAATCTGACAAAAAAAACAACAACAAAAAACTTGGTGGTTAAATATTTACTGTTTAAAGAAGGCTTGCATTTTTGTAATTTTAAGGACGTGTGATAGCTGTTGGTACCAATCCCATATCGTGTCTCTTGCCTGATCGTTAAATATTCCATTAAGTTGAAAGATGATAGATTGCTATTTTGTCTTCACAATGTAATTCAGGTAAGTTTTCATAACTTTCATCAAAAGGGCTATTACTAGCAGAATGGAGTGAAAGGACTCTGTGGGTACCATGGAGAAAACAAGGTGCAATTAATGAAGATGGTGGTTTGAAATGTGTGTATGGTGTTGAAATTGTTTAGGATGATGGCTGTAAGTTCAGTGAGGGAGGAATGCAGCAGTCCAGTTTTTATTTATCACATTCCTAAAACAAGTCTAGTGGCTGTCATTCTTCACTTTGACCTCTGTGTTTGCCTTGTGACAAGGAGAATGGCTTAATTAAAATGTATAGCTCACCTGAGATACTCTTGGGGTTCTAAAAGCTTGTAAAACATTTCTCTTCTGTTCTAGAGTAGATGCTGTAGTTTCTTTGGGTGATTCCCTTTGGCTTTTGCACCAACATTGGAAAGGCTCACTTGATTCAACGTGGTTGAACATTTTCAAATGCAAAGTCAGAAGTTCTAGATTTGTTGTGCTGCTTACTCTTGATTGGCCACACAAGTGGTTTTGTATATAATGGGTACTTTAAGATCACAACTTGATCACATTTTTGAATTTCCTTCATCCTTGTAATCTATACTTTTAGCAGAGTACAAATCAATTACATTCAACATTGTATCTATAGAAAAGCTGACCAATGATTGAGCCTTTCCAACCACTGTTCTTTCCAAATGAAGCTGCCTCAATACTTTTGAGGAATTTAAAGTGAAGGTACTGGAAAGGCCAAGACACTTTTAAAAGTTGTTGCAATGACTAGTAAATACATGAATATTGTTTACATTATTGCCATTCTCCATGCCCTGACTTGAATGGACTGTGTATTCTTTCCTTGGGTCAAAGGCACTGAAACTGCGCCACTAAAATGGGCCGGTGTTCATGAGACTTAGTTGTCCATTCAAGTGCGCTCATCGGTACTCTGAGGTGTGTGTGCACGCGCGTTTGTGTGTATATATGTACACTTTTGATGGCTAATGCTTATGCTTGATATCCATTCTGATTAGAGGGATGGACTATACAGTGGTATTGAAGCTATCTTTGCATCTTTTTGTGTGTAGGTTGACACACCTTAATGTGTATTTAGGACCACTTAAAATGACTTTTTTAAGAGTTCAAATAAACTGTGTAGTGGTGTACAAAATGAAAGTAATGTATTTTTGTTTGATTTTCTTTCTTTCTTTTTTTACTTATACCAAATGTAAATTATGTACAATGAGTGTGCCAATCCCCTTTCTTTGTAAAGCCAGACTTTTAAGTGCCAATGTTGTGAAAAATCAGAGGACCGATGAATTTCATGGTTCAATTTTTAAAACAAACACTAAATGTATGATTAAGGACAATTTATTCTATATCTCAGATTAACAATGAACTGCTGTTTTTCTTGTCATTTTAATTGCATGTCTTTGTCAGGTTGGGACTATTGTGGGTGGATTAGGTACTGTATTCCTGCAGCACCCTCAAGAAGGGTCCTAATCGTTATTAATTTACAGTATTTTAGCCATATTTCTCTTTTTGTATGTTTCATTTCAACCACTGTTGCCTGAACCTCATTCAACATGAAAATGATTTTCATAGCCTTCTCCTTTAAATGTTTTAAATTGGAATAAATATGTTCCTATATGCTTTCTGTGTCACTTTTTTATGTTCAGTTTATGAGTAAATTGTGTTTTGATCTTAGCCCCATTCATTCAGATGGTCTCCATTATGTGGAACTGTTTTAATGGCGCCAATTCTGTAGTCTTCATTCCCTATCCAGGCGCCAAAGGTTTAGTTTATGTGCTTTAACTAAAAGGCGCAACATATGCTAATTATCTAACAACTTCCATAGCTTTCACAGACGCTGCTCCTTCGGGGCGCAACCTGTCCACAGGGGGCGCTCTGTCCCCACACTTGGAGCCGTTCAGAGGGTCTGCGGCTGCGGCGGGAGATGTGAGCTGTGGCCGCAGTTCAGTCCATGAGCTCAGTCTGCGTCTGTAACAGGGGCGTTCATCCTCGTTCGCGTCGCACCTATCGCATCGCTCCAGAGTTTCTAGTCCATTGCTGAGAAATTCGCTGCTTCTTCAGGATTACTGGCACCAAGGGATAAGTGCTCCTCTTTAACTCCAGGCTGGGAACATTTTAAAGCCAAGTTGAAGTGCTAAGCTTAAGCTACAGTACTGTTTTACACCATTATTTGGACTGAAAAGGAATTCAAGTTGCATTTTGTTTTTGTTTTTTTACATCTGTGTAGTTGTGGCTGTAAAACGGAGCAGTGACGCCGTTTAGGATCCACTTTAGGCGAAGGGAGAAACCATATGCAGAGACTTGCTAGCTACACACAAACCACTCTGTGTTCATAGCGTTATTAATTTTGCAGTGTCGAGCTACGTCGCCACCAGTGCTTGTGCTTTAAGGCGATGAATCATTTTGACTGACAGCTTTTGAAGGATCCGCTAGCTTTAGCTCCGAGAGCTGCGGTGATGGTGCTTTCCTATTCTCTGGAACAGTAGATCTGGGCAGGGGCAGCCACCGCAGCTGAAAATATTAGTATTTTACCTCGCTCTCGACTCTAAGTGTCTCCATTTTGGGGGAGCAGGACGCTAGCTACAGAGCTAATCAATTTGCTAACGCTGGACAGTCCCTGTTACAGGCAGATCTCTGGTTTTGGACAAAGGACCAGCGACAGGAAAATACTGTACAACTACTACGAGGCACGGCCGTGTTTTGGACGGGCAAAACCAAACAAGAGACTGTCATGATGTTTCCACAATCAAGACACTCAGTAAGTGGCTTCATTTTGTATATTCTATATGGATCCGATAAGTTTCAAGACGTATTACATAGAAACATGTTACACAAATCAGATTTTTCATGGTTGGCGTCAGTGACGTCAAGAGTTTTAGTTTCAATTTGCCTTTGAGTTTCATCTTTAATCATTTTTCCGCCGTGGTGTATTTTTTCCTGTTAAACAACATGAAATATTCCTGTAAAATATCATGTATTTATATTTATATTGGGCAGATAGCTTCTACTTTTGCTGCAGTTGAATAAGCATGATGTAACTATCTCTGAAATGGGCTTCAGGCAACTTTACACTAGTTCTAGTTATAAAAAGCCAAAAATTATGTATATTACAATGTAATATGAGTTTATCTTTGTAGGTGGGTATTTTATTGTAATATTAGTCTATTCCCATAAATCTCACGTTTCCATGGTAACAGAAACTCAGTCTAGTACATGCATTCATCAGTGATGAGGGCTCGCTGCCCATTGGTCAAACGTCAAGTTTAATGACGGACAAAACCTTAGTGCTCCAGAGAACAGAAACAGGTAATCTGCAGTTTGAGTAGGGAAGACTGATCTTTGGTTAACTCTACTCAACTGAAAGTCTACTTACAAAACCAACATATGGCTAACCTATATTTTACATTTATATTATTAATGCCTCATTCACTTGACCTTATTGTCTATAGAGGTAAAAAGCTCCTTCCTCTCCCTCTTTCTCCTAAAGCCACAGTCTTGTGTGGGTAAACTGAAGACTTGTTTTCTGCTTCTTCAGCATGAACATGTGTTCTTCTGATACAGTTTGCACTGGCAGTCAGACCTGAGGCAACTGCAGCTTATTTGTGTTTTCTGATTGTGTAGCAAGAGAGGTGCAGATTATAAGGCTCTGATTTGTCTAAATTTAAGAGCTTGATAAAACTGAAGTTAGGAACAGGAAAGGGAAAACAGTAGAGCTATAGTTGACAAGGGTAATTCTTGGTCAACTAAAGGCATGCATTGATTAAGTGTGGCGCCAAAAATTTACAAAAAACAGTGTATTTGTCTGTGTTGTCTATAGGG
The DNA here is from genome assembly GCA_019453435.1 of Rhinogobius similis. Classification (NCBI taxonomy): domain Eukaryota; kingdom Metazoa; phylum Chordata; class Actinopteri; order Gobiiformes; family Gobiidae; genus Rhinogobius; species Rhinogobius similis. Next base: position 16,745,257 of record CM033623.1, on the reverse strand, counting down.
TCAACAGATGGAAATTAACTTGTGACATGTTTACATATTATTGATGTCTTCATTAATACTGTCATGTCTAAATAAATAAATCAAAAAGATTAAACTCACAAAATACTGGCTCACTCCATGCCTTTTTGTGGTTGTCCTTAAAATCTCAATGAAATAAACTGTAAACTAAGGCTGGAATTAATCAACAAAACTAGTCGATTTTAAGAAATTATCATAGTATTATTTTGATAATTATTATCATAATCTAGACTATACAGACTCTGAAACACATATGAATAAAAAATTTTATTTATATACACTGGCAATGTTAAAAGGAATGTACCTTTGAATGTGACTTTTTTGAGCTTTTAACCATATTCTAAAATGTTCCGTCCTTAAAAATATACCTAGAGTTGCATTTAACTTCATTCATGCTATTTTGAGGAATGTTGGTTGGAAAATCCTCTCCGACCGTCAAAAACACTCTGCTGAAATTCCTCAATCAACGTTTTTTTTCCAATTGTAGACGTCACATATCCGAGAACTGTTTTGTCCTTAAATCATCGGCAGGCTCGTTCTGAGCGTTTCAGCCGCCTAAACACAACAAACAGAACCAGATACAGATGTTCATTTTGTTTTTACAAAAATGTTTTTTTAGTTGTAATTAGTTGTTGATGCCAAACTTAAGGTACTCAAGAGCATGTTTAAAGGCTAATAACAATATAAAAATGCATTTTCCTTTAAATCACCTTTTTTTTCTCATCAATACACTTAAAAGTTGGACATGTGCAATATTCATTTTAATTACCCAAGCTTCTGGTTGAAATGCAAATAGTGCATTAAGAATCAGTGCAATGGGACAATTTAAGGGCATGTGCAATACAGATGAATCGGGTTCTAATTGCTGGCTGACACTCGCTAGCTCATCTACTGTTGAATGTTTTTACTGTAGTGTTTGTTGAACAGGACACTGTCCTTGTTTGCCTGTCCGGATGTAGTCTGTTTAAATAGTATGTGTATGTTCTATTTTTCTGTAACATTAACCTGCCAGAGGGTCTGACCTTGAAAATTTCCTTAAAGCTATTTACCTTATTCTGCCCTGCCCACTTTTGCCTCTTTTTGCCACAAATAACTCTTGTTGTAAACACATTTCCTGTTTGACAAGAACCCCGTTCATGTAAATGCCAAACGAGGGAAAGTCACAGCGGTAAAATATTATATAAAGTTGATTGATTTGAGTAAAATGTTTAATGTACACATACAATAACAAGTCAACAATGCACTGATTTCTGGAGCGGCCTGAAAACAATTTTTTACTTCATGTAGAACTTATTTTCTGTTGAGCTCACCTGCCCCATGTAAATATAACGGGGAAAAAATGGCGGCACCCATTGCAACATCCGGAATAAGGTCAATAATCTGGTATATTTGCATTTGTTAAAATGTTCATTAATATGCATTGTACTGCTTTTACTTGATTTTTTTTTGTAAACACTTTATTTGTACATATTCTCTATGTAGAAGCCTTAAAGGTCCCATATTCTGCTATTTTGCCCTTTACACAGTCTATTCTAAGGGCTTTGTTGATAAAATTTTGCGTTGTGCAATATCCATAACATAACAGTTTCCAAAAAACACCCATTTCTTGGACTGGCCCCCCTCCTTGCAAAAGCAAACGGCTCCCTCTGAGATCTGACCCCCCCGAACAGAGAGCAGGCTGCCTCCCCCGCCCAACTCGCGCGCCTCCCTCGCCCAACTCGTGCCGAAGCCTAGAGCGGAGATGGTGCGCATGCGCCGTGTGCTCCGGTAAACAGCGATACACAAACACTGGAATAAACGTTTTATCCGTCCTGACGGTGCGTCGTGCTGAGTCCTACGTCCTGGATCTGACCTGGAGTTTGATGTGGACACAGTACCTCGACGACGGACGTTGTCGTTTGGTAAATAACAAGCTAACTCTTCGATCTGTCGTATCCATCGTGTAATTACTGTGTAGCATTAGCATTAGCTGTTTTTATTCTGCGGCTGCGCGCTTCCCGGAGGCGTGGCTTAAACACCGCGTCATCCTGGTGAAGCCGCGTCATCCATAGGATGAACCCCCGTCTGCTGCTCAGCCGAGGGGGACAAAAAAGACAGTTCTCTAGCGAAAGCATGCGGGAATCAATCAAAAAACCACTTTGGGCACACATACGAGGCCCAAATAGCACTGTAGGAAGGTTAAAACCTCTGAAAAGTCGAATTTGCATGTTATGGGACCTTTAAGTCCTCATATTTTTACCTTTTATTTTAGTGATAATTTATCAAATTCGACTAATCAAAGAAATTATCACAGATTAATCATTTGTTGCAGCCCTATTGTCAACTTCTCAACTAATCCCCGGTATCCCTTGGGTGCAAAGTCACAATACTTTGCCAGGACAGGAGCTGCTGAATGCTCAGTGAGCTTGTCTGATAAAAAATAATAAGTATATTTAAATTTAAAAAAAACATATGCAGGTACAGTTTAGATTTTATTTTAGATTATGACTGGCGCATAGAGACAAACGCCGCCATAACCAACTATGCCAAGAAGCTCCAAGGCAAACCGGTCTGGGTACCAGAGCCAGTCAAAACGTGCTTTTTGAATACTGGAACCTGCTGCAGGGTGCCACGTTCCTCATTTTGTAGATAGATTTGTAGAATAGATAGATTCTTTATTGAATTGTTATTGGAAATTCAGATTCAGCTGCATAAACCTTTTCACTGTGCTTCTCAGTCTCCTTTGTGTCTCAGTACAGCTTAAGCTGGAGGATTTGTCAGGTAGGGTCAGCAGATTCTGTGTCAAAGAAGTTTGGTAAGGGTAACAGCCCTCAGGACAAAAAAAAAAACTATTCTGAGCATTTCTGCCGTCTAAACACGATAACTGCTGCAGCAAATCCGCACCATAACATCTTTTCAGCGCTAACTTCACTAGACTGTATATAGCGCTGGTGCCATTTAATGGATGTATGTATGCAGTGTCATTTTGTATAAGGCTGATAAAACCTGTCAGTAAGAATAAGATTATTATTATTTTTTTTAAACAAGAGATGGCAAATTTAAAGTACTCAAGAGCATGTTTAACGGGTAATAACAATATGAAAAATGCAGAATAATTTTCCTTTAAGTACAGATTGGACATAAAACGTCTGACTAAATGAGCCCAATTCAAACTGAAGCTGTTTCTGAACCCTTTGGAGCACAAGCTATTGGCTGGACTCAATGTGAAGCTGAGACTCTGTAGTTTTGGGCTCTGGTGTCTAATTTACTCTGATTACACTTGGAAACAAGCTCTGCTCGGAGGAATATCAGATTTTAAAATCCGCCTAAATTTTCTTTGTGAAATATATGAAGAAGTGAAGCTGATGTCTTAGCCCTCAGGCCCTCAGGACAAAAGACTCCTCAGTGTCTAGCAGCCCAGGCATCACAGGCAACGTCCAGCAGGAACATGGGAACTCTGGATACACAACGGGAAAGCCCTCTGCCTCGCTCTGTTGTTTCAGTGAGATGGGTCATTCCCTCCATGTATTTCCTCTTGAAGGAAATACAGGGAGTGTTAAAAGTCTAGTATTTTAGAGGCCTATAGCCACATCCTTGCACAGTCTCCATAATTACAAGAAAACAAGCACAGTCCAACAATCCCTAATTTAGCTGTCCTTCTGCACGTGCCACCTCTTAGACCCAGATTTACTAAGACAGGTGCTAAATTGCGAGTACTTCTTAAATTTGCACTTGCTATTTTGTGGGATGTTGCGCATTATTTACCGTAAATAACTGCGCGTATTGTCAGTGACACATGTAAATGAGTTTACTGCAGGGAGTGTGTGTGCCTTCTTTGGGAGAACAGACACATTTAAGAAGTTAAGATGATACATGATGATATTCATTAGCCTTATGGGCCAACAGCTTTCATTTTCTCCGCATCCAATTTTTCCCATTGGGGCAAATTTGCGCTGCGGCCTGAGAGAGACACAAATCTCAACTGCGCCTGCTTTTTGTTCCAGCGTGCGCAACCCGTTTTGCACCTGCGGAAACGCTTAGTAAATCTGGGTCTTAGTCGGTTAAAATCCGAAGATGTTAAAAACTGAGCTCATGAAACTAAAAAGTTTCAAAAACTGGTCAATGTGTCAGCTAGGCAGCCAGAAGAGCAGCCAATCACTGCAATCAGTTGTAGATCTGTTTGGTAAATTTTCATAATTATGACACTAAATGTTTCATACTTTCATTCAGTAAGATGTGTTTGTGTGTCAACTGGTGTCATTGTGATTTGGATTTTCTCACTTTTTTGGGAATATGTTAATTCCATGCCACAGGTTCTGGACACTGTAGTGGTTTGAGAGGGCTCATTTGGTGCAAGAGCTGACCTGGTTGATCGTGTTTGGCATATTGTTTGGGTGTTGATTAATCCTCATGCAGTTTCAACAAAGCTGCTGGTGGCTAGAAAGTGGAGCAACAGAGCAGTTATCAAGCTGCCCCCCTGAGCCCCTGCCCTGTGTTGAGATGGCCACAGGTTGTACACACTCACACATTCGCCCCCGCCTTCGCCTTGTCTCCCTTTATCATGCGTTTCCTCCCAGATCTGATGTAGTGGTGGGAGGGTCAGGGGCAGAGGGTGCACAGGCATTATTAAGCCCACTTGAATTAACAGAACAGCCCCCAGTCCTTCCTCTCTAAAACCCCCAGCTGAGGGAAGGGAGGGGGCTTAATCCCCATGGTCCCCTGTCTCGCCCATTAAACAAACTCCCCCCTCCAATCTTTGCTCTGCTGCACACACACGCACAGACACACACATTTTTGGGTATGTGCTGTAGGCACTGGACAGTAGTGTTTGTCTGTACGCACACTGTGAGTCTGGCACTGAGAGCACACCTCCCTTCAATGCTAATTATTTCTCTAGTACATGCATTGAAATAAAAGCTTTTACAACAAGGACACACACACATTCCTGCTGCCTGAAGGGTCTTAATCTGCTTTTTGTATCGAGGGAACAAATTGAATGTGGGGCTTGACACACGTAGACCAGCAGATGTCTGGGTCGTTAAGGTTAGGCCAGCTTATTAGCATGACAAACAGCACTGGAGCCCCCCTCTCTATAGGCAAAGCCCTGCAGGAGCCACCCTCTCCATAGGCCAAGCCCTGCAGGAGCCCCAGCCCTGAGTGGACCAGGGGAGGCTCCGGGTCACAGGTGATGTTGATTTTTGTAAAAGGCCACAGGGATGATTGTCAGAAGGCTTTGGGCTTGGTTAAACGCACACAAACACACAGTGGTGAATTGGACTCAAGGGGCGCAACAGTCACTTCTGAAAATACTGTCAAACACACTGACCTCCAGTCCGTCAGTACAAAAGCCTCATGATGGGATTTCAGCCTGAAGTGCTTTGCCTTCAGCTTCAGAACCCTGACTAGTCCATTTTTGGACACATATTCTGCTACTGTGACTTTTTTGAGCTTTCTAACAATGTTGCATCATCAAAAACACATGCTGTTTTGAGAAATGTTCACTAGAAACTCCTCCCCACTCCGAGCGTCAATCACACTTCCTGCTGAACTCGATCAATTCGGGATGTATTTTCGAATTATCTATGTCATTTATCTGAGAATCTTCCACTGTTTTAACTCCTTAAATCCTTGCTAAACTCGTTCTGAGCATTTCTGCTGCATAACTGCTGCAGAAAATCCGCACCATAACATCTTTTCAGCGCTAACTTCACTAGACTGTATATAGCGCTGGTGCCATTTACTGGATGGATGTATGCAGTGTAATTTCATACAAGTCTGATAAAGAGTAATGAAAAATGCAGAATATTCTTATTTATTTATATATATATAATATTTTTACAGATCGGACATAAAACGTCTGACTAAATGAGCCCAATTCAAACTGAAGCTGTTTCTGAACCCTTTGGAGCACAAGCTATTGGCTGGACTCTTTGTGAAGCTGAGACTCTAGTTTTGGGCTCTGGTGTCTGTTTGACTCTAATTACAAGTGGAAACAAACTCTGCTCAGAGGAATGTCAGATTTTAAATTCTGTCTAGATTTTCTTTGTGAAATATATGAAGAAGTGAAGCTGGTGTCTTTAGATTTTGCCTGATTTACACTACTTTTGGCTTTGAGTTGAGTTGAGTTTTGACAAAAAAAAATTGGTTTTAGGGACTTGTAATAAAGTAAAAAAGTCCTATTAAATATTTTGGAATTTTAGTGTAAGTTTTAAATTTGTGCTTTTGAAGTAAAAACTGACTCTTAATTCATCCCAGAATATTTGATTTGACTGTAAATAAGTGGGTTACAGCTTTCTTTTCATATTATAATGTCCAGCAGCTTGATAGTTTTCTTTTATAAGACGTGGATAAAAAGGAATAAATTAATAAAAAATCTAGAATCACAACTGGTTAAAACATGATCCAGCAAGTTCGGTTTGTTTTCAGGAGAAAACCTGAAATACAATATTCTCCACCAAAAGAAAAGTTAACAATTCAACCAGTTAACAATAACCAAAATATAATTATTTGGTATTGAAAATTATAGTTTTGTGAGCTCTAATTTTGATTGAAGACCCTGCGAAAAAATATTGAAAGATGGCTCTGTAGCCATGGTACACACATTGTGTGTGTGGCCCTGAAAAAAAAGTCTCTTGGAACCACACCCCATGTTCAACGGGAAGGCGACAATTTCTAATCAAAATATGAAGATTTCTAGCCAGCGTATTTTAACAAACTTGTCTTAGGGTTTTCATCCGATGGCCTCCTAAGTGTGGCAAATTCATTTGTATATGTCTCAAGGTGTGGTCATAACCTCTTACTGAGGCAGCCATTTTGACAGAATAAAAATCCTTGTAACTTTTGTAAACACTGTCAGATTTAGACGGACCCATTGAAGTGTTTGTGCATTCTAAAGACCTGGACATACTCATGTATAAAGAGGATTTCTATATTTAAAAATGGCTCTCCGGTGCACCTTGTTAAGTAATTAACGCCAGGGGAGATGCGCAGCCCTCCCACTGAAGCATGCCCCTCCACGGTTGCAAGGTTCGCGAGGGCCCTTTATCACTGCTTGCACTTTTAATATAGTTTTGTTACCTTTTATAGAGTGTATCCATTGCATTTTGTGTTGCCACATTTCTGAAGGGTGTTCAAAAGTAGATGCAAACAGACATTGTAGATGCACAGTGTCTTTAGAAGTGAGTGCAGCGATGGATCGCCTGTGGGAAATCCTGAATCAACATGACAGAAAACATGTCAGAGCTCTGTGAAAAATGCACTCTCCAGCTGGGCCGATCAGATACACTCCACTGTCATTTATCCCTGTACACAGAGAAAAGAAACCTTTCTTAGTGATTGAATGTTGTTATATATTACAATTTTGCTAAATAAACCAAATATAACTGTTGGGTCATTTTTGTTTTAGCAGGTTCAGCTTTCTTAAAAATACTAATTAAAAAAACATGAAACACTAAACATTAAATTTAGGCAAATAAACGTTTGGTTGTGACCAGAGCAAAGAGGCTAAACAGACAGGATTAAACATTCATGGAGACATTTTCTTTCATTGCACATCAGTGATATTTTACAAACATGGACCTAAACCTAGTGACAAGGGAGAATTTGCTACATGGCATTTTTATTGTGATAAATGATTTATGATTCACGTGTCATTAGGCCTGTTGCATCTTGGAGCATGTTGAATGCTGTGTTCGCACTGATTGCTCTGAGCTTCCAGCGCACTGAACGCCTCGCCCATTGTTCACACACGTTGTTCGGGTTTGACGCCCGTTCGCCACTATCGCTCATTTGCCACCAATCACTCGATTCGCCAAAAACGCCCCGTGCCACCCGTGTGACCCGCGCTGCTCCGCTTTGGTCACGTGTCAATGCACCTCTACATAGGGTTAACATAGAAAACGCTTGCATGTTCGTGTGCAGTGTGTCTACACCTGTCCATGTCTCTGTACAGAGTTGTGTCTGAATAAAATGGTTCAATTATTGCTCCTTCAGGTCTTCTGTGTATGGCTATAGCAACATTACAAAAAAATGTATCGCAGTTTTTTTCAGGATTAGGATTTTCTGTTTTATTTTGTCTATTTAGTAAGTTATTAGTAAGTAAAACACGTTTTCATAAATAATGTCCTGAACATAAAATTACTTTTAATCAGCTTCATTTGACAGAAAAAAGCATTTTTTATCACTGACAATTAGAAATGTCTGAATCTCAATAAATACAATACACAGACCTAAAATTCTATAAATTTGAAGGTCTTAAACACACATTACATTTAAGTAAATTCTACATCTTCTGTGGCTACTTCTGTGAAAGTCATCTGTTAATTTATAGATTCATAAATGTCATTGAATATATGCAGAAATAGCTTTGTATAGGAGTCTCTACTATTTTCATTGTGCAGATTTCTGTTTTGACAGAAAAGATGTACTTCGGGAGTAAGAAAAAAAATACGATGGTAATGAGTTGGTGTTTGTGTGCATGTTAACATCTGCAGTCTTTGGTGTGTGCGTCAGTATTCAGCAGTGCTCCCTGTGAGAAGTGTGTGGGAGGAGGAAGGGAGGGAGGCAATGGGTGGTTCCCAAAAGAGGAACGGTGCAATGGGCTGGAACAAAGTGAGCCAGTGGGGGGGCGGCTTGATTGGCCCGACCCAAGCCCCCAAATCTGCCATACGCCAAGCACTGCATCAGGCCACACAAGAGAATCTACTGTGCATTAGGTCTTGGCTAAAACAATGGACTGAACTCTCATCATTGACAACCACCACAGCAGAGAAGGCACCATGGCTCAGTCTGCCGGCTACAGATCGTGGTTGTTAAGGACCAACTGTGGCATTAGGCTGGTTTTGTTTGTACCAAGCCAAAGTTGTTGAAAATGTGCATGGATAGTTGGAATCACTTCCTTTGAGGCTGTAGATGAAAGGTTGTAAAGTGGATGAGCTGATGTCACTCTGCTTCCAAAAATATGCAGGAATTTAATTATGAGGCTTCGGACTGGGACTCGTTAGGACATAGTGTAAATTAAATTACTTGAATTAGAAACTTGGGAAATCTGAGCTACACCTTCTGAAACATGTCAGAAGGTTTAATATGGGCACCAGAGGGGGGCTTTGTGTGTCAGCCTCATGCATCGGACACTCTTCTGCTTACGTTGTCCACTTATTTGTTGGGAACTCTGGGACTAACCTTTCTTTCCTTCCTCCTGTCTTCCTCCATTCTCGAGCTCTTATGAGTAATAACCCCAGCTTTTACAAGTAGCCATCAATCATGTGCACGGCCGCTCTGGGTGTAATCTTAAAGCCCCCTTGCGCCGCACTGGCTTTAATCTTAACTGTGGTTTTCGGAGCCCCAGCCTCACCGCTTTCCCCACTTTTGACAAATTGCCCATTTCCCTCAGCTTTGCAATCTCTGCACACTTTAGCCGTGTGCGGGTCTTTGTTAGGAGAGTCAACTACATTTCCCTGCATTGCTGTTAGCCGACCATTCCACTTAACAGTTATGTTGGTGTGTTGGTAAGCTTGGCCAGTGGAGCGCTGCTTCTCTGCACCATGGGTCAAGATATTTGTGCAAAGGGGGCTGGAGGCTGGAGCTTAGCCATGCCAAGCCTATGTTTGCAAGGGCACTTCACTCGAAGTGATAAAAGTAGAATAATCCCCTTTAAAGCATCTTAACGAGGTCAAATCTGTTTGGCTGCGAGTGGGAGGTGAGCTTCTGTGTGTGTGTGTGTGTGTGTGTGTGTGTGTGTGTGTGTGTGTGTGTGTGTGTGTGCGCGCGCTGGGATAACGGGACAGAAATGGGGTAAGCTTTGGCTTGGTTTGTGAGAGATAATAATCAAAATCAAATTCCTGGTCCAAACAGGATTAGGCTCTGAGCTTTTCTAAGGCCCTGTCCGGAGCAACTGAAGACACAATCCTATTCCTCAGCCCCTAACACACAAACTAACACTGTGGCCCACATGTGGGCCAGTGAGCCTGGCCCTCACTTCACCGCCTCATCTTTAGTCCAGACTTATCCAGTGTATTTAGATGGGACTGTTTTGACAAAGCAATTCTTAGATGTTTGATCCAGTGCCAGTGACATGATACAACATTTAGGTTATTTTGAATTCTATTTCTCCACTTAGTTTTCAGTTCGGTTCTTGTGATAGTCCAAAGTAGAGCTGCACAATATATTTATTGCACTTGTTATTATTGCGATATGCATATCACTAAGATGCACGATAATTTCAAATAGTTAAATGCATTCATCTTGAGTTTCTTGTGCGCTCCAGCTTGTTTTTACTTTTGACCAATCAGACGCACCATTTTATGTTCAACCCCAAAAGCGCCATTTTGCTAACTACAGAAACAGTAAGTGAGTAAGTGCACACATAAATGAAGGTTAATAAAATGTCTGAAATGTTTAAAATGCCTGAGTAATGTATTTTTTATTGTTTGCAGAGTAATGCACAAAGGAACTCCAGGTTTTAATACTCCAAAGGTCTCCAATGTGTGCATATTTGTACCTAAGCATTTTAAAGTAAGAGTTGAGTACTTAATTGTTATCCTTTATACCTGGAAAAGAAATTGAAAATATGTGCAAATGAGTTGGATGCGACTCTAAAACCAAGAATGCTGGCTATAAGATGCTGTTCACTGCACAGAGGTCATATAATAAGCACATTTGAAATTTGACTTGAGAAGAGTCTGTATAAGGGTGGATTCACACCTGAAGAGAAGTGAAATGATCCTATTTTGAAATGTAATTCTATCTGCTTTTTTAATATCACCCAGTGTTTTTCAAAAATGTAAATTGAGAAAAGAAAATTGAGTCTTTATTGAATGTCACACTGTAAATCAAAATGAAAAGAGCAGCTGTGTCTGTGGATGCAGTGCAGAGGCAAAGCTACTGAGAGATGAAGGGCTCAGGGCACGAGACTGTGGATACATATGTCTGCGGGATGTTTACCCCATTTTGAAGCCGAGCAGTCAGATGCAGGGCGTTGATCACTGCCCAAGACTGTGACACAGAGAGCCGTGCAAACCCCTGCCTGGGGTTCTTTGAAGTGTCGAAAATCAGGTACTAATCGATACTAAAAACAGTATTGAAACTAGATATGAATGTGAACAACATTCACATAAACAGGACAAAAGGTGACCTGTTTGAAGTTTGCATTTTCTCCCCATGTCTGTATAGATTTTCTCCAGGTACTCCGGTTTCCCCTACAGTTAAAGACATGTACTATTCACCTTATTCCGGAAGTTGCTGTACACGCCGCTGTCTTGTTTCCGTTGTATTAGTTTACATGGAGCAGACGAGCTCAACAGAAAAAAAGTTCTACATGGACTAAAAAGCCGTTTTCAGACTGCCCAGGAAATGGGTGCAGTGTTGACTTGTTGTTGCTCGTGTTCATTAAACATTGTACACAAATCAACCTACTTTATGTAACATTTTAGCGGCAAGACTTTTCTCTTGTTCGACATTAGCTTTAACGGAGTTCTCGTCAAACGGAAGTGTCTTCACAACAAAAGTGCGTATCTGTGGCAAAAAACGGCAAAAGTGGGCGGGGCAGAATAAGGTGAATAGGCTCCTCCTGTCTGGGGCCAGGACTCCCCTGAAGAAGGGAAGCTCAATCTCAGTGGGAATTTCCTGGTTAAATAAAGGTCAATATATACATTTTAGTGCTGTCAAACATTTAAAAAAATGTATCTGATTTATCACAGATTCAAGTGTGATTAATCACCATAAATCGCATCACGCACTTTTTCAAGTATGAAGTATTTTTGCATGTTTTCTTCTGAAAGTTAAATAATTTTATAATATATAAAATTATCTAAATACATTATTTAGATATGTGTAGACTTAATTAAGGTCTACACATTTCATGTTGAATCTGTGGCACATGTTTCAGGTAAATTTAGGCTACACGACCAAACACAGGTTTAATGGATTCATATGCATGGCTTCATACACTCATAGAACTATAGTTACAGAGGTAACTATAGTTATCTGGAGACAGATGGAGCTGGTGTTGGTCTGGTGTCTACACGTGCTCTGAAATAGTTTGGTGACATGTTTGGTTTAGTTTTTATCACGGAGCACACGCATCTCGACACGTGATTTGGTTTGTTCTGCTGTGCTGTGCAAAGCCAAACCGCTCTTCGCCCGTGTCATTAATCCACATCAATTTGTGAATAACGCGTCAGTTTTCTATGATTAATCGCATGAGTTAACGCGTTAACTTTGACAGCTCTAATACATTTTTGAAAAAAAAAAAAAAATTATCATTGCGGTATCAAAATCGGAATATAGCAAGTCTAGTCCTTAGTATCTTCACTGAAATTTTTGTATTGTGACAACAAAAGTACGGCCTAGTAATGGACAGCTGGACTTTGAGGAGAATTTGTTGACACATTGCACTATGGCTGTAATCTATGTCCACAAAAATTTCTGTTTACATTTGGCAACTTTTTGTGCATGCCCCATGTCATCTCTTCTTGTTTTGTCACTTGTTTTGACTTTTCATCTTCCATTTACTCATTGAAACATGTGCAGTAGTAGTAATGTAGCTCTCGTCCTCCCCCCCAACCTTAGCTCCTACGGCAGGTCACTGTTCCGGACGAAAGGTGATCGAGCCTTTTCGGTCCGGGCCCCTCGGCTTTGGTGATAAGGCTCGCACCATCAGTATCATCTTTTAAATCACTTCTTAAAACTCACTTCTATCGTTTGGCCTTTTTATGATCTTTCTTGTCTTTCTTTCTTTTGTAATCTTGTGTGTGTCTGTGTGTGTGATGCTTTTATTTGTTGTGAAGCACTTTTGCAAACTTTGTTTTTAAAGGTGCTATATAAATCAAGTTTATTATTATTATTATTTCTCACCTTAAGTGTTTCTTAAAACAACAAAACCCAAAATGTTTCCTCTAGGGGTGTGCCAAAATATCGAAATATTGTGACTAGGGATATAACAATACTGGCGATATCGCAGTAGTAAAATTGTCTCAATATCGTTGTTGTCATGTTACAGTATGAAAAACAGTATGAAAAACAGTATGTCTACGTGAAAAATGTAATGGTTTAATCCGCTCTGGCAGATCAAAGCATTATTGACTACATATCCCATTCTGAAGAAAATGAATGGCCCAGCAGCATTTAAGTCAGAAGTGTGGAAGCATTTTGGTTTAGCGGTTTCAGCAAATGCTAAAGTGGAAAAGATGACAGACAGGTGATCGACAGTATGCAAGAATCGCCACATTAGAGTGCGGTGCGTTACAGGAAATACAAGCAACATGCAAAGTCATCTGACAACCCACCACCCAGAAAAATTTCATGAATGTGTCATAAAGTAAGTACCACAAGGAAAAAAAAAAAAAACACTACAAGAGGCATTTTAATCAACGATTCCTCACAACAGCGCAAGGGCTCAAGAAATAGCAAGTTACACGACAGAATACATAGCATTCATTATTGTTGTTCCTGACATAACTTAAAAATTGCACTTTAGAATTGCCATGTGTGATCATTCTATTGTCATGTTTCTATTGTCATATGACAATAAAGGCTTAATAATTAATGGCAAGAGCATATTACATTGTCAGTCTTGTTATTATGAACATGGATACATAATTTTGAGCTCTTCTACAATATTGTGAGCTTCTCCATGATATCGCAATACATATATATCAAATCAAATCAAATCAATTTATTTTTATTATGCCCAAAATCACAACAACAGTTGCCTCGATGGGCCACAGGTAAAAGCGCAATATATACGCAATTGTGACACAAAATTTGGTGGTACAGTATTGTTATTGGGGGCTGCTGTATCTCCGGGAGTAATTTTTTTTTATAATTTACTGAATTATTTTGTGACAACTCGAATCAAACTTGTTAATGACATATTTGACATATTAACTGTTGTGGGTATATTTCATTTTAAAGGAGCGTTCAGACCGCAGCGACCAGTTAACATGTAAAGTCTATGGTGGTCAGGCAACCAAAGCCTCTTGCGGTCCTCCAGAGCAACCGGCACCGTGGATGGCAACCAATCAGAGATCACGCTTCAGTCACGTATTTCATTATCCGAAAGAAAACGAACCACACAGCGGAAAAAAATGGATGACAAACTCATCATGTCTGTGGCAGCACCCGGAGTTCTATAATGTCATACTGTTGGACGACAGGGACAGGAAGAAGGATCTGCTTGAATGAAGGTTATCCAGAGGATTGGATTGTCTGGTAAGTTAGTGTATCACAACTTTGGAGCCGTGAAATATTTGTAGTTTTTTGCTAGCTGTGTGGCCAGCAAAATTCCTGCTAGTTTGTGGTTTGATGAATTTGTATGTTTATTCAGAGGACATATACAGGAAGCAGTGGAAGAATCTCAGGGAAACTTACATGAGTGACAAGAGAAAGGAAAAAGAAAATAGGAGGAGTAGCAGCTGGGTCAGCTGTGTGTTGGTCGCGATAGTCGTGCCACGCGTCTGCTGGACTTTTTTTTTTTTTTTTTTGCGGCGCCAGGCGACCAAGTCGGCTGACCAAAGCATATCTGACTCAAAAGCTGCAGGGTCGTGCTCATTTTCTACTTCGGAGGTTTTCTCAGCATCCACGGTTTGCTCGCCGCTATCCACCATTTTCACTTGCTGTGAGGACGACCCTGTACTGTGTGCATTCCTATAGGCTCCAGGTGGTTCTGGATCGCCCTTTAAGCCCTTGGAACATGCAGAGATGGACTGTTTGTCTTTCAAAACTGCCACCCTCCTGACCCTTGCCTTGACGCAGAGAGTGGGGGACTTGTGCACGTTGTTGGTACATCCTGTCCTTTGACGCCGATAATGGCCCACTGGAGTTGTGGCGAGCTGCTGCTGGGCCTGTCACAGACCGGTCCAAGACCTGTGATGAGAAACCTGGGGGAGAGAGAACTGATGTTGAGCTTGAAACCTTCACCGGGGGCGGTGGAGATCTCTGTGGTGCTGCTGCTGATGAGTTCTTCACTGGAGGCAAAGTAGATGATTGTATAGGTGATTGTGGAGTAGCTGAGCTGAATCCTTTGCTGGGGCTGGTGGAACTGCTGTTGATAAATCCTTTTGTGGAGGTGGCACTTATGGTGCTGCTGTTGCTGAAATATTGAACACTGATTGAGCAATTCTTCTCTCATTCCTCTCTTCTCTAACTATCTGCCCATTCTGATGCCTGAGAGTGTGGAGGAGGTTCTCTGTCAACACCCTCACTCCACATCTGCACAGGTGTGAGCCCTTTCCCTTGAAAGGTCCTCTCATTTCCAGAACATAGAAATTCTCAATGTAGTGCAATCCTCTAGTTGCACACTCTTTCACTCTTTGGACAGCCATGTGTTCAATTGAAGCTGCCGGCTAAACTTGTTGATCTTCCTGTCGATATTTGGAAGAGGTCCACCAATGAATGATTTGATTTTCATTTTATCAAGCTCCTCAAATAACTTCATGAAGTCCTTTTTCGAAACTTCAGTCTGCTCCTTTGTCTATGTCAACTGTACCCACGTGCACAATCAGTTGTGTAACTCCTCTGTGTGTGGACAGTACTTTGGGAAGCAGTGACGTCATCTCAGAAACTGTGCTGCTGGGGAGACAGTATGTTTCCATTCTTCCTTGTATGACTCCACTGATAGCGCCACCTCCTATCAAGAGGATGTCACTGGCCTTGACGTTTGGCACAGAATCTTGGTCTTTCTACTCCTTTTCTCTTTGTTCAGTAAATTCAATCTCTGATAGTAGTAAAATCTGTTTGTAAGCAGTAAAGCCAGCAACTTTACAATATGTTTGTACGGCTTTGACTTTGCACGGTGTTTGTTCCAAGATGCAGCTGGCTGGTCTTTACCCAGTTGTGGGAAAGACACAGAATCACTCCAGTTTAAGCTGAAAGTAGCAGCTTTTCCTGAAAAATATGTGGGCTTCTCACCACTCGGTGACACTGGAATTGTATCATGGAGTCCTTTTTCAGATTCCAAAGCAAATTTTCATGCTTGTAGCTCATTTATTTTATGTTGATATTTCTGATAGTGTTCACTAAAGTTTGTTTGCCTTCTTCCCCTGAAAAAGAGTTATCTTAAAATTCTTGGTTTCCTTAAAAAAGTCATAATCCAAGATTAATGGGAAACAAAAATTAATTTAAAGCAAAATAAATAAGGAAGAAGTTGTAATAAGTAGGAGCAGCAAGGTAAGTGTCACTCTTCAGTAACATGCTAACATACATATAACAACACTTTTGGCAAACTTAAGCGACATCTAATTTACGGCGAGCATTTGAATTTCAGACAACTTTGGGGAACTACCAAAATCCCAAATTTTACCAGCTGCAGCTGATGGCACTGATGTTTTTAGAGCCACTAAACACCAAAACCACTTTTTTAAACTGTGTAAATGGGTCTAAAATAGACGTATACATACATTCCTGGCCTTAGTATGACATTTTAGTTCATATTTGTTTAAAAGAATCTGACTTTTGGGTCCAAAACCGTGCCTGCATTGTCCTCGTTAGGTTCAACTGTAGGGCTACAGTGGCTCCACTGAGGCGGCAGTAACACAGTTGTCAGAGTGGTCGTCTTCTGATCTGAAGTTCGGGGGGTTCGAATCCCTTGACAGGTCGAAAATCGCTATGTAAATGCAACCTTTTTTTTTCTTTTTTTTTTAACAAAATTTGAATCTCGCAGTCGGAGACTTCACGCAAGAATACCAAACCATGTCACTGGCACCTGTGCGGGGGTGTGGGAGGTAACTCGCTTAGTCAATATATTCCAAGCTCTGAGTGAGTTGGAATATTGAGGAGTTGTGTCGGCACTTTTCGTACCGGAAACATGTTTCATCCGGAAAGATGTTTTAGTGCAGAGACGGTCTTGATCTTTGATAAAGCCTCATTTGCATCACTAGAATAGCCCAATTATTATGCAATGGAAGTTGAAACTGTTTGAGGGACAAGTTCTTCACCAAAAGGCTCGCACACGAACCGTGCCATGGTCACACCCACCTCTCAAAGCGCATTCATTCATAAAGTTAGCTCATCATCCATTCACTAGTGTTGATCTGTTTTACTCATATTATGGTGATATCATGTGATATTACATCCACCTGACGCTCAGAGCTCTTCTCACCTGCTCTGTTTTGTGTGCGCGTACACACACGGCAAGATGAGAGTACGAGAGAGAGCAGAGAAAGAGACATTACGTCTGATTTTAAGCGCGCACTTGGTTAAGTAGAGTCATTACGAGATCGGGAGAAATGCAACCAGGCACCCACAGGATATACGGGAGGGAGGTGCAAGGCGTGTGCTTTGGAGGAGTTGCCTTGCCGCATGCGCAGAGCAGGTGGTGCCGCTGTCTTAGCAACAATGCGTCCTGGCGCAGGATCTGAACCTTTTGCCGCATTTGGAAAGGTAATTATTCTTCACAGTTAACCCAGTTTACATTTGGCCCTTACTTTGCCTCCATCTCCCCCATTTTTTGCCATGGGCCATGAGCCAGTCTTGAATTAGTTCATCAAAACCGTTTTACTTCTTTGGAACTCTTGGGTTATGGTGTTAAATAAAACTCAACTCTTATCCTCTGATTTGTAGGACTATTCCTAACAGAAGATCTTGTGAGAAGAGCACAGACTTGCAAAGCTACATTGAGCCTAATGTACATAAACAGCCCCCTCCTCGTATGTGTTTGAATAATAATGCCTTTGCAGACGTCCTCCGCACTTGGATGTGACTGTGATGGACAGAGAAGGCGGCTGGCTCAAATGGCATCCTTGGGACTGTTGCCATGGTGCAAACAGACAGGCTGACGTTGAGAAATAGGCCAACTGTTAGCGAACTGACATCTTCTGCATGCATTTGAAAGTGGGACTGCGATAACATCCAGTCATTAGTGAGCGATTACAATGCCAAGGCTGCATGGCTCCCTGCCCCCTCCGGCACCAACGCACACACACTCACTCTGACGGAGATGTAAACAGTGCTCCGGGAAACCCAATCCCCACAGAGCTCTGTACCCTCAGGCCGGGATTTAGACTCAGGACGTTTCCTCCAGCTGCTAGTCTCTGTTTACTGTGGGCTAAATACTCTGCTGGATACATGTAGTGTATTCATGCTTTGTTGGTGTGTCTAATCAGTGTGTTTTGTTGGAGCTGTGTGGATAAAGCAGAGCCAAAGCTGTAATCTCTCTCCTCTGCCATTGTCAGCTGATCTATGGAGCAGAAACAGCCTTAGTGCAAGTCTTATTTAAAGCAGACATTATGGTTCACAGTAGATTTCACATGGATTGGACCAGATGATGAGTCTAGGAAGAGCGGGGGGAGAAAGGGGTGGGCTTTTGGGGGTGGGGCAGCAATTTCCTGAAACGATGAATCCCATTTATTCGCTCAAGACTGTCTCAATTGCCTCACCAGCGCACAAAGCTTTTTAATGCTTTAATTACGTCTCAAAGGAGCGAGGCAGAATCAAATTAGAGATTGTCCTACATTTTGGTGTGTGTTTGCGTGCACGTGAATGGGGCAATTCAAATTTAGCATCAGAGCAACTTTGTGTGTGTTGGTGGGGTGTTTGGGGGTGGGTGTATATACTTGTGTATGATTCATAGCAGTGAGTATTTGTTCCTGTGGCACTGGCAGCCAAGCATCACACGGGAGGCTTATCACGGCCCACACATGCACACCCTCCTATTGCTGTTAAGGTTGTCTCTCTCTCTCTCCCCTCCCCCATTTCTCTCTCTCCCTCTCTCTCTCTCTATCTCTCTCCCCCTTCCTCTCCCTCTCTCCTCCCTTTCTTTCTCTATATTCCTCCTGTCTCACTTTCTATGGCCATCCCCAGTTTATACTTTCGCAGCAGCAGCACGCACCTTTTTGTCACAGCAGATGGCATGTGTCACAATATTACTGCAATATTTCATTAACATTATGGGCATCCATCTGCTGTGGGCTCTGGGCCCCCCTGGAGGACCTTGTTTTGGTCACTGACGGGGAGAGATAATAAACATTGTTAGCTGGTAGTCTGTACTGAACTTGGCATAGGCATCTCAAGCTGTGTCGTGTGCTTCAAGGTATTAAAGATAAAATCATGGATATAGGAGAACATGGAACCATAGGTCAGAAATACACTGCAGTTTGTCTAATTTGAGTGATTTTAAAGAAGACATCCATTTCTGGTGTCCATATGCCTGGACTGCATCTGTCTATTAAAGAGATTTTCTGAACTGAATCAATCAAATAAGCAATATAATGTAAATAGCAGTCTGAAGGTGGTTGGCAGTGTTTGTGTGTTGCCCCATCTTGTAACGGCATATCTGCAGAACATAGTTGTGATGTTTATTATCTAACATAGTGACATTTGAATAGACTCATTTTTTACAGCAGAAATAAATGGCCAGTGAGGACCACAACTTTATCTAGTCTGTGTGTGGTGTTGGGTTCTGTTGATTGCACATCACTATTAATTTTTCTGTAGCTCTTACAAATACTTTACCACACTGGGTATGACACAGGTGTGAGCATTTTTTACCCGTTTTTATGAAGGGAAAAAATATTAATGCACAGAAGGGGAATTCTTTATGTTGTAATTTGTAAATAAGCAAACTGTTTACTCCATTTTGAAGTTTTTGACTTATTTTCTTTGATCCTTTTTATGTTGCTTGTGTCTACCAGTACTTTCTCTGAATCCTCAAGATGTCGGACCCGAGGCTGTTGACTGGGACAAACTTTGAGCATTTAAAGCGGTTTGCATACTGCAGCGCTACAGGGAGGAAATTGGATCTAGGGCAACAATTCAGCCCCGAGGCGGAGGGGCGACCTGTCGGCACAACGCACAAACAGAGCTGTCAGGGCGGCTCCCCGGGGCACAGTGGCGCGTGTTGAGTCGGTGCGGCTGCGGTGATGTGCTGTACACTGGCCACAGAGATAATGGGGCAGGTTATTGTGCTTTACAGTGGCAAGCGCTGTTTCCAAGCAGCAGCAGCGCTCTGTGTGGATTATAGCTGTCTGTTCATGGCGGCTGATGATAATGTTAGCTCTCCTCACACTTGGCTCAAGTTTCTCTCCACTCGCTTCAGTTGTGGCTTTTAGGGGTAATTTTTCCAATGTAGAATCCTTTCAAATTCCTTTATAAAATTCCTGTGGTCTTTTAAAATTTTAGGCAAATTTTTCTGTTGTAGAAAAATAAGTTTGGGCTCTGTGATGTTGTGAAATGCACAGAATTCTTTCCTGGACACTCAAAATGTCCAACATCCATCCTTTTTTACTATTTAGTGTACAGAATGTAAAATATTTCAAGGATACATTATTTTAATTAAATGTGCACCCGGTAACTTTTCTGGTGTTTTCTGGCTACCACCTGCCATGTCTATGTGGACTTGCTTTGCCTGAAATGTCCCATTGTGTGATGGCAGCATTAAACTTATCTGTCTTACTTGCTTTTATTCAAATACAGACACTTTAATTGATAAAAAAAGGTATCAACCCCTGTCTTGCTGGAAATAAATTGAACTTTTTAATTTCATACTGTTGAAAATTCGAAGGAAAGCAATAACAAGAGAAGCACCCTCCCCAGAGAGCTACACACTTTTTATATAGCAATTATGATTAGTACAACTGCATTTCCTTTTTTAAAGATTTTTTAAAAATAATTAAAATTCATATTTCATATTAATGAATATTACATTTATATTACACTTATCAGTTGACTGTACACTTTCTGTATATTTTATTGTGATGACTCCCACTGTATCAGCTTGGTACAAAACAATACTGTATGTGTCTTATTTCTGCTCTGTAGTTCTGGTGTCCTCACTTTTATTTCTAATGGCTTTAGGATTATTGAATCCCAAACCTAAGCCATGTTTGAGCCAAGCAGACTCTACAGTGGCGCACAGCAGAGCTAATTTATCCTTTTGAAGCTAGCAGGTCCATCTGCAACCTGAAGCGAGGCCATTGCTGAGCCTCTTTGCTGGCTGTGGTTCTATGAATGTGAAGCAGCCTATTTGTAGTCACAAATGAAGCGGGCGTCATGCCGTGGGGAGCCGGGTACAAAGCGACAGGTCATTGCTAACAGTGCTGGTCTAGCTTCCTGTAAGTGCTGCAATCAGATTTCACTCAATCGCAGTAACATTCCAAATGTCGATTTCTCTCACTTTTCCCCTTTTCTTCCACCTGACCCATTATGCAGCCTGGTGGGAAATAATGAGATTTTGTCCTTTATTTTGATGCTTGCAGTGCTCCAACAAACACACACACAAGCTATCTACCAAAGTGCAGGGTTATTTGTGTGGCAAAGTTACAATAACAGGTAATGGCAGGATTTATACAAGAACCATTCCCTGTAAAGCTTCACTAATGCTTTTTACGTCACACTAGTCAAACATACAAATGTGTGATGATGTGATGATTAGACTAATTCACTACAGTACTGTCTATGTGATTCCTGTGGCATTTATCCAAAATCTGAGGAACCAAATTAATTAAATTGAAACGTGACTATTTAAAACTTGATACAAGAGTGAGTTAGACATTAAGGACCTTCAGTTTTGCTATTGTATATTCACTGTATTGCCTTTTTTCATTTCAGGCTTCATCACAGCAGCTGAAATTTACGACCTCAGACTCGTGTGACAGAATCAAGGATGAATTCCAGTTTCTTCAAGCACAGTACCACAGGTGACCACAACACACAAACTCTGGGGTTTAATGACATGTTGTTTTGTGAGTTATTACACTGCTATATTATGTTCCCTTTGTAATTCAGCAAATGTATTGCAATAATATTAAATGATAAATACTAATAATTCATATTTGTAATTCTTGCAATTAAAAGCAGTTTACAAACTCTTGTAGTTTTTGAACTGAACTACAGTCAGAGGCACTTGCAAAGTGGACCAACCTTGGTTCATCTTTTTTACAGCAGTTATGAAGCGGGGGCACCGTCAGGTCTACAGCATAGTGGGGATCTGTCTCTGTGAAAGACTTTGAAGGAGCTGGGTTTGTTCTTCTGTACCTGTTCTCCTAGGCTTCCTCCGCTGTTACAGGTGCAGGCAAACGCACATGAAAGCAATGCGCACTGTGTGGAAATCCCTGCTCTGGTCTGATCGCTCTTGTTTGTGATGGATTCTGAAGCCGACGTAACACTGTGCGCGTCTTCTTTCTCGCCTTTGGTTTTTGTAATTCCCACAAGGATGAGCAGCAGCGTTTAACCCTCTTCAGAGAGCCAGGGCACAGTTGAAAGAATTCCTTTTTGTGTGAATGCACTGAACATGCAAACAGTGCAGAGGAGATTGGAGCGGGGGCCTGGGAGCCACACGTGAGGCTTTGTAGCACGCTGCTGCTCTGTTGTGCCTGTCTTTTGCACAAGCTTTAAAAGGCAAATGTACTGCGGGCGTTCCCCGGGGCATAGTAGCGTTGTTGCAGTCTGCCTCTCCCCCTCTCGTCTCCCTCTCTCACGTGCATAAATAGATCAGGGAATACATAAATCAAAATAAAGATGACAGCAGGAGCGATTTAGAAACGGAAGCATCGGCAATAAAACTCCATCAAAGTGTCGTTTGCGATCAGCGGAGTGGACCTGGGAGCTGCCTTGCCCCAATCAAAGGTACAAAGCCATTCCCAGGTTGGCTGACAGCAAAAAAAACTGTTGTCATGACAACTCACGGCCAAGCATACACAATTACAAAATGATTAAAGTGAAGGTGTGGATGGATAGTGCATAGTGAGTTGTTTTGATTAAATGTGTGTGTTAATGTAAGCACCTGTCACTGTAGACACACCTCGAGCTGCTCTTGGATCCTGGCTCAGTCTTGACTCCTGGTAATGAAGTCATTGCTGTCAGTGTCAGAAAACAGGGACTCCCCCTAGCATCCTCTGACCATGTTTAATTGGTTACATTTTTTAGCTATAACGCTGATACGTGTTACTGCTACCTTAAACAGTACTAGCAGCAGTAGTACACCAGACAATGCTACAGACTTGACTAGTGTGAGACTAATGCCATAAAGATTCATCTAGTCTCCCTGAGATGGGGCTGTCATTCTTGTAGACAGCCC
Source organism: Rhinogobius similis (assembly GCA_019453435.1). Classification (NCBI taxonomy): domain Eukaryota; kingdom Metazoa; phylum Chordata; class Actinopteri; order Gobiiformes; family Gobiidae; genus Rhinogobius; species Rhinogobius similis. The sequence goes on along the minus strand of CM033623.1, from coordinate 16,722,252 downwards.
AGAACATCCCAGAATAAATATCCACAGAGCATCAAACGACTCCAGACTGAGGCTCTATCTGCGCCTCTGCGACGCGTGTCGGCACATATCTTTATTTGATCTGAGCCACATCCGGTCGTCACGTCGGATAAGGCTGTCTGACACAGGCAGGTTGTAACCAGCTGCTTCAGTAAATCTCACTGTGGGGTTTTTCCTCCTGTCTCTTTTTTAACCTCTGTCGATTCCTTGAGACGATCACAGTGACTTGTTGACGCGTCCTCCTTTGTCCTGTCTCCTCGTGTGACATCAGCACTGACATGATTACTGCTAATGGCTGTCACTGCGATGGGCTTGCCTTGTAAACCCAAACTCTATTTTAGGCTATTTCTACTGCTTCTTCGCGCCTGATTGAAAGCAGACTCTTGGAATGGATTCTGTGTTTGAAAATGAGTTTGACCTCTTCCATCAATTGCAGCATTTTCAAGCACACAGCCCCACAGTGTTGATTAAGGTGTGGTAAGCATGTGGAAGGCGTCTGTGCTATTTTATTCATTGTTATATGTTGCACCTTACCGCCAAAGCAAGTTCCTAATTTGTGAATTTTGTTCACTGACAATGGCAATAAACCTTTTCCTGATTCTGATTCTGAGCTAACAGAGGTTCAGGTGGCGGTAGATATTTTGAGGCTCTTAGTGCAAGTGAAGGTAATGAGGATGAAGGGAGCAGGAGGCACCAGGTGTCAGCTGACGCTCTCCTCTGTCCACAGCCTCAAGCTCGAATGTGACAAGCTGGCCAGTGAGAAGTCAGAGATGCAGCGTCATTATATCATGGTAAGTACAACTCTGGACTAAGCGTTTTTCCTCAGTCAATGATTTAAGTTTCTAAAGGTTTAATCTATTACAAAAAAAAGGTAGATCACATTTTCACGTTTCACAAGTTGGCCAAGAAAATCAACTGTGAATATTATAAATTAACATTAGCCCTGTGACGAGCTGGCCCCTGTCCAGGGTGTACCCCGCCTAAGGTCCAAAGTCACTGGGATAGGCTCCAGTCACCCGTGACCTCTAGCGGAAAGAAGCAGTAGAATATGAATGAATAAATTATAAATTATTTTCTAGATGCTTCCAAGGTGGTCAGAGTTAGGGAAGGGAATTGATTTTATCAATATCAATGGTATTGACAGTTTCTCTTTATCAATTTGATTCCTAACTTGCTAACGTCTCAAATTAGTTATTTCAATGCGTTACCCAGACACATGTGTAGGGATCAAACAGGCCGGCTTAATGCTGAGGCTGTAAGGGCTTTTCCAAGGGTCTCTTTCTACGTCCCTGCTCTTCACACATGTTCCATTGTAATTCAGATAAACGGGGGCCGCTCCTGTTACCCCTGCTGCAGCCCCGGTTTGTGCACAGAAACATTTGTGTCACGTGTCCACACCTCACTGCCACTGTTTTGGCTCTCTTTTTCCACGTGTGTAAAAGCATCAAATATCCACATGGACTTGCGACAGAAAGTTAAGCGCACAACACAGGGTCAAGGCAGCCACGCCATTTAAATATATCGCCGGCCCAAAGCAGTATTGAGAAGAGGAATCGTTAAGGAAGGAGACATACGATTCCGATGGATTGCTAAAAATAGAACCGTTTCTCGCTTAACAGCCCTAATCAGAGAGCTCCGGAACGTGCTTGATTTCTTCAATAATTTACCAATACCAATACCATCACAACTTTAATATCCCAGCCACCATGTTCAACCTGTATAGTATTAGTTATGCACTGTGCGCCTGGATCCCTCGCCTCCGGTGCCGGTAGAACCACACACAGATGTGCTCAGTGCTGCACTCGGGGCTAATCTCATTGTTGCTGGACGTTGCTGTGTAGCTGTCTGATGTTTTGCCTCTAATTGATCCTCTGACTGGCTTTAATCTCATCTAATCTGTACCGCCGCACTGCTCTCTCCACTGTGTGAGCACACACACACACACAACCACACACACAAATGCAGGCGTGAGCGCTCCCACTCTCTCAGGCTGATGGCTGTGCCGAGCAAACAAAACGTGCAAGCTAAAATGGTGGAGGCAGTTCTGGTTTAAGCATCTCTTATCTCCAGGCCAGAGCAGTTTGAATGTGTACACAAATGCAACAAATGTTCAAATGGAGATAATAATTTAAACTCATTTGTGATGGTTGAGTAAATGGCACTGTTGTTCTGCTGCAATTGCTTTTTGGTTTAGCTTGCACAAAATGAAACTGAGAGTCAGATTGCACATGTGTCAGATTAGCAGCATGACCTTTATGGTGTTTGTGGCGTTTGAAACGCTAAGAGAAAGCAGACAGTGCCGTCCAGAGCCAAGAGCTCTCACAGGTCTATGGAAAGTTCAGCTCTGTCAGTCGTATCTGTTTGCGTGAAGGATTTAACCCCTGAGAGACCACAGCACCTGTGTTATCACCTCACAGCCCTCAAATAGATTTACTGTTAAATGCAGCAGGCAGCAAAACATGGGAGGTCAACAACTATAGCTCTAATGAAAGATATTTTATTAGATAATTTACAGTATTTCTATATGTCTTTCATGCTCCTCTAAAGTTTGGCACATTCAGAGGGAGAGTGCAGCAGCACAGGGCACACTGAGGCCTCCACACTTGAACAATTACGTTGTGCTCCCTCCATCAGCGACTGTGCCCCCCTTTTTCCCTCTAATAGCTTGTCAGGTCGGCTCTCTCGCTCGGTCACTGGCTGCACCTCCATTTCCCGCTGCTGTAATTACTTTAGGGAGCTTCATGTGGGCTCCAAATGCTGAACGGTGTATGTGTGCAGTGTGCACGTGTCCGTGCACGTACATCTGATACTGTCAGTGTGAGACTGGGTAGAAAACAATAGTTCGTATTTGTCTGAACGAGTGAGAGAGCAGTGTTTGTTTTGTGGCGACAGCCAGTGGCCTCAGACAGAGGGTGATTAACACAGGGACGCCCAGAGGGTGGCCCTCTCATTAACACTGAACACTCTTCTGCCTGCTCTGCTTTCTCTTGCACTTCCTCCTCTCTGCAAAGCCCTTTGTCTGTGTCTGTGTGTGCGTGTGTGCGTGTGTGCGTGCGTGTGTGCGTGTGTGTGTGTGTGTGTGTGTGTGTGTGTGTGTGTGTGTGTGTGTGTGTGTGTGTGTGTGTGTGTGCGCACATTTCTACAGTCTGTGCATAGGAATTAGGCCTGGGTACTGTTTAAAGGTACTAGTACAGTACCAAAGTACCACTACAGGTAACAGAACAACACAAAAGTGAAAACTGGTACAGAAAAAAAATCTTTCTGTTTCTCTGTTTTGCTTTGTCTGATGTATCCTGGTGGAACTACAGAAGGATACTTGGCTGTGTCACGACAAATTAATGATGAAAACTGCTCTTTTTACTCAAAAAGAAATTCAATTTAAATCGAGATGGAATTAGGTCTAGCTATAGACATCCTAACTGATGTCTTGTCCACCCGATCAAAAACATCTGCAGCAACATGCATCAAATTTGGTGGTTAGCGAAAGGTGGGTCAGTCTACAAGTCTATTGGCACATCCGTGAGGAGTTGTTTACTTCTGTAACTTTTTTACTTTCTCTCACTACTGGTTTCAGAATTCACCTCTGTTACTGTGGAATTTGGCTGCACGTAGCCGTTATATTGGGCTAGTAAATTCAATCAGAAGTCATTCTTAGGAGCATTTATCAGAGGATGTAAAGGTCTGGCTGCTTAAGAGGGTGTCGTAAATCTGGCGTAGAATTCTCTTAGTGTCTTCTTAAATTAGGCATTCATTTCTAAGAAAACTTTACTGAATGAAGCCCAGTATGTTTTTGACAACAGTGCTATTTGCTTTTACCAATTAAACTCTAGATTTTAGGAAAAATAAATAAAATAAAATTGTATTATATGATTTATTTTTTATTACCTGACAATATTCTGTATTTGCTATTTCATTCTAGTATTATGAGATGTCCTATGGGCTGAACATTGAAATGCACAAACAGGTAAGCTAATTTCTTTTTATTCTTTTTTTTTTAATATAAAACACAAAAAGCACAAAGGACAGAACACACACACTTTTCAACATCTTTGTTTTTTCTCTTAACTTGTTGACAAATCTTTATAGAGCTCAGGTTGCGGTTATAATAAGAGTTGCATCAAGGACTTGTTATCATTTATCATCTTAATCTAAATCTTTTTTGTCTTATCACCAAAGAAAAAAAAATGGCTTTCAGAATTTTTTCAGGTCTAAATTAGGGATAAACCAGGTCTTATGTAGAAATACACCATTGTCACAGTAGTTTTAACTAGAAATGTACCAAAGGAAGAGCAAAAAATGTGAATAAAATGTACATGTAGTAAACATTACAATTGAGGTGTCCACGTACCACCAGAAGAAGTTTGCGTATCACCAGTGGTACACGTACCACAGTTTGAGAAACACTGGCTTAGTTAGTACTAAACACAGCATTATGCAGTTGCCGACATGACTGTGACTTTCATTATGTTTTATTTATTTGCAATAATTAACAGAGCAAAAATGCTTAGAAAATTTAAACAATGGACTTTAAACTGTGTTTGTCATGAGTTGTCTGATCATCAGTGTGAGGTGTCTGAAGCTTCCAGCTTCTTTCATCACGGCTGCTTGTTATGATGGTTCATATTGTGTATGAAGAAAAGCCCCTTGAGCGTTGCATTGGTCGCTGGTGTTGACAGAGACACAGCTGTTCTCTGCACACCTGCAGCTCTCTGATTGGCAGCTGTGGGTTGTACAGATAATATCCCATCTTTTTGAGGCGTTTAGGCACATTATATGAATAATATTACTCTGGGCTTTGTATTGCTGCTATGGATAAGGAACAGTAGAGTAGCAGCCAAATGGTCATTTTAAAATGTATTCATTCGATAGTATAAATTCCATATTCTAAGTAAAGTTAAACTAAATAATAGTTTTATTTCTGAGTGGTTCTCCAGCTGTGTTAAGACAGTAAATTGAACAGTAAAAGTTATTTCACTCAATCCCATTAGTTGCCATCTGCAGCTCCCATTTACAATGCAACATGATCTATATTGAGCTTATTATACTTCACATTGGCCAAGGATTCTTGAAACAGTGTCTATACAGCAGGCTGTGCCCAAGAGAATCATTTGTGCCTGCGCTCCACATGGACAAGAAGAATGTTCCTCTTGGGTTTTGTCCATACTGATGACCCGTCTGCTCCCTCGCCCTCACACCGCTCCGTGATTGACGGTGAACACTGTCCACATTGGACGGGACCGGAAAGCCGAGACAAATGCACTGATAGCACACATAACAGTATTCATCCATCTATCATGATTTAAGGACCATCCAGTTTATGCATCCTCACAAACCTAGACTCGAAACTCTGGTCTAACAGTTCGACGCATACGTAATGCATAATTGAGCTATTCGGTTCATCACAACTCTTACTCTATTTGACTGCAGAGAAGCCCACGGTCGAAGTGTTTGTCCCGACGCCTTTGTGGTATTGTACGTTTCTCACGCGTCCTGCTTTTTGAACGATGTGAGCGCACTCATTCACCTCTCGTGTACAACCTGTGTGCGGTGGGGTGCGTTTTGTTGGAGAGCCATCCTGTTGTCCTTTATGTGCATGTTCCCACTTCCTTTGTGCGTTGTGCGAGCGGCGTCGCTAGTTCCATTAGTGAGTTGAGATTGAAGCGGATGTGTGGAGACGAATGTGGAGGTGCATTCATGTTGAGGCCTATTGTAGCAAGCCAGTTTCTCTCCCACTCTTTACTCTTGTCACATTGCATTTCCCTCATTTTATTTTATTATTATTTCTCTTGGCCCTTTGTGGAAAAGCTAGTTTTAGTTTTATCAATTATAACTTATTGTATTGTTTTTCTATAAAAGACTGCCACTGATTTATTTCAATCACATTAAAATATCCTGTTTTATTCCACATAGTATGTTTCTGAAAAGTATGCGATTCGTGTAGTAGTAGTGCTAATTAGAATCATACAATATATATTTTTCAAAGTTCTTCAGCACTCTTATTTTCTCATTTATTTTTTATAAAATATTGTTTGTTTGTACATGTACACCATAATCTGTGACTACTAGTTGTATTGTCATTCCCATTTTGTGTTTTGTAAACTCAGTTTAATCTATACTATTTTTCTTTGAATCCTTACAAGGAAGTTACTTATAAACCATATAAAGATTAATTGCAATTTAGTTCAAAGCAACAAATTGTTTAATTGACTGGCATGGGTCTATAAGAAGGGGATGGCAAAGATGGAGAAATAATCAGCACACAACAGTTTTAAAAAGCAGAGGAGGGAGTGTGATGGAGGGCAGATAAAAGAGGAGACAGAGGCATAAAGGCTATGAGAACGAGGGAGTGGCATGCTTTGCACAGAGCGAGTCCCGCAGAGACATTTCAGAGACATTTTGGAGATGTCAGCGCTGGATGTGTAATGACGAGTGGATAGGAGCAGGCGCTTGATGGGAGCTGTGCTCTGCATGCCTAATGACTGTGAGGAAAGGCCGCCTTCTCCTCAACGCCACGAATTAGGCTCTAACACAATTACTGCTGCTTTGCATATCTCAGACGGATTGGATGATTACCAACCAAATGTGATAATAGACCTGCGTGTGAGAGAGCGGTGTGTGCGGCTCAGAGCGTGTGGCTTGTCTGTGTCCAAGAGGTTTGAGCAGAGTATTAAGTACACGTAACTAAATTAATGAATGGAATAAAGGGAGGCGAGATCTGTGAACATGCATGTGTGGTGTGTCCCACTTTCAGAAGGTCGTAGATGCACTTTCTCACAGACACAGAGAGTGGGCTGAATCACTGATTCACTCTTCTGTCTAATGAAGCTCTGATAGAAAAATCAGGGCATGTCCAATAATCTCATCCAACTGCTAATGATTTATACAACACCATACAAGAAAGTATTTAATGAGAATCTGCACAGTCACACATTTGGTTTTGATTTTACTGTCACTGTGTATTTTGGCAAATGCACATGGTTAGCTCAATGAAAAGAGCAGGTGAATGTAATGACTCATAGACTAATGTAGTGTATTGCAAGACGTATGTGATCGTCCAAGTCAGAAGATGTTTACAGCATATTATTAGTATACATAATTTGCAATTCCGAAATACTGGAAAGACACTTTGAAATTGAATTAATCTTGTCAGTCTAAAAGTGCTGTACATGGCTATCAGCTAATACAGAAAAATACTGAAGTCAGTTTTTACAGAAAAAACTGTCGGTTTTAAGTGTAATCGAGTAAACTATTGGGATGCAGCTCTGATTTATGAAATTTTACAGTATATATTGTGAGGCAGACCGAAAGGTTATAATTATTGTTAATTACTGTAAGTGTCATTTACCTTAGCCTTATCCGATTTTTTTGTCTTAACAACCCTCTTTTTCTCTCCAGGCTGAAATTGTGAAGAGATTAAATGGGATCTGCGCACAAGTGCTGCCCTACCTGTCTCAGGAGGTGAGTATGCTCGCTGACACACTGTGGCACATGACCTTTGACCCGGACCCTGTGCCATATATCCTGAAATGGGCTCATCCTCATTCGCGCCTCATTACCGCTTCGCCTGTGTGACCCCCTCCTCCTCTTCTTGCTCAGGCTCGTGTCATTCATCATCAGCTGCTTCCTTTCACTATAGCCCCCCTTGCACCGGCCTCTGTCTTCATGATTCTCCTCGCCATATTCAATATTTCCATCCAGCCCCTCCCCCGCTCGTGTGTGTGTGTGTGTGTGTGTGTGTGTGTGCGTGCGTGCGTGCGTGTGCGTGTGTGTGTGTCAGTGTAATAAACGTTTGTGTGATTCAGATAAGCTATGCTCTTATCTGCTCACCAGGGGGTTGACCTCCAACCATTACAGCGCACCAACCTCCCATCCATTCTCTGGAGCCTCACAAAGCCTTTTCTCTGTGTATGTGTGTGCGTGTGTGTGTGTGTGCGTGTGTGTGCATGTGTGTGTGCGTGTGGGAGTGCATCACCTGTGAAACATGTTGACGTTCAGTTGGGACTATTGATATTGATCTAACTTCTCCCTCTCTCCTCTCTGTGGGTCTTTGTCTCCCCTCTTCATGTCACCCGTCACTCGTGTGTTGCAGCACCAGCAGCAGGTCCTTGCAGCGATTGAGCGGGCCAAGCAGGTCACTCCCCCTGAAATGAACTCCATCATCAGGGTACGACCCAAGCTGTGGGGACAGCCACATAATTACTGATCATTATTGCTTTTTTATCATCCATGTCCAGTGTGGTCAGAATGGCCTTGTGGGGCTGCATCTACTCTGGATCACAAAGACATTACATTACTATAAATTAAGGATGGTCATAAAACACATCATTTACAGCCAATGACAGTAAAAAGTATTGTATGATCCCGTTTGTAGATGCAATCTCAATAATTATTCAGCCCTGAAGGTTCCAACTGAAATCCAAAACCAAAAATGCTGGCATGTCAATTTATGACATATAAATTGCCTAATTATTTGTATCATTATATGTGCATTTTATTCCTCTGATGCTCAGTTGGATCTGAGAAGGGACAGTTTGGTTAAGCTCTTGTCACACCTCATGTATGTTTGTGCCTTTGCAGTGTTTGTGGCTTTCACCTCTAAGCTTTCCCTGCATGTCTTCCTACAGCAGCAGCTCCAGGCTCACCAGCTGTCCCAGCTCCAAGGACTGGCCCTGCCCATGACCCCACTGCCTCTGGGCCTAAGCCAGCCCACGCTCCCCGCTGTCACCACCTCGTCCGGCCTCTTCTCCCTGTCCTCTCTGCTGGCCTCCCAAGCTCAGCTGGCCAAGGAGGAGAAGGCGTCCCGTGATGGAGTGGACAGCCATCGCGAAGAAGATGGAGACAAGTCCGATTAGTGTTTCTTGACAAAGACCTGAGTGACCCAAGCATGTCCTGTGGCCCACTGCCTCCCTTTGTCTACAGTACGCTCACACGCACCAACCTGCGCCCACCTGCCCTGCCAAGTCCTGCCTCTGCCAGGCTTCACTTGGAGGGACTTGGCATTTTTAATGTTGTACTGCCATAAATTCCCTCTGAAAGCTTGGTACCTCTCTGCTCTGTTTCCTGGGATTCTGCTTTTTGCTTTTTACATTAGCGTTTATTTGTTTCTCCAGAGCGAGAGTGCCATATTCAGCTGACTGCTCAGTGAGACTGAATGCTACTAGTTAACCCAACACAAACAGTGATGAAGACATGCATTCTCTTGTATGGGCAGTGTATACAAATCATGATCCTCAAACTCTTTTGCCACTTTTTATTGCATGTTTTAATTTGAAGAGTGATCCCTACAGACTTCATGTTCATTGTCCATCGAAAATTATATCCCAAAATCATTTTTTCCCCCTGCAGATGTATTGCATATTAACCTCCATTTGACCAATCATAATTTCTTGAGATAAAGTCTCCTGTATTCCAGTAACAAAGCACTGGACACAGATCATGCATGTAGTGGGTTTGACAGCAGAGGGCAGTGTGTCTCTTTGAAGAAACCTTTGTATTGGCTTTAGGCCTAAACAGAACAATGACAAAGCACAGACTGGGCTTGTTTATCCTCTCTGTTGGATACTTGCTTAAAAAACACAAAGTGAGTGCTAGCATTCATATTTGGGGTGCTCTTTGGGGTAATCAGCATACCTGCAGGAGGCATGAGTGCACAAACTGCAGCTGCTCCCAAAAAGTACATTTGAGTTCACACCTGTGCTAAGTATCTAAAGTTTTTTCATTAGAAAGTGGTGAGTCAGAAAAAGACCAATTCCCCAGGTTTTTGTATTTACAATTAATGTTTCAACAACAACTGTAACTTTGCAAACTATAATCATATATCAAATTTAAAATTCTGGTCCCCTCTTCCTTCATTAGTTCTTCCTTAGTTTAAAGCCCACAAAGTGCCACATTCTGCTTGTGGCAAAACTCATAAATGCACCAGAGCTTTTCCCTTTTAACGTCATTTCCATTTCCCCTTAACCTTTAATGACCACACCAGCCCTGTGTTTTTAGGCACAGAGATGGATTTGTTTAAAAATTTAATTTTGTTCTGTAGTAAACATAAGGTTCACTGCCACAGGTGGTGCAGATATGAAGGCTAGTGCAGACACTGCAGCTCACTGCCCTCAGCGCAGGTCTGTGAGAGATTTTCAGCTGTGTATTCAATATATACAGCACTTTAAACTAATGACAAAAGCAACTTAAAAAAAAATACTATGCTATTGGCTAATACATTTTGTTTCTCTTCATGTGTATGTATGTGAATGCATATCGAAGTGCAAAGCCATTTCCCACTTTATCAGCCGTCTTGTTAAGCAAAAGCTCAAAACTCTGCTGAGAAAACATGCCTCATGCTGGATCTAGCTCCATGCTGCCCGTAGTGATGTGAGCATGTTTACAGGACAAATGATACAGAATGTTTTGGTCAGAACTTTGTGTGATTGAAGCACTTGTTTATTTCTCCTGTTACATATTTTTGGAATAATTCAGAAGCTGGGCTCCCTGTTAACAGTATAAAAATTGAATTTCTCTGTATGTGTTGAAGTAGTTGAGGCGAGACTTCTGTATACAGATATACATAGAGAGCTTTATGTGTAATGGCTGCCTCTTCTGTTTGTCCTGGATGATTCTTGTGCTTGTATTGCATTACTGATGTGACACCAGGGCGACAGCAGTACTTCAACCTCTCCCTGAACCCCTTCATTCTCTTATTTCCCTCCAAAGGTCTGCCCTCTTCTTCTTACACCTCTTACTTTTGGCCCCTAATGCAGTGTAAGCATTTTGAGCTTTGTAAAGGTCTTTTTAAATACTTTTTTTGTGTATAATGTAAAACCTGAAAGTGTGTACTTTGGCAAAAAATGTTTTGTGTCTGATATCATAGCTTCATTTAAACATATAAAATGTGTTTTAAAAAATGACAAAAGTACAGCAAACATTTACTATAAATAAACTGAAATGTTCTGCAGTAAGAAAGGACTTCTGGTGCCTTACAAATAAAGTCAATCAAAAATTCAAAAAAGGTTGACTTTGACTTTTTTTTCTTTCTCAATCAACATCCGAATAGTTATAATATTGTGAAGTACCCAATTGAAAGATTTTTCATTCACAAAAACAACTGTTCGCTTTCTGCTGTTCTCCGTTCGCCCACCAGGAGGAGTTGTTGTGGCACTCTTTCCTGTTCCTGGAGGTAAAACGGCCTGTAATTCCTCTGAGGTATTCTCGCATGTGGCTCGGTGTTTGCCTTTCACATTTCAGCGGGAGCTTCCTGTGCTTTTGGCTGCACTGATTACAGTTTATCTATTCTGCGCCGCACGTACGCACAATTGATATGACATCTCTGAGCTGGCAGATCACGGCCTGTTTGGCACCTGCACATAATCCTCATTTAGTCTATTAGTGCTGAGACATGACTTGGCTTGTTGAATCCTCAGATACTCATTTGTGTCCAAGACAAAAGTGCATAGTGTGGAGTTTAGTGAATGTGCTGCTCTATTTATTTATTTTTATTCTCAGAAGTTTCACTCTCTACCCTTCCCTGGACTATAATTTCAGCACCAGAGGAATCACTATAAACGTGTGTGTGTGTGTGTGTGTGTGTGTGTGTGCGTGCGTGCGTGCGTGTGTGTGTGTGTGTGTGTGTGTGTGTGTGTGTGTGTGTGTGTGTGTGTGTGTGTGTGTGTGTGTGTGTGTGTGTGTGTGCGTGTGCGTGTGCGTGTGCGTGCGTGCGTGCGTGTGTGTGTGTGTGTGTGTGTGTGTGTGTGTGTGTGTGTGTGTGTGTGTGTGTGTGTGTGTGTGCGTGCGTGCGTGCGTGCGTGCGTGCGTGCGTGCGTGCGTGTGTGTGTGCCCCCTATTCGCACCTCTGTTGTTGTTTACGTGGAGCAGGCGAGTCGAGGGTAAAGCTGGAGGCCGGAGAGGCATCCCCTGTCTCACGCGGTGGGTTCTACAGCAGAGCCCTCTGCTGTTTGGAAGATAAGCTCCATTTATGCTAGCCGCCTAAAATTAAAACGACACCAGACCACTGCACCAGACGCGTGAGTTTATACTGATCTAAAGCAAGTTTGTAATCAAACCTTTTTTTTTTTTTTTCTTCTTTTTTAAATGAAATGAGCTGTTTAATATAGGAAACGTAATCTGTTGCTCATTGACAGCTAATCGATATTTTAATATCTTAAATCCACGCAGCTGCTTAGCAAATGTATGGATATATTCAAATATTGTATATATGAATATATTGATTCATTAAAAATATATTACTTTGTGTTCCAATATTGTCACAACATTGTCCTTCAAATACAATGCTCTTGTTTTTTTCCAATTCTTCTTAAAAGAATTAAGAAGTAGCATTTTTTAAAGAAGACATTAAAAGAATTTAGAAGCAAGGAGAACATTGTTTTAGATGGACAATACAATATTGAATGCATTTAAATCAATTTTAATACTCAAACTTGCAAATCTAATTTCATTTCTACATGTACATTTAGTTTATATTATATTGTAAAATCATAGTTTAGACTGTTTTTACCTTTTATATTTTTATGTTTTGTTTTGTATTTCTCCAGATGAATATTACAATTCAGAAATCTCTGCCAGATTTGGAGCAGTGCTCACAGTGCTGCAAGCATTTTCACTGCCCTTTCTGTTATAAATGAACGTATGGATCTATTAAAATATTGTATATATGAATCTACTGATTCATTAAAAATAAATTACTTTGTATTCCAACATTCTCATAACATTGTCCTTCAAATACGGATAATTGACGATCAACCAGCGAAAGATGACACAACAGGAGAGGAACAGAGAAGACACGAGCAAATGGTCAAATGCCTATATAATATATAGAATATGTAGAGATGTAGAAAGTTTAATTTGTCTAATATTTTATGTACAGGATAATCTATTTGATTTGTTAATATTTTTTACTAGCCATTCCTTAAACAAAACCCAAATCGATAAAACATTTTTCTTAAATGTATATGCAAATAACTAGAGACATAATTTTCAATGGTGTCAACACTTGGCTTTCATTTGATACATATACTGTAGATGGCGTATGTTAGTTTTTATATCTTCATTTTTAATTTGTAACATTCATATTTTTACCACATTTTTAATGCTGTTCTTTATATGTAATAATAAAAATTTAAAACAAAAATTGTATAATGATAAAGTCATTAGTCAGTTTATCAGTCAGGTTAGATGGCCAGCAGATGGCTCTGCATCTTCCAAACAGCCGAAAGCTCTGCTATTAAAAAAAAAAGCACAGAAGAAGAACCCACCACGCGAGACAGAGAAAGCCTCTGACGGCTGTTAGTCTGGCCTCCAACTATTGACTATTGGGCGAGCCCGCTGCAGCAGCACACCAGCTCAATCCGGTACGGCCCCGTTGATCCAGAGCTGGAACTTGTTGCTACCTAATCCACCCTCTCAAGGACGAGCCGCTCCTTCTGGATTATGAAGTTGATGGTTCCTTTGGAGAGGAGTGTTTGGTTTCGGAGGACGATGAGGACTCTTCCTCCGTTCTCCCCAGTCAAAGCTCTGCCTTTGACAGGGGAAGTCTTGCTGCCCAGGCCAAGGATGTCAGCGGGGCTGCACAGCCACCGCTCGGGGCCGACCTCCACGACGTGTGTAAACGCGCAGCAGAAAGGCTGGATATCCCCTGGCCGCCTGTTGCAGCGTAGGCTCTCTGCTCCCGCTTTGAAGGGAAGAAATTGACGGGCAGCACAGAAACTTCTCCCGGTCCTCCCAGAGCTACTTGAGGAAGTCTCTTGGAAGGACCACCCTTATTCCAACAAGAACCCCATTTTGGGTGCTTCTTCTCTGGATTGTGTGGATATAGACATGGCCCATTTGCCACACACTGAGCCCATGGTAGCAGCCCACCTTCACCCGAAGCTCTCGGCCACATCCACCAGACCACCCAACCACCCCTCTAAAGTCGACCACTTTCAGTCTTCCATGGCTGAGTCTTGGTGAGAGCTCTAAATGTCACCTACATGTTGACTGCCTTCCAGGTGGAGCTCTTTGAGGAAATGGCTTACGTCCCTAACTCCACGTTGTGGGACGACATTACCACTGTTTCTGACATATGCCTACGTGTCCAGCCTTGTGCTGTGCAGGCTGTGGGCAAATGAATGGCCATATAAGTGCGCCAAGAGGTGGTTGAATTTGACCAATTTGTCTGACAAAGAAAGGGAGGACATTTTGGACATGTCGGTTGTGCCGGAGGGAATTTTTGGTTCTGCACTGACTCTATGCAGCAGAGGTGCTAAGTCAAGAAGTGGGAAAACGGGGCTCTTCACCTTGGTCTCCCACACAGGTTGCCTGCTGCTCAAACGGACCCATGGTCAAACCAGAACCAAGTGCCCCAAGGCTTGCTTTAACCCCTCCTTCCACGTGATGGCTGATGCTACAAGCCCCAGCCGCTGCATAGGCTGGCCCACAAGTGGTCAGACCCGTGTGGCCGAAGAAAGTTACGGGGCCATGAAGGTGGTAACCACAGATGCCTGCCTTACCGACTGGGGCGGTGTGTTTGAGGGCAGACCCATTACGTTGTTTGGAGTCCTCGCCTCCGTCACACGCACAGAAATTACCCAGAGCTTATGGCAGTGGTTCTTAGATTGAAACATTTTTTACCGTTCCTCCGAGGGCACCATGTGCTAGTGAGGACGGACAATACGTCCACTGTGGCTCACATAACTCGCCAAGACGGACGGCGCTCCCATTGCCTGCTTGCACTCATGCTCAAGCTCTCTGAGAGCGACACATGTACCTGAGGTACAGAATATAGGCGCAGATCCCTCCTCTCCAGGGGCAATCCTCTGTACGGAGAATGGCGCCTAAAACCCTTGCGTGGTGGATCAGATTTGGATCAAGTTTGGCCGTGCAGCAGTGGACCTATTTGCACTGAGGGCGAATGTTCACTGTTTTTCTCCCGCACTATCAACGTGCGTCGCTTGGAGGCAGATGCTCTCACGAGTGGCCCCGGTTGCCACTTTATGCTTTTCCTGCTCTGGCGCTGATTCTCCCCACCCTTCATAGAGTGAGAGCACACCGTCTGTCGCTGATATTGATCACTCCGCACTGGCCATCCATGCAGTAGCTCGCGGACGTGGGCGTGGGCTTTTCCTTTGCGCAGGGACCCAATCGAACAGACAAATATTCCATCCACACCATAAGCAGCTCGTGCTGCAGGCTTGGCCCGAGTGGCTGAGCCTGACGTGACTGGTTTGTCTCAGAATGTTATAAATACTAATCAGAGTGCCAGGGCCATATCCACAAGGTCCCTTTATGACCGTAAGTTGAACGTTTTTGAGGATTGGTGCCTTGGGAGTGTTCCCCTTTAATTGTCCGTTGGACGTCATCTTGTCATTCCTGCAGGACCTTATTGATAAGAAGAGGGCATTCTCCACTATCAAAGTGTATTCGGCTGCTCTCTCCGCATGCCATGTTGGCTTTGATGGCAAGGCTGTGGGCCAGCAACCGCTGGTATGTCGATTCATGAAAGGAGCCAGGAGACTGTGGTCTGTGTCCAGGCCCATGTCTCCCTCATTAGACTTAGCAGTTGTGCTACAGGCTCTCACTGTCCATCCCTTTGAACCATTGGGGGACAGTGACCTGAAGATGCTGTCACTTCAAACAGTTTTACTTGTGGCCTTAGCAACAGCCAAGCGAGTTCTATCATTGCATCCATCTTGTTTGCAATTTAGCACTAATAATTTCAGAGTGACTCTTCACCCCAATCCAGCCTTTATTAACAGCAATGGCATCACCCAGTCCCAACATACGACTGATTAAAATATTGTAGTCAAAGGTAGACCAAGATGGCTGCACATCACATGCACAGTGAAGCAGGCACTGCAGTCAGTTAGCCTCTGAGAACTGGCTAATTTACGCTACTCTTTTGATACCTCTGTTTTTAATCGCTAAACAACAATCTACAATTAGCAAAATACACTCTATGCACTATACTCCATAATCTGATGGACGAGTAAGGACACCTTCATCAACTCACAGAGAAACAACCTCTTCCACGAAAAGACTGTTGTACCTGGCCTTTCTCGCAAACCCAGGGCCATCACCCGACATGGACCGCCAAAGCCACCAGGTAGTCTCTCCACTGCAACTCCACCAACTACAGGATAGTTTTCCCCCGGCATCCATTACCATGGATGTATTGATTATTACACACGACTGAGGGGTTACCACCACTGGGAATCATGAAACTACCCCCGCGGTTAGAAGCCAACAGAAACAGGCTCCCTACCAGAATCGGCGAGGAACCGCTGGATTTCCAGACGACAACCACCGAGAGCCAGGTACACTCCTGTCAGGTAGCGCCATTGGAGTGGTGCACTGGGAGCAAGCAGCTTGCCAGCCGGGGTACATCAATGGAACACGCCTGCCGGGATACATGTATCGGTGGAGCGGCGGAGTGTGCACGGAGAGCCGGGGATCACCGGTGGAGCGGCGGAGCTAGCAACACGACAACCACCTGTGACAAACTGCCTATCTACCCGAACGGTATACAACGCAGACACTGTCAAGCAGAAGACGACAATCCCTCAAACTGCTTGTATCACAGCCCAACCTGATAAGAAAGCAGCGAAACAGAGCACTTTTAAAGACACGGGATTTCAAAAACAACAAACAACTAAGTTATTTATGATATACAATGCACTTTGGGACCCACATACAAAACCTAAGGGAATATTTGGTGGACACCTGAACATGCGAAGTGTCATATATCTAAAACTGAACAACTTCAACACTTGCTGACCAACTCAAACTTGGACTATTTGTGTCTTTCAGAAACCTGGCTTAAACCTAAAGTGCCCCTCAGTGCCATTCATGTACCAGGGAACTCTATTTACCGTAAAGACAGACAAAAAATAAGGGGGGAGGTGTCATGATCTATGTCAAAAACTCTATTCAATGTCAAAAACTGGACCTCCCTGATAGTAGCCTGGAATCTATTGGAGTGAAATTAACACTTTCCCCTGAAATGTCATTTCTAATTATAGCTGTTTACCGTCCACCTTCTGCAAAGGAAATATTCTATGATCATCTGTCTGACATGCTCAAGCCACTTAGCGCAAATGAAATAATTCTCGTTGGTGATTTTAATATAAATTGGCTGGATAAACCGCAACAAAAAGCAAAAAGATGTCTAAATTTCACTTCACCCAACTGATCAGTACACCCACGAGAATTACAAAAAATTCACAAACACTAATCAACCTAGTCCTTATGAACAAACCAGATTGCGTTACCAAAACGTATAATCTTATCACATGGATGTCAGACCATAATCTTACGCTCGTAGCTCGAAAACTGCCAAAATTACAACCAAAGAACAGGGCCTCTAAAGGAAACGTAAACTCTTTCTCTTTTGACAATTAAAAATAATTGTCAAAACTTAATTAAACCAATTAGAATCAGAATCAGAATCAGAATCAGAAATTGTTTATTGCCATTGTCAGTGAAATTCACAAACGTAGGAACTTGCTTCGGCGTAGGTGCAACATAAAGCAAAGGATAAAATATAAAAAATATATAAAAAGGCATGCATAAAATTAAGAATAAAATAGACTAAGATAGACTATATACAGAATGTACAGTTGGCAGATAGTGCAATGTGCAAATGAGTAGTGCAAATGAGTAGTTACAACATTAACTAATGCTTCCATCCAGCAGAATGTATTCCCACTGTCACTAAAACCATTGGCCAAAACCAAGGCCATAGTCAACCCTATACACAAATGTGAGGACAAAACTTAGATTTCTAACTACAGACCAATTAGCATACTGCCAGTATTTACTAAAGCTATTGAAAAAGTGGTTGCTGCACAACTAATAAATCATCTAGAGACAAATAAAATACTACATCCCATGCAATTCGGGTTTAGAAAACACCACTCAACAGAAACTGCATGTTGTTATTTCATTGAACAACTTAAACAGTCTCTGGATAAAGGGGAGGTAATAGGAGCCATTTTCCTCGCTCTGCGCAAAGCTTCTGATACAGTGCACCATGAGACCCTCTATTCCAAACTCAACTATTGCAAAGACTACATGGCTACAATCGTACCTATCCAACCGCTCGCAATCCGTCAAAGTAAAGGATTCCTTATCTTCACCTAGGCCATGCTCCATGGGCTACCTCAAGGGTCAAACCTGGGACCAATTCTTTTCACTGTATATATTAATGATTTACCCTCAATATGCTATAAGGTTAAAATGCAAATGGATGCCGACCACACGGTATTCTACACAAATGGCAAGAGTACGGCAGAGGTAGCGACAAAACCAACAATAGCTATGGAAAACGTTGCCCTGTGGCTACATGAATCATGTCTGACATTAAATTATGACAAAACTGCAACAATGTATTTTTCCAACAAACGAAAATAAGTGATCCATCTCAGTGTGACAATAAATAATAAAACTATTCAAAATGTCAGTGAACACAAATACCTAGGGCTTATATTAGATTCTTCTCTTAATTTTAAAAAACATGTTAAAAAGACATCCAAAATTTTAAAATATAATCTGGCAACCTTCAAAAACATAAGGAACTCACTCACAACAGAAGCAGCAAAAACGTATCTAAATACTATGATCTTACCACATTTTTCATACTGTACCTCAAGCTGGTCCCAAGCAAACAAGACCTCACTGAAGCCGCTAGAATCAATCTACAAGCGTGCACTAAAAATCCTTGACAAAAAGCGCATCTGTATCATCTTTGCCATATACTGCACAAGTATAAAATGCTGAGCTTTGAAAATGTTATCTCATTTGCCCAAGTCCAACTGGTTTACAAGATCATCCACAATCTGGCTCCTCCACCTCTCAAAGAGTTTGTTTATCAGACTTCAACCCTGACCACCAGGATCACAAGAACCTCCACCAGACGACAATGCAGTATTCCCAAGTTTGGGGACCAAACTCCCCACTGAGCTCTTAAATGAAATTAACCTCTTTACCTTCTCCAGAGAGGTAAAGAAGGGGTTTATTGAGAACCAGAGATGCACAAACTTGCACACTATTATTCGAAATATGTACATGTGGTTTTAAGTAATTATGTAAAGTATAGTCTTGTCTTAGCTCCTTTTATAAACCTATTTAAAAGTATATTAGCTTTACTAGGTGTAAATTGTTCTAGGATTTTTCTGGTTCTAGAGTTGAAATTACAGTATTAGTTATACTGTAATTTCAACTTTAAGCATGTGCTGGTATCTGCAATGAACTTTATTGTTAAGATGATGTTGATGATGATGATGACAATGAAGTGTGAGTGAATGATTGAGTGTCAGAGACTGTATGAAAACTGTTGAACTGTAAATAACCCACGTTGTCCCCCTCCCCTCCCTTATCTAGGACTGCAGATGGAATTAGACTTAAATTAAATTTAAAATTAGAATTAAAAATTAGCTCGCATAGCTACAATCTGGTGCAATCATCTTTGCCCCTGAGCATAATGTCATTGTACTGTCCTGTTCAAATAAATAAATATTCCAAAGGTGATTGGCGCCTGTACCCAAGTGGAGGTGGACGCTTTTCAATCTTCATCCCGCACTTCTGCAGAGCAGCAGCTCGCATAGGGTATGTTCTGTCCGAGCTCTGAGCTGTTGAAAGGACCAGATCATTTCGACATGTGGATCAGCTGTTTATGTTCTAGGCTAAACTCCACAAGAGAAAACCTGTTTCAAAACAGAGACTTTCCCACTGGATTGTGGAGGCCATATCATTGTGTTATTCCACTGCAAGCCTCCAGGTCCCGGTTGGTCTTCGAGCCCATTCTACCAGGGGCCTGGCAACATCCTGGGCCTATTTCGGAGGGGTGTCTATTCAGGACATCTGTGCTGCTGCTGGTTGGTCATCACCTTTGACGTTTGCCAGGTTTTACAGATTAGACATCACGTCTCAGGGCCAGTCCCATGGTGTCCTCAGTGTGGGTTCACCTGGAGACATGCTCTCTCAGGGGCCTTGGCTGGCAATATGGGAGTCTCCATATCCCATATAGTCAGACATCAAAACAAATGCTATGAAAGAGAATTTTAGGTCACTTTCATAACCCGGTTCTCTGAGTAGCATGAGTGAGATGTCTCACCAGACAGCCCTTCTTGCTGCTGGCTTGAAGCGAGAAGAGGTGTGCTTAGTGTTCTTGGCATATAAAATGCGGTGCCAACATCACCACTGCTAACCACTTAGGGCTGGTGTATTGGTATAGGGCTTCTGTGAATACGCGAGGGGGCATATCCCAGAGTGAGACATCTCACTCATGCTACTCAGAGAACTGGGGTTAAGAAAGTAACCTAAAGTTAGCACTCATTAAATTAAACATAACATCGGTGCACCTGCAGAGCTCTGTGTATTTAAATAAATAGCATTATAACAACGATAAATAAAGACAAAATAATAACAAAACAACACTTAAAACAAAGGATTACAAAAGATGACGGACCTCTTCCCAAAGCTGGAAGTGGGAAAGGGAAAACTAAGTCACGACCTGGTCACGGGCTGACGAAGAAGAAATAAAATCCAGAAGGGGTGGCTGGAGGACCAAGACAGCACAGCAAAACAAACATCAGGTATGCTCAACTCAATTATAAAAATAAATGACAATTTTGTGCAATTATAACGTAACATGTGACACTGTTACACTCGTGATTGCTGCAGGTTTAGATCAGAGACGCAACTTTGAGATACTCATGTGAGGCTCATACTGCTTTTTGATCGGATAATCGTCTTGAGAACCAAAACACAAATACGTAAACATAAAAAAAACAAAACCTAGCCCGTCACGTCCAATGTAACAATTGTAATTTATTTATTTTTTTTATCAGTAAAAGCAATATTTTATTTCAACATCTTTACCATAGGGGCACAGATGTGTTCATGAAAATTTGAAATACAAATTCTACATACCCTCCATTTAACAGAAATTCTTGGTTGATCTTTCCCCCCAAAGAATAAGGCAATGATTTGTCCTTCATGAAGTAAGAGGGTAATGGTGTCATGTAAACTCACCAGAGCAAGTTAATGTTTATTTGAATAGTTTGTTTATTGGAAACAGTGTAGAAGCACCTGTAAGAAAAAATTACTGGTACTACCAAGGACCATTTAAACATTTTAAGTCATTATTTATTGCAGAGACAGAATAGGCAGCTGCAGAAGCATCTCCACCTCAGGGACCTGCTGAGTTTGTTCATATAGGTGCTGTGCCTGCTGTTGTGATGGAAGCACAGGGGGCTGTTCTTCCAAACAAGCTTTTGTGTGTCTGCTGACAGCCATCATGAGTCTGAGCAAGACGCGCACAAACACAACGAGAGACACAGAGAGAGAGATTGTGCCAAGAAGCTTCTTGATTAATCATGATTGACTCATTCAGAGCCCACTCGTCTTTTCCTCGCTCTCTCGCTCCTGCTCTCCTTTATGGCTTGATTACGGATACACACTCATTACGTCTATTCCTTTCCCCCATCTCTCTCTCTGTGCAGTCATCTTTCAGTCCCCTGCTGTGCCGGTTTATTCATCCACCTCTGAAAAAGAGCGTGTCAATCTCTGTCTGCCACATATCTCTCTATCTCTCCTTCACTTTCCTCCTTTTTCCTCTTCCTTCAAGTCTCTCCTGTACCATTTCTCTTACTCCCTCCATCCTACTTTTGCCCTGATCTTTCATTCCCTGTGTGTATTTGTCAAAGAGCAGAACACAAATTCCTCATTCTAGCTGTCAGTCCGTTGCTCTTTTTGTCTATGTGCTTCTCCTCAGTGGATCATAACCTTCAATGGATGTTTCCACAGATGCTCCATGAGACTTTCTTTTGGCCCATTTTTTTATTTGACATATTAAGTGTACACTTCTCAAACTGCATCACTCCAGAATTATTCTCATTTCTGACCTTGCACACAGGTTTTTTATTACTCTGCTTTCGAATGTCACAAAAATCTTGTAAAATGTGTCAAGAGTGTGCAATGAGACAAAGAATATCATGATCAGAGTAGCCTTAAAGTGTATTAGTTGTAATGTCAGTCGTAAATAATATTACTCGAGTAGAAATCTGAGGAATTACTCAAGTAACAATAAAAATATTTGGGAAACTGCTACGCAGGAGTATTTGTAGGAGCAACTGTCAGGATGTAACATTGAATGTGAAGATCTCATATTTTCAAAGGAGTTGTTACATCCCATCTCAACTAGGGACAAGTAACAAAAACCGAAGATATAAACTTCTAACCAAAAATTTGAAAAAAGGAGGAGCAGTGCAACAACAGAAATAATTGATTATTGTCAGCAAGTAACCAAAACTTTTACTCAAGAAAGAATACACTGTTAAATATATTTCTAAGTAAGAGCAAAAATTGGTCACTGAGAAGATATATTTCTTTAAAAAGTTACTCAAATAAAAAGCCTTTCTTCTGAATCTTTCTTTCCTTAACCTCAACTGCCCTGTATGTTGAGCCGTTCTCAGAAGTCAGTTTAATAATAGCAAAACACTTTACCTTCTCTGTCTTCTTTTCCTTCCCTCAGTCTATTTGATTTTCTGTTTGATATATTTTGTACGTTTCATCCTCCTCCATCTCTCCATCCTCTCCATTTTTCATTGTCCTGTG
This sequence comes from Rhinogobius similis, assembly GCA_019453435.1. Taxonomy (NCBI): domain Eukaryota; kingdom Metazoa; phylum Chordata; class Actinopteri; order Gobiiformes; family Gobiidae; genus Rhinogobius; species Rhinogobius similis. Next base: position 16,699,635 of record CM033623.1, on the reverse strand, counting down.
TGTGTTCATAGTGTGCCTGCCCTCGGTGGTGATGTTGTGCAGTGTAGCGCCCTCCCCTGTGTGGTTAGTGGGCTGTTACCCGGCTGCCTCTGATACTTCCTGCCTGTCACTTCCAATCCTGGTGACACACACACACACACGGGTACACGCTTCCTCTGCAGTTCTGCGTCATTCAAGAACATTCACCAAATAATTCTACTTGTGTGTTCACTTAAAAGTATATCATTAATTTCTTACCTGCATGGTTTTGTAAAAATCATATCTCCACAATAGTACATACAACTTCAATTCTAGTTATATTGAAAATGACTTTTGGAAGTCTTGATTTCTGAAACAGTGTCCAGATGAATAGTTCTGAAACCTACAAACGCAGTCATAGCAACACGGAACATGCAGCACCCTTGAATCAAAAGGAGCGGCTGATAAAAAAAAAAAAAAGAGAGAGAGAAGAAAAAAGAGAAAGAAATGTATGCTATACATCTCGACCACTAACTGGATTAAATAATTAAATGAATAAATTTTACAGATTCAAAAGAAGGGGGAAAAAAAAATAAAGAATGTGTAATGTCAAATAAATATTGCCTGTAAGTTGAAAGTTTACATTTTAAGTGCATAGCATAAACTTCAAAATCAAATGGTTAAATTAGTGTATTCATTATTTTTGTGATTGAACAGCCTTTATGGACCGCCAATAAAAGGAAAAAAATGTACAAGATTATAATGAATAAATTATAACAAATGCATTTTTAAGATACAATCACCATTTATTGTTCATACTGTTTTAAGTGATGTTCCTCAAGGATCTATTCTTGGACCTGTATAATTTTTATTTTGTACATGTTTTCCTTTTTAATTTTTTATTTTATTTTACCAAATTTATCAATATACAAATATAGGCTGTTGTATTACCAGCAGTTAATCAATAACACTGAATGATTATATGGAATTGCCTTCTGCTTTTTCATCAGACAAGGCAAACCACAACTCAATAATACAGATTTTAATACTTTACAATCACCCTTGCATGTTGTGTCTCAGCTTTTCTCACTTCCACACCACTTGTTTGCGTGTGTGTTGAGATGTCACAGGTTCACAGGGCCTGTCCTGTCTGTACCCACATACACCCTTAACCCTCGCCCCATGTCTGTCCCATGTGGGTCTGACTATTGGTTCAGGAAAGCACTCTCATCCTCATCACTAATTCATCGTTCCACGACCTCTACCCATCAGCGGCAGTGTGTGTATGAAAACACCCCGGGCTAACACTGTTTCACTCCTCCTTCTATGATACCACCTTCCTTCTGTTACTCTGATGCACCTGAACAAGAAATCATAACCAACAGCTCACTGAATTGCTGTGGATCACATATTTTGCAAATGTGAAGGTGCACTCTGTAACTTTTCTGAAAGGGGTGTCACAGCTTTGCCTGGGATGTCCCACATGTACATATCTCCACCACTTGCAGACTAATCCATCCATTTTGAGGAGAAACTTGTAATTGGACAAATGCAAAAAGGATATATTTAATGTCATACCGTGGAACATTTCAGGCAAAGTAATGACAACTCAATGGAGACAAGCAAACTGCTAAAGTATGTATCATTTCACTATTTTTTATCTCAAGTTTACATATCTGATTTTTCATTCATTCATTTTCTACCGCTTATTCCCGTTAGGGGTCACGGGTGACTGGAGCCTATCCCAGTGACTTTGGGCTTTAGGCGGGGTACACCCTGGACAGTGGCCAACTCGTCGCAGGGCTAACAATATCTGATTTAAATCTTTATATTCCAAAGGTGAGTTAAAACAGTGCAGTTATTGTAAGATGACACAAGTGTTTAAGCAGATTCGTATTAAGAGTGAAAAATATTTTTGCTTCACAGGCGCACTGCTACGTTGGTATGCCATAACTCAAATAGAATGTGCAACGCAGAAGCGGCTTTAATGTTTTATTCAAAAGTAATGTCTTAAAACTTGCCAACGCAAAAAGACACTTAAGGCATAACCCTGGACTTCAATCTCATTCCTGCATAGTGTTTACAAAGTTTGTCTAAATAAAGCTTCACCCATATGACAACCTAACCACTTCATTACAACAACAAAAAAGTACTTGAACAAGGGCACTAAATAGTACAGTAAAGGTTAGTGTTATGACATCAAAATTTATAAAACTCCACTTCTATACCAATGGAAAGGCTCTATACAGTTTACGTCGATGTAATCCCTCATCCGTCCAGGTGTGTTTCATCGTAGAAAAGGTTTCAGGGGTTGTCATCCGGACGCTGTTTGAAGATTGAGACGTTTCGACTTCTATCCCGAAGTCATTGTCAATCCACCAGAATTCTCCAGAATTCGTCGATGTAATCCCTCATTCGTCCAGGCGTATGAGGGATTACAATGGCAATGACAATGACTTCGGGATAGAAGTCGAAACATCTCGATCTTCAAACAGCGTCCGGATGACAACCCCTGAAACCTTTTCTACGGTCTATACAGTATACAAATTTAATATTTCAAATATCACATAAAAAAACAACAACATTTTTTTAGACGTTTGGATGTAATATGTTCAATAATAATACATGTTTCCTTGATAATTCCATGCTGTTTTATATAGTTGTAATATAGATCAAGACTTCTAAAAGGTAAGGTCCAGATTTGTCCTATTTATGTGCTTATTTTCAGTGTCTTCTCAAATGTGTATCTAGTTTTGATACTTTGGGCTAGTTTTAGTTTTGTGTATGGTTTTTTTTGACAACCCTGCACCAGGCACTTCTCCCACTTATATTTTTAACCAAACCATGACCACTTAATTTAGCTTTATTTCATCTTTTGACTGGGTGCAGTGCCAGCGGCTGTGATTACCTGTGCAATGCAGCGTTAAGGATTACACTTACAGGTGGGTATTAGAATAAATGGCTTCTCTGGAGTGAGTCCTCTTTTAGCACGCTGATTCAGAGATGGCAGAGAGGTATAGACTAAACACAAAAGCGTCTCTGAGAGCTTTGGACGGTACTACACTCCTGAAATAGAGAAACTGCTGTGGGCCAATGTATCCTAATTAGGCATGTACAACCTTAATGCTCTGTGTCAGGTGCTCAAGTTGGATATGTTCAAAATATAGAGTTATGGTGTTTTTCCTTGATGGTCGATGCTGTAAAGGTGAGCCAAAAGAGCTGTAAAACCAAGAGAGTTTTATTAGGAAGGGCATCTGGCATACAATTAAACTCAAATTTAAAGTATGTTACTTTTCTGAGGAGGATTCAAAACCTTCTTATCTCCGTGGAAATATTTTGGAAGATTTATCCACCTGAATCTATACTCGCTCAGCCACTTTTATAGAGTATCATTGGGGAGTCCCCCAACGATCAGTTTTTGGTCCCATCTTGTTCTCCTCAAAATTACATTCATATTACTCCATTCAAAATTACCTGCTGATATAGTGAAAAGAAGATTTATTGGCACATGTAGTGATAAAAGAGCATAAATAACTTGAGAATAAACGTATCATCACAGATTAGAGGGAAAAGCAAGTGTGACTGGGAGCAGACAGTGAAAGCAGGAGGAGGGCGGCTGCCAGAGGCTCAGTGTTGGAACATGGAGCGTGCTGTGTTGATTTGATTAAATTCACTTCTGTTCTATTTGCTGTAGGCCTATAGTTACTCAGCTATATTTATGCTCTTGTTCTAACGGCAAGATCTGTAGTCGGACAGGGATTACAATCACACAGAGAGAGAGACAATTTTTTTTGTGAGATCAGCCCCATTTGACTCTTCACTCCAGAAAACATTAAACCTGGGCTATTAAAATATCATGCTGTAGAATAGAAATAACAACAGACTGAAAATGAATATTAAAAAACGCAATTTATATTTTGACACTGAGATGTAAATTGTCCTGTAAAGACTTGGGCGACAGTATTGACAATAAGGTTACAATAATGTGCTTATATCAGCATTGTGTTGAGGCTATGCTATTCGTTTTGTAGCAGGCTGTAGGGCATCCTAACTTGAATGCCTTATGACTCAATGGAGCAGATAATATCACAATATTTAAGGTTAAGGTAAAGGTACTTTATGCTCCCTGTAAGGAAATACGCCCTGTATTTGAGCAGTGGGCACCATCTCCAGACATGATCTGGACTTGATCAGGACTACCTTACGTAAACATAACAAGTTAATCATTGAATGGTGTGATTTAAATGTAAATTCATGTCTTAAAGTGGACGGTATCTGAGTCAATATAAGTATAGGTTTTACCTCTGTGTTTATGATATAATGCATAGACGACAGAGCTGTGAGTCACTAGACTAGAGTTGAGTGGATGTGTGGTGACAGGCCGGGAACAGTCAGCCCCAGTCTCTGGAGACGCACATATATTGTACACACACACACACGCACAGACACACACACAGAGCAGACTGGCTGAATGCTCGCTCAATGTCACTCTGACATGTCCTCTCTCAGGGAATGCTGCTGTCACCCCCGACGATGTGTCAGAAAATGGAGGCAAATTTTACCCACTTCTCTACGGACTTATTGTAAATACACCACGTCAGCTATAGTGCAATCAGGTGCGTGACATTTGAAATATGATTTTCTTTCATGTTTTCAAATTGGGCTAGGTCTCTGTAGGTTGTGTTAATTTTTAGTAGAAGCAGGGCAGAGTAACACCTGATCCACCATGATCACTGTGGTCCTCGCTCTCAGGTGCGAGATGGGGTCATTTAGCTGCAAAGCCGAAGGTTCTCTCCTTCACTTTCCCAAATACATCTATTGTCATTATATCCTGATTATAATTCCTGTCATTGTCTTATACATGTCATTGAGTCATTGCATCACAGAAGGCGGCATATAGTGTGTAGATGATCAGGTCTAGACATTTGCTTGCAGCCACAGATTACCTCCAGCTCCCAGGTCATCTGGATGCCATTGCTTCTAAATAGCAAAGATGCTTTGGTTTAGTTAGACATAGATTTATAAATCCTGTCACTCATGAACTATGGCGTAATGTTGCAGTCATTTAAATATTTTATATCCCAAATATCATGGTGGACCTAGTTTTGTTCTGAATCAAAAACACAGACTCTTTTCCTATAGCTGAAAATGAGTGTACTACATTTCGTTGTAATTGAGTTTTACTGTATGTTATGTTTATTTTCTGTAGTTTTCCTATCTAACTCCCATGACAATTCTGTCAAAACTCACTGCTTTTTATAGAAGTTACAAAAACGCCTCTTGGGAACAACCACATTCTCAAAGCAGGCTACAGTGAGCACAAATCAGAACAGCTAAAGTTATCATCCAGTTTTCAATACTGCATGGTATTTCTCTGTCTGTGTTCTTTGATTTGATTTCTTTAGCACACACTTCCTGCTGTTTGTGAGGCTTATGTTGTGTGTGCTTCTCTCTAAGGCCAGTCCAACAACAAGAGATCCCCCAGGAATCTCCAAACAGGCATCATGAATTTTTCAGCACTGACATCAGCCATCTGCACCTCTCGGCCAATGCTCCCCTTTACACACACACGCGTGCACGCACACACACACACACGCACACACGCACACGCACACACACACACACACACACACGCACACACATGCACACACACACACGCACACGCACACACACACACGCACACACACACCTGTATAAAGCATTCCTCTCACAGACGCAGGCATCTGCTCTGTTTCAGCACACTTCACCTTTCGCTCTTCTTTGCATTTTTGAACGATCTGCATCTGGACACAGAAAACATTGCCAGAGCATTTTACTCATAATATAAAAAGAAGGAAAAATAACTTTTTAACCTAATGGGTATTCATGTTAACTTATTTCACTTGACAGAGTATTTACCCCAGAACTGAAATATTTCAAGTAGTGTATAATAACAATAGGTGAATTACACAGTGATGGTGATGAGTTCAAGGCCTCATGAAGCAACAAACCACTTTGAAACAGCTGCCACAGACTGCAACTCCATCAAAGCACAAGCTCTAATCGAGAAGAGCGCCGTCTGTTGGCTGTCTGCTAGAACTGCATATGACCAGAATCGCCTATGGCGGGTGTGTCCAAGCTATGGCCCGAGGACCAAATCTGGCTCACAGACCAGTATTTATTGGCCATCAGGCTTGTACTGAATTTCTATGAATTATTATTGTTTATTGCAAATATAATTCCAGCACCAGAACCTAAAAATCAAACACGGCTCTGTGATACAGACTAAATGTACGTTCCAACCTGTTTGTATTGACTAGCTGTCTGTGGCCATCTTCAGATGTTTGATGAAAAAGTCACTTGCTTGAAACATTTGTTGGCGCACCTCCACTCACAATGTCCCCATGTGGCTGGAGTTAGAATGACTTTAATTTATTTATTTTTTAAATGTTTTTTGTCATGGCATTGTTATTCATAGCACATCTTCTCTGTCAAAAGTCCAAGAATGATTTAAACAGTACATAAACACATTTCAGATACAAAAGCTCTGCTAAAGGTGCAATCTCAGCGGGGTGTCGTTAAATAAATGGTTTATATTTATATCCACACGAGGGAGTGAGATAATGATGACGGCTCAGACCTAATTAGTCACACAAATGCCTGTGCAGCTGCCTGGAGGTAGCACTCTCACATCCATGTAATGTAACCTTTACACTGCCTGATGCATTCACCACATTTGACTATAAACACTATATATGGGCAGACCTCTCACATTTGGATCAGAGGCACCACATTTCGCCGTCTAATACACCTTTGCCGTAATCTTAAGACCCAGTGAGCAGATTTGTTTCTTTTTAAATACTCCAGGGCTGTGAAAGGTTTTCTTGATTGGTACAACCTGTTGATGCAATCCTATCCATTAAACAATGAGTTGAACAGGCATAAAGACACTTCCTCTTTGTTTTAAACATTGTGAATCATGTTGTGGGGTAATATTTTAGATTTACACACCAGTTTCCCTAGTTTTCACAATATGTCTTGCCTAAGGACACAATGAAAGTTACTATATTTTATTAATGGAAACGACATATAGTTCCAGTGATCAGCAGTTGGGATAATGCTTTTTGTGTCTTTGATGGCAGCTCAGTTTGCACAAGTAAAGCTAAAACTGTCATTGAGTGTGCATGGACATGTCAGACACAGCACGCCTTCTCTGGCCTGAAGCTTATTTAGAATGTAGTTTTAAAATGACTGAAAACATTGAGAGGAGAGTTGCTTTGCTGCAGTTCATTATGTTAATGTTAACAAAAGACAAACAGGCTCAAATGACATTTATTTATATCCAGATGAGGAGGAGATGGTGATGATAATGGATGAAGGGGAGCTATTTATGCACTGCGTCTGCCTCACACATAATTAGTCACACACTTGGCGTCTGCCCAGCAACATATCTCTTTGGTCTAATAGTGTGAGACACCACTGATTTGACTCAATTTACCAGTTTATGACTGATAGGAAATACCACCATTGGTAAGCTTAAACTAATTGCTAAGAACTTCAGCTCAAAGGTTTGTCATGTTTCTGTTGGGGAGTCCGCCACGTTTTTGCTTCATCTGGAATGTTACCTTTAGTATTAATTATGACTCGTATTCCTTGTTGGAAATGCACTGTATGTATGTTCTAAATGTTTTATGCTATTTCTTCATTATTTAACAGTATATTAACACTAACTTTAAATTCTAGCACCAGTAAGAAAGCACTGCATGCACACACAAGCTCCAAGGCGTATCCCGCATACACAGCAGAGCTTGATGCATTACTACATACAGTAGATGACATAGCATAGGGCTGCCCTTGGGTGCAGAATGCTGGAGCTGGAAGACATAAAGGCCTTTTAAAGCCTCATAAAAAGGCTGCAGAGTGAAGAAATGGTGAGCAGAACAAGCCTGGGTAAAGCTCTGGAACACTGCTTCATTACAATCACATCTCCCTCAGGACATTTCACCAGAAGACATGCAGCAGGACTCAGCAGAACACTGAATCTTATATCATTCATGGAGTCTGTAGTTCTTACTGTCCTTTCTTCTGATATTTAGTAATAAACTATAACATACGCAGCTCATTATTTTACATTGTGTTCATTGTAAACACAATACTGATCTAAAACCAGTTATTAGTAGAAACATTGACAGTGAAATGTCTGTGAAATCATTTCACCGTAACAAGCAGTGAATTTGAATGTACATGCATTTATTCTTTTAAAATGGCTACACAACATTTTTAACACAAATTGTAAGCCTAAATATTCTGAATAATCAGAAGTAAATAAGTACAGAGCAGGGGGATGGTATAAGGGTATAGGTGAAAACAGACATGTTCTGAGCACTAAAGCCTAAAGCCTGTCTCTGTATTGTCCCTTCAAATAGACTAAATTAGGCACAATGCAGAATTACTCAACTTTGACTCAATCACAAATACAAATCAAATACATAATGTAAAATCCAAAACACAATTGCTCCAAGCTGAAAAGCGTTACCTAAAATAATGAAATAGTCAAACCTAAAATGCAGTATTCATACAAACTCTTGCGTCCAGCCTGTTCAGAGCAGTGCACACACAGAACTGCCATGGGCTAACCTGATTTATAGAACAGGTCTGCAGGGAAACACATGTAGCTAAAGCCATACAGCTCTGTGTTTCATCTCCCACAGAACCACTGACTGGCACAGAATGCATTATAAGGCCTAAACTCCTATTGGCGCAAGAAGTTATTCATTTATGATATCAGATCGTGAACTTTACAAGTAAGTTCAATACGTAAATGTGTTCACAGCAATACTGATCACAGAAAGAAGTTTAATTAAAATACATAATGAATGATGATCTTTGTAGAAATGTAGCCTTAGATTGATCGATAGATAGACTTTAGTTCATTTGCAAAAATATGGCAAAATAACACTTTAATTAATCCACACTGACTAAAAGTGCAAAAAAAGATAATCTCTTTTGCACATTTGATTTGACAGTATGTAAAGGCAAACATATTTACATCAAATTTAGTTCATAACGACACACTGACCATGAGTTTAGATAATATTCCAATTAGATTAAAACAACTGTATTCAAATTTCAACTGTTTAGTTAGTGAAGTTTTGAGTAAAAGACTGATCTAAAACTCTAAAATTATGTTTAAAAAGTAATAAGAAACTAGTACTTAGAGATGTTCATTTATACTTTTACAAGTTTGCAGCAGTACTTGTACTTGTATTTGAACACATTATTCACCAAGCACCGACTTGAGTGCACACATTCTTGCATTGTTCCCACCACTGTTTCCCACCAATGGCCCATAATTAAACCACTCATGACCAGGAATCAATGAACAGTTATTGATTATTACATTATGACCATATCATCCAACAACAGCATTAGCTATGAGACGGTTTGATTAAACTATATAGAGCACTGCAACCTATAGAAGCGCCGTCTCCCACAAACACACAAGCACATGGACACACACAGAAACAGGCCTGTACAGCGGGTCACCACATACTGTATGTTCTGAGGTCCTTCACTCTCTACCTGCATGTGTGTGTTCACTGCTCTGTGAAACACGTTTGTTTATCCACTGTCAGAGTTTGTGCAGAGTTTATCCAGACTTACACATCATATGGGTTGACTTTCTGCCTCTGCTGTTTCCTGTTACAGCGTAGATTAGTCAGCGCAGCCTTGCAGATTGTGGGGCTTTAGCTCTTAACCTGTGTGTAAAAAAGTAAAAACTTGTTAAAAAGGAGCGGTTTGGGATGGATTTGCCCCAGTATGGATCCAAAAGGTTTTAAGTTGTGCATTATGAGAAAATGCATGATATCTATCTATTCTAATCTGTCTATTTTATTCTTAATTTTATGCATGCCTCTTTTATATATTTTATTATATTTTATTCATTGTTTTATGTTGCACCTTACGCCGAAGCAAGTTCCTATGTTTGTGAATTTTTGATCACTGACAATGGCAATAAACCGTTTCTGATTCTGATTAGTCTTCACTGTGCCCTTTTCACTCTGTTTACATTTCTCCGCATTTGTGTAATCAATACAATATTTGAATGATTTCAAATGCTATTCTACCAGATGATCAGGTTCTTTTCGTGTAAATGCTTCTATTTCACTTCATTGTTGAAATAATTTATTCTAGTAAAACGTGTGTGCTAATAGATAGCAGCTATTGTTTTAACCTCAGGTCTATTTAAAACTGCTGTCATGTCCATGTCCTCTGTTGTCTGTTTTTGTTGAAAAGATGAAGCAAGAGTAAATTTCAGTTTGTTTTTTAAATGACCTGCACATCTGTCATCCATTTGTAGTATGTAATCCATACATTACCTGTAGTAATACGTGCAAAACTGTAAAATAATGTGAATCATCCACTCATCCATGAATCATCCAATCACTTCACCTGTAACTATAGTCAGCCATGTATTGCACATAATAGTGCTGTAAACTAGCTTTGCATTACTTGCATATTGTTGGATATTTTTAATATTTATCTTAATTTTTGATGTCTTTCTCCTGCTTTCCTTGAACTGTGTGTTGCAACACTGTAATTTCCTCTTTATGGGACAAATAAAGGTTGTCTTTATTTGACCGAAATAAAGTTAATTTGAGCAAAACAAAAGCTCTATGGACAAAAATGAGGCCAAAGAAAAGCAAAGACACACATTTTATTAGTTGTCCTGCCAATAATTCTGCCACTCAGTTGAAATGTTGAGGAGCATGTTTTGAATAAAAGAATGGCTGTGCATAATGTTGTCCTCAGACAGTCTTTGCTTAGTTACCATAAAATGAACAGAATGCTTGTAAGTGAATTCACCAAAGACAAGAGCGTAGCTTTTATTAAACACCTTTTCCTGGACCTGTTATTCTCACCACACACATATTATATTGCACTTTGCCACACTTTTCATAAATATGACACAATCATCACATAGGACACAATGACTCAACCACACAAGTAAAGACAAGACAGGTTTACTTTTATTCTGCAGCCGTGAGGTTATAAAACGCAGTCTGTGGAGCTATCACGAGCAAACATGTCCAGACACATGGCAAATATCACCCCGAAACAAGATACAAGAAGTAAGCTTGAAGCAGAGGGCAGCCAATAGTACTCAAGTAATACCGTTATTCAGAAAACTCAGGTAGAAGTACAAAGTAGTCCAAGAACTTACTGAAGTAAGAGTTAAAAGTAACTGGAAAAACTTTTACTTAAAGCCCCAGTATGTAACTTTTAAGCATAAAATAGTGTCCTTTGGCTATACTATTCAACAGTTCAAAACGCATCTATCACCATGTTCAGAAGTGTGATTTTAACTTTCTATTTCCAAGGAGATGTCACCTTTACTGTTGTGTTTAAAGAAATTAAATTAGGACAAATCTAATTTATAATTTGAAGTAAATCTAACTGGAAGGACAAACATTAAATAATGCATACAATACATCTGGTATTTTCACAATATTAACAAAAATCAAATCAAACTTTATTTATAAAGCGCTTTTCATATAAAAATTGCAACATAAAGTGCTTTACAATTTACAAATGAAAAAAAAATCACCAGAACCCACCCACTACCCTCCCACCACCATCCCCACATTAAACTTCAACACATACTCACATACACACATGCATACACACACGAACATTAAAATAATGGGCATAAGGCTGAATACAGGGGAACCAATTGGGAAAGCTTCATCGGAGGAGCCGTCTGCACCAGGAGCAGAGTCGCCCGCGGCCACAGGACACAAACACAGGGCCCAGAGGACAGGTGAGGCACACACCAAACCTCCACCAGGGGCCCATGAACCAGGGCCCTGCAGCCACAGCTGACCACCGCTCCTGATACAGAGAGCTCCACAGAGGAAACACTGGAGAGTCTAAAATGGATAAAAGGAATCAAATAAATGAGGATAAATGCACATAAAACAACTAAATCCTAAGGTTAAGGTAAGTAAAAACATTTAAATTTTTTTTTAATCAAATACAAATATAAATATGAATCAAATGCTAAACTAAAAAGATGGGTCTTGAGCTAGCTCTTAAAAACCTGAACATTCTGGCCCTGAGGTCCACCGGCAGGCCGTTCAACAGTCGAGAGCCGTGGTACTGGAAGGACGCCTCGCTGTCTGAACTAAATCATGAAGGAAGGGTGCAAAAAAAAAAACTCAATAAAGCTTGTTGACTTGACTGTGTGACATAGTGTGCAGAGTAACAACAACTTTTTCTCACGAATACTGTTAACATGTGTCTGAAAAATACTCAAAGAAGTAAACATGTAACTGAGTACCACACCTTTGTAATGGGGAGCAGTCATGCTCTTCGGCGGCAGGAAAAGAGCCAGAGGCATGTCCAAACTATGGCCCGGGGGCCAAATGTCCAAAAATAACCAACGTTTTGGTGCAAAACAAACCTGATATTAAAGGACAAATGTTATGCATTTTTTGTACTGTTAGCCTTTAAACATGCCCCTGAGTACTAGCAGTTGCAGTGAATGTGTTTAGACGGCATAAATGCTCAGAGCTAGTCTGGCGATGATTTAAGAACTTAAAACAGCAGGAGATTCTTAAATAAGTGACATATAAAATTGGAAAAAACATAATCGATTGAGGGAGGTTCACCAGGGAGTATTTTTGACGGTCAGAGGGGAGAGGATTTCCTAATCAGCATTCCTCAAAATAGTGTGAATTAAGCTAAATGCAACTACATGTATGTTTTTAATGACGGAACATTGTTAGAACATGTTTCTAAGCTCAAAAAATCACTGTAGCAGAATATGATTGTGACCGAATTTAGGTGTGGAGGCACTTAAAACATCAGATAAATTCAGATAAATGCAACTTGTTTGAATGTTTCACAATTCACATTTGTGGCCCTCCGCTTGGTCTGTATTTCGATGGAAAAAGTTTGGACACCCCTGACCAACACAGTGATCACAATGTAAACAAAGTAGCCTATAATATCCTCTATATATGATGCACCCCAGCCTATAATTTGAGTCCTCTCTTTTAGAGTCAAAAGGCAATCATTCTGCTGTGATTCTTTTTAGGTACAATGGGGAATTTAAATAACCACATTTAAAAATAAAAAAGCATATCTAATTTCAAGCTGTATTTCTCCTAAGGTCTGTTTGTGTTTGCATTGTGCCCTGTGTGCGCAGTACAAATATATGGATTGAAATTAACGGTGAAATTTACTGACCGTTTATGTAGCGTGACTGACAGCGTGCGTGTACAGCGTGTGTACGTACGCGCGCGCGGGCTGAATAATTGGGACTTCAATGCCCACAATCCCCACAGACTCGCAGCTCACGTCCGCCCCCTTTTCCACCGCCCACGCCCATTCAGGGGCCAGGCACAGCTGCGATTGGCCGACACTCATGCTGACATCATGACCCAACGTGGGCTCCAAAGGACCTGATTGGCGAAACTCCTCTGCCTCATCAGCCAATCAGAGTGCAGAGTGAGTTCTCAGACGAGGAAGCGCTGTTAAGGTGGAACGACCGAGATGCTGCATGCCTCTGGATCCTGCAAATTGAGACGTAATCTTCAAACTTTACTTCTTTTTCTAAACTGTTTGTCTGTTTTATCTATTTAATTTGGAGCGGTAATGGTATAATGGCAATATAGTATGACATTTAACCACTTTAATAACATTTTGAACACTGCTAGACATTTTTCAAACTTTAAAAATGCTTGTTTTGCGCATTTGTACCAGCAGGTTTACCTGTGCATTGAGCTTACATTAACAGTTACTTGACAATGAAAAACAATAGATTGATTAAATGTTGGCTTTTTTTAAAGCCTGTTTTAAATGAAAGTAAAAGGCCAATTAATGAGTGGACTTGGAAGAGGTTAACCTTTGCTTCTGCATCGTCAGAAGTAAACCTATAACCTACTAGGATTTACACAGTATCCAAATGGAATAATATTATGAACTGTCTTTTATTTTCATGCAACACAAAAAATCTGTAATTAACTATACATTTTTTATTTCTTCAGATAAAAGCACGTTTCATCTTCTTTTAAAACCTGAAACCATTCCAAGTATCCCCTGGTAACTGATCACGTACCCTTTGGTGTCCCCGCACCTCTGGTTGGGAAACACTTATCTGGGGTACGTGTTAATTTGAGCTGCATGTCTTTCACAGAGTCTTGTGAAGCGAGTGTGAACCTCGTCTGTGGTTGACCATCACTCTGACTTCCTCTTCACCCAACATCTTCTGTCTCCAAGGTCAGTCGCACCGCTCTCACTTTTCACTTATATAGAGGCTGGACAGCAGTGACTTGAACGGTCTGAGCATTCACATATCAACCTGAAGGTCATCGGTTAGATCCCAACTCAGAACAGTGTGTAGTACCGCCATTGTGCCTTTGGACAAGACATTTGAGCATTCTAAATGTGGTGAGTGAATGATTGGTGGTGGTCGGAGGGGCTGATGGCACAGACTGGCTTGGTCTTGCTTTCATCTGTCTAACCTATGGGCAGCTGTAGTTTATGGCTGCCCATACTGCTGATGATTAATCTGACTAATCGTAAATAGTCGACATACAACAAAGTCTTTTAATAATCATGATCATTATCTGAACTATTTGGACTCTGGCACACACCTTTTTATAACAAAGACAGTGACATAATTAAATAAAAATATCAATATTCATAAAAAATACACTTCATTTGTAAATATTCTCTATCTAGAAGCCTTCAGTCACTAAAACACCTTTTAGGTAGAAAATGTATTAAAAATCTTAATGTACATTAGAAATTGACCTAATCGTTTAACTAGTTGACTTTAACTAGTGACTAGTTGATCGTCCAATGTAGTTAATCACTTGTGGCTTTAAAAGTAGCTCATATCACCATTAAGTGAATTA